>JAGXOD010000047.1:437500-462500 GCA_020368025.1 Brachyhypopomus occidentalis
CCACCTGGACCACAGGAAGCAGAGGGGCAGAACCAACAGCGAAGGGGCAAGATTAGCCCCCGTGGGGTGGAAGGGCAACTCTCCGCTATGTCGTATGTATGAAATGCAGCTCTAACCCTTTGATTAAGGCTCATGTGTCTATGCAACAGTGAAGTTAAACCCACCACAATACTGTGTGTGTGAGAACGGCAAATATTATGGCAAGAGTTTTGATGACAAAAGCACTTTTACACTGTTGCATGATCACATTGCACTGTAGCTATAATAGTAATTACAGTTAATAAGTTATAATGTTTAGTAGCTCTTTACATAGTGGATCATAAAATATTGACACATTTTGTATTGTTATTTAGTACATTACGCTGTAATGAACAGCGTTCTGTCCTGGTTCAGTGGCGGAATTCCACGGTAACGTTTGTCAGGTAATGAATGGTTGCCATAGAGATGTTTGTTCAGCTTCAGAACGATTATCTAAAGAGAAACATTTACCCTCAGCCTGCTGTTTCACTCAGCTCCACCACAGATCCATACACTGTGTGTGTGTGTGTGTGTGTGTGTGTGGGAGTGAGGGGGTTTGTGGGTGTGTGGGTGTTTGTGTAAATATCATTTTCCAGTGTCCAATAAACCAAATGGATAATTCTGGCAAGCAGCCACAGAGTTCATAAACACACCACAAATAATGGTTAGAAATACACACGCTCTCTCTCTCACACACACACACACACACACACACAAATACAGTACACACGTTCATCCTCTCTGTTCCTGTGTACACCTGCACACCTGTCTTTAGCAAAAACTTCATTTAGCTGCCAGTGTCTGAGTGCCAAATTGACCCAGATAGAGGTTCCTCTGCTAGGCCCTGTCAGCCCAGCACTGCCCCAACACCACCTGCTCACCGCCAATCACAGCTCACGCATCCAAATGGGGCGTGCGGCTGTGGCCGAGGCCCCCTGGTGGGCCGTTAGAGGAGCTGCACCTTCCCCTGGCCTGCGCCATAGAGACCTGCACACTGTTGATCTTAGTGCCACTGGTGACAATGTAATATCCGGTGGTAGTTTTCGTAGCGGAGGCAGAAGAAGAGACTGTTTCTCTATGCTGCTGTGAACTGTCAGGCTGTGTGTAGCTAACGGAAGGACCCATAAAGGAATCTCCGTAGGAGTGAGTGTGATGAAGAGGAGGTAGGATGGCGGACAGGAAGCTCTTACCAGTCTGGGGAAGATCGGGAGTCGCAGGTGGCAGAGCTGTTGTCTGAGGAGTCCACTACACACCACGTTCCTGAACACTGCTAGGGTGCTGGACTTACACACACCGCTACCTGCGCACACACACACACACAAACCCACATGCACGCGGGTCTAAATGCTGGGACAAATGCACACACGTTTATAGAACAGAGAAGAGTGCATAATTTGAGTGACATTAGTGGTCAGGGTGTGTAGCAGTGTTTTGGCACTACAAAGGTACAGAGATACTCTCCAGGACTCCAGAGATACTCTCCAGGACTCTAGAGATACTCTCCAGGACTCCAGAGATAGTCTCCAGGACTCCAGAGATACTCTCCAGGACTCCAGAGATAGTCTCCAGGACTCCAGAGATAGTCTCCAGGACTCCAGAGATACTCTCCAGGACTCTAGAGATACTCTCCAGGACTCCAGAGATAGTCTCCAGGACTCCAGAGATACTCCAGGACTCCAGAGATAGTCTCCAGGACTCTAGAGATACTCTCCAGGACTCCAGAGATACTCTCCAGGACTCCAGAGATAGTTTCCAGGACTCCAGAGATAGTCTCCAGGACTCCAGAGATAGTCTCCAGGACTCCAGAGATAGTTTCCAGGACTCCAGAGATACTCTCCAGGACTCCAGAGATACTCTCCAGGACTCTAGAGATACTCTCCAGGACTCCAGAGATAGTCTCCAGGACTCCAGAGATACTCTCCAGGACTCCAGAGATAGTTTCCAGGACTCCAGAGATACTCTCCAGGACTCCAGAGATAGTCTCCAGGACTGATGCACCATCTGCTGAGGGCATCTAAGGTGAGTCACTGCTTGTGTTCACCAAGCTGCTCTACACCTGTATGCACTGTAGACTGGCTGTAGACTGTTTTGGGAGGTGGTGTGGGGGTGGATGGTGTTAGGGGTGGTGTAGGGTGGATGGTGTTAGGGGTGGTGTGAGGTGGATGGTGTTTGGGGTGGTGTGGGGTGGATGGTGTTAGGGGTGGTGTGGGGTGGATGGTGTTAGGGGTGGTGTGAGGTGGATGGTGTTAGGGGTGGTGTAGGGTGGATGGTGTTAGGGGTGGTGTAGGGTGGATGGTGGTAGGGGTGGATGGTGAGGGATGAAGAAATGTTCTCCTAACCTCCTCAAATCAGAACTGACATAACAGGTCAACACAAGGGACTGAAAATGTAAAGTTCAGTACAACTACTGAAACATTACTGACAAACAACATGAAGCCAAGAAGATGCAGTCAACACAGATGTGTGTGTGTGTGTGTGTATGAGTGTGTGTGTGTGTTCATGTTTATTTTAAACATAATAGTAAGAAACCAGAAAACTGAAAATTAGAACATTGTCAAATGAAAGAATTAAATGTTGAACGAAACATTCAGCTGTTGTGTGTGTGTGTGTGTGTGTGTGTGTGTGAGTGTGTGTGTGAGTGTGTGTGAGCTCTTTCTCGTTCAGCTGTAGTGTTGTGTGTGTGTGTGTGTGGTGCACCACACTGCTGCAATGCAATAAGCAAAAACAACACTTTTAATAATTCACATACTAAGACAGTAAGGGAGGTGTGTGTGTGATGTGTGTGTGTGAGAGAGAGAGAGAGAGAGAGAGAGAGAGTGTGTGTGTGTGAGAGAGAGAGAGAGAGAGAGAGAGAGTCTGTGTGAGAGAGGGTTTATGTGTGTGAGTGTGAGAGAGAGAGAGAATGTGTGTGTGTGTGTGTGTGTGTGTGTGTGAGAGAAGGTTTATGTGTGTGAGTGTGAGAGTGTTAGAGTACAGCAGAATGGCTCATTTACCCTATGCCACGGATTATTAAAGCCGCATTGAACCCCTCCTGTTCTCCCCTCTCACTCCGCCTTCATGCTCTTACCACTCTCCCTCTCTCCCTCCCTCTCTCCCTCCATCTCTCTCTCTCTCTCTCTCTCTCCCTCTCTCTCTCTCTCTCCCTCTCTCTCTCTCTCTCTCTCTCTCTCTCTCTCTCTCCCTCTCCCTCTCTCCCTCCATCTCTCTCTCTCTCTCTCTCCCTCTCCCTCTCTCCCTCTCCGTTTCTCTCCCTCTCTCCTGGAAACAATGCCTGCTAGGGAATCAGTAACGGAGTGAAACATTTATAAATGCCAAACTCTTTGCACCTTGGAGGGAGTAAACAACAGAGTAAGTCTTAATCTCTCTCTTTCTCCCTCCCTCCCTCCCTCTCTCTCTCTCTCTCTCTCTCTCTCTCCCTCCCTCCCTCCCTCCCTCTCTCTCTCTCTGTCTGTCTCCCTCCCTCCCCTTTTCATGATATTCTTTTCTAGCATCTATCATTCACAATCTTATTCAAACGTCTACAGATATTTTAGAGTATTAGGAAACATGATACAAAGCCATTCTTAACACCATTCCTACACACACACACACACACACACACACACACACACACACACACACACACACACAATGTATTCCCAGGATGAAAGGATTTTGTGCAATCCAACATAACACATTTCTAATCACACACACACACACAGATAAACATCATGTTTAGGGTCTGTTAGTGAAAACCCATGTGATGGTGTGAATGCAGTGTGTGATGCTGGTCGTACACAATGACATCACAGCAGCGGTAACCATGACAGCCCAGGCAGACAGATCACCAGTAATGTTGTGTGTAAGCTGTTTATGTGTGGAGGGAGAGACAGACAGGCATGGGTGGAGAGAGGGAGAGACAGGCAGACAGACATGGTAGGGGAGAGAGGGAGAGACACGTACAGTAAGATACACCACCACACACTCCTGCGCTAGCCTGTATTAACACATGCTAATACACAGTAAATAAATCAAACAAAGGTTACTAACCTGAACTGACCTGCATTAACCTGCCTTAACTCATGCTAACCAACACTAACCCATGCTAACCTGCCTTAACCCTCTCTAACCTACACTAACCCATGCTAACCCACACTAACCCATGCTAACCTACACTAACCCACACTAACACACAGTAACCTATGCTAACCCACACTAACCCATGCTAACCTACACTAACCCACACTAACACACAGTAACCTATGCTAACCCACACTAACCCATGCTAACCTGCCTTAACCCACACTAACCCACGCTAACCTGCCTTAACCCTTTCTAACCCACACTAACCCATGCTAACCCACACTAACCCATGCTAACCTACACTAACCCACACTAACACACAGTAACCTATGCTAACACACACTAACCCATACTAACCCACACTAACCCATGCTAACCTGACTTAACCCTTTCTAACCCACACTAACCCATGCTAACCTACACTAACCCACACTAACCCATACTAACCCACACTAACCTATACTAACACACACTAACCCATGCTAACACACACTAACCCATGCTAACCCATGCTAACACACTAACCCATGCTAACCCATGCTAACACTCGTGTTAACCCACACTAACCAGCCCTAAGGACTCACTCAGTCTGTGTCCAACACACACTGCTGTTGGTATTTCTGTTCGCTGTACCACGCTGAATAGCTGGTACAAGCACTCTAACGCTAGGCTCTACCTCTAACGCTAGGCTCTAACTCTAACGCTAGGCTCTACCTCTAACGCTAGGCTCTACCTCCAACGCTAGGCTCTACCTCTAACGCTAAGCTCTACCTCTAACGCTAGGCTCTAACTCTAACGCTAGGCTCTACCTCTAACGCTAGACTCTACCTCTAACGCTAGGCTCTACCTCTAACGCTAGACTCTAACTCTAACGCTAGGCTCTACCTCTAACGCTAGGCTCTACCTCTAACGCTAGGCTCTACCTCTAACGCTAGGCTCTACCTCTAATGCTAGGCTCTAACTCTAACGCTAGGCTCTAACTCTAACGCTAGGCTGATTTTCTTGACACCGTTTGATAGCTTAATCTATTTAGTTCCAGATCCAACACCTACGTAAAGATTACAGTTACAGTCTGCTGATCATGCAGCTTGATCACACAGCTGCTAACTCATGCTAACAAGCCTGAGAAAGCTTGACAGAGCAGGACACACACACACCCACACACACACACACACACACACCACACACACACACACACACACCCGAGGAAAAGCAAAAGCAGGTCAACCGCTGAGGGACCAGTGTGCTAGGTACGTGCGAGATTGTGTGTGTATGTGTGTGTGTGTGTTCAGAGTCTTGTTAACTGGTCTTTCCCAAACTGATCAGGTATAACAGTTAGTGTCATGTACACAGAGCCAATGTTTTTATGTTTTTGTTTATAACTGTTTATTATTATTTTTGTTATTATTAAACATCTGATTTTCATGTTTGTTGTTATTATTATTAATGTCTGTTTTATCGGTGATGCAGACCCTGCTGACAGGGTAAACAGGACAGGCTTTACAAGACAAAGTCTCTGTGTAGCTCTGTCTCTCAGAGGTATGTAGAGGGTTTTAAATACACTCACTAACAGGGAACATAACCAGGTAAAGCAGCTAACACACGCAGCAGACTAAAAAGGGGCGTTTGTTTCTGTCTTTCTGTACTTGAAGACAAACCCACAACATGATGGACAGCTCAGCTCTAAGACACCCCTCCCCCAACCATCGTCCCTCCCCCAACCATCGCCTCTCCCCCAACCATCGCCCCTCCCCCAACCATCGCCTCTCCCCCAACCATCGCCCCTCCCCCAACCATCGTCCCTCCCCCAACCATCGCCTCTCCCCCAACCATCTCCCCTCCCCCAACCATCGCCCCATTTCTGCCCAACACAGAATTGATTCGCCAAGGTCAACCTGCACACACACGCACACACACACACACACACACACACACACATACACACACACACACAATGAACAATATTGGCAGTGCTTCACAAACAACACTAAACACCTTTCTTTTCAACATATGAACTACCATTGTGTGTGTGAGGTAATGATCTTGGGCAATCACTTAGTGTCAATCACTGATAATAATCTGCATGCTACTGACAGATCTACAACCAAGGAGGTCAGCCAAGCATCACCCCACTGGCCACGCCCACAAAGCACCCCACTGGCCATGCCCACAACACCACTGACCACGCCCACAAAGGCAGTCAGACAGAAGGTCCTCTACCACACACCTCAGTCTCCTCCACTAAACTGCTGGACAGCAAGTTTATCACAGCTGTGAGACTAGAACAGAAAGAGCAGAATATCGGAATAGACCAGGGTAGAATATCGCTGTCCATGTTCCATTACAGTGGGATTAGCCTAGCAGCAGTGGGATTAGCCTAGCAGCAGTGGGATTAGCCTAGCAGGAGTGGGATTAGCCTAGCAGGAGTGGGATTAGCCTAGCAGGAGAAGCAGGTGAAGCAGGAGAAGCAGGAGAAGCAGGAGAAGCAGGTGAAGCAGGTGAAGCAGGAGAAGCAGGAGAAGCAGGAGAAGCAGGTGAAGCAGGTGAAGCAGGAGAAGCAGGTGAAGCAGGTGAAGCAGGAGAAGCAGGTGAAGCAGGAGAAGCAGGAGAAGCAGGTGAAGCAGGAGAAGCAGGTGAAGCAGGTGAAGCAGGTGAAGCAGGAGAAGCAGGTGAAGCAGGTGAAGCAGGTGAAGCAGGAGAAGCAGGAGAAGCAGGTGAAGCAGGAGAAGCAGGAGAAGCAGGTGAAGCAGGTGAAGCAGGAGAAGCAGGAGAAGCAGGTGAAGCAGGAGAAGCAGGTGAAGCAGGAGAAGCAGGAGTGTGAAGGTGGTGGTGATGGTTCCCCTACCCAGACAGCACACAGGCAGTTACAGAGAGAGTGTGAGTGTGTGAGTGAGTGTGAGTGAGTGTGTGAGAGTGAGTGTGTGAGAAAGTGAGAGTGGTATGAACAGTGTCTGTGGTGACTGTCTGTGTCTCCTGCATCTCCCTTACTCTCCATTTAGTGACAGTTTCTGGTAAAAAGTGTTGAAGAGAGAGAGAGAGAGAGAGAGAGAGAGCATGGAGAGTACATGGGTATGGAAGGAGGAATACTAATGTTACTCAGAGTCCTCCAGAGAAGAGGAGGAAAATAAAAGCCTGAAGAAATACCCACCCCCCTTCCTCCATCCCCCTCTCTCTCCCTCCCCCCCTTTCTCCCTCCCTCTCTCTCAATCTCTCTTTCTCTCCACATCTTGCACACGGGTTTAAGTTTTGGAGCATGCATGCATACACACACACACACACACACACTTTTTTAGGTGTGGGAAGACATCTGCTCAAGCCCAGTAACATCCAGCTTTTTGGATCATTTTTGCTTGAGCACTCTGACCACTCTGAGTCGACTCTAAATGGCACTTTAACCCTTCCACCATCCGCCTCTTATCACCCCCTCACATGACCTCTGACCCCAGAGGCACAGTCCATTAGCACCAGAGGTCACTAATCTGCTACGCTGCCCGCTCTGAGACTTCACACCAAGGACAGAAGGGCGCCACAGAGAGCCAAGGTGAGTTTCCTGCGCTGGAGCTTCCCGCGCTCCCGCCAGACACGGAGAAATAACCTCCCGAATGCACAGAATCCGTAGTGTGTTCACAGCCCCATTTCACAGCGGACAGTGTGGAGCAGCTGATAAACGCGCGTGTGAATGCGGCCCACAGACGGGTCGACCCGGTTCAGTCACAGTCCAACCGGAGCCCCTGGCTGACGGCTCAGGGCTCACAGGGTTCAGTAACAGGGACGTGGGGGCAGAGATGACACACACACACACACACACACACACACACACACACACCGTGGCCTGAGCTCTACAGCAGGCAGGGAGGTGCAGCTCCTACACGCAGGACACCATTTCCCACAATGCCTCACCGGCAGTGCCGTGCTCAGGATAGCGCGCGTGAATCGGCACCGTAGGCGTCTGGATCTCCGTCGTCCCCAGGGGTCATGACCAGAACTAGACACAGCGCTGCTAATTACTGACAGCGGCCCTCCTGATTATCTCACTGCACAGGGAGGACGAGCGGATGGAGAGAAAGATCAAGGAAAGAGGAAAGAGGGATGGTTCTCCTAACATCAAAGTGAGGACGGCAGTGGGGTATGTCGTGTGTGTGTGTGTGTGTGTGTGTGTGTGTGTGTGTGTGTGTGTGTGTGTGTGTGTGTGTGAAAGCCTTACAATAATGATAAAAGATAAGAACAGGAGACATCACACTGTGGTGTCTTACTCTTACACTGGTGTTTATCATGTGCTTTGTATGTGTAATTGCGTGTGCTTAGTATGTACAATCTGAGTGTGTATGTGTGTTAAGTGTGAAGGTCGATGCTTCATTAAACAGAGTTCCCTATGGTGTGTGAAAGAAAGACATCTATTAGCAAAGCAAACTGCACTTACACTCACACTTACACACACACACACACACATATAACACAATTGTCCATCCACACTGAGAAAGGGATGCGACAACAGGTCACTCCGCCCGTCCCAAAGGAGCTGACACCATCCAGTGTCTATGGCCAACAGCACGCTGGTAGAAACACACTGGTCAGGAAAGGTCAAGTTGGAGAAGCCCCAACCTGCAGGGTTTGTAGATCCCCAGCGGTGTACAGAGAACAGCTGACATGCTGCTAACGGCGGGACCTCACGACAGTTACGCCACACGGCCAGGGCGCCGTTCAGGAGGGCGTCTCCCTCAGCACTGCCGCTCTTAGCACCACAGATAGAGGGTTATGGTAGAGGGTGTGTGTGGGGTAGAGGGTGTGTGTGGGGTAGAGGGTGTGTGTGAGGTAGAGGGTGTGTGGGGTAGAGGGTGTGTGTGGGGTAGAGGGTGTGTGTAGGGTAGAGGGTGTGTCTGGGGTAGAGGGTGTGTCTGTCAGCACTCCCACATACCAGCACTATAATTGTAAAAAAAGTTTTAATATTAAAATGATATGGTTATGTTTCCCCAACTTATCCTCCACCCACTCCACCCACCCAAGCCTCTACATCACATCAGCTCATCCTCCCCACCTCTCCGGTACTTTACCTCCTCCTCCACACCTCTCCACCACTACTGACCTCCTCAGCAGACAGATGGTTACCTAAGAACCCATGACTGCAATGAGCATCCATCGTATCTACAGAACCCGCCTTTATCTCACCAGCTGTGCGCTGTCAACAACTGTCAACAACTCTGTCGATCACTCCCAAAGCTCCCGTTGGAACTTGGTGCTCTAAGAAACTGCTGAATTAACATATTAGCAGACTGTCAGGTGGAGGGGAGGGTCTACGGGTGGAGAAGGACTGTGCTTCTCCTGTGGAAGGATACCAAAGACCTGAGTGATCGGGTACTGTGGAAGGATACCAAACACCTGAGTGATCGGGTACTGTGGAAGGATACCAAACACCTGAGTGATCGGGTACCGTGGAAGGATACCAAACACCTGAGTGATCGGGTACTGTGGAAGGATACCAAACACCTGAGTGATCGGGTACTGTGGAAGGATACCAAACACCTGAGTGATCGGGTACTGTGGAAGGATACCAAACACCTGAGTGATCGGGTACCGTGGAAGGATACCAAACACCTGAGTGATCGGGTACTGTGGAAGGATACCAAACACCTGAGTGGTCGGGTACTGTGGAAGGATACCAAACACCTGAGTGATCGGGTACTGTGGAAGGATACCAAACACCTGAGTGATCGGGTACTGTGGAAGGATACCAAACACCTGAGTGATCGGGTACTGTGGAAGGATACCAAACACCTGAGTGATTTGGTACTGTGGAAGGATACCAAACACCTGAGTGATTTGGTACTGTGGGACGATACCAAACACCTGAGTAAACTGTTATGACATCACTGCAGATCTGAAGGAATATGCTGTTTACACCCTGTTTGTGAAATGGTGAAGCATCAGTATTGGGTTTCATTTGAACACATTTGTGGTGAAACCTTCACCCAGATATGATGCTGTGTGAGGTGGATTGTGTGTGTGTGTGTGTGTGTGTGTGTGTGTGAGCGTGTGCATGTGTGTCTGTCCCAGGTGGGGTAGCATATGTATCTGCCCCAGTGACACTCAGAGTGCAGGAAACTGAGGAGAGGAAGAGAGAAAACATCTGTATGGAGAGAGAGGGAGGGAGGGAGGGACGGAGAGAGAGGGAGGGAGGGAGAGAGAGAGAGAGAGAGGGAGAGGAAGAGAGAAAAAGAGTGTGTGAATCCTGCACTGCAGTAACGTGATGCTCACACACACACACACACACACACACACACACACACACACACACACACACACACACACACACACACACACACACACACACACACACACACACACACACACACACACACACACACACACACACACACACACACACACACACACACACACACACACACACCTGCACACACACACACACACCTGCACACACACACACACCTACACACACACACACACACACACACACACACACACACACACACACACACACACACACACACACACACACACACACACACACACACACACACACACACACACACACACACACACACACACACACACACACACACACACACACCACACACACACACACACACACACACACACACACACCTGCACACACACACACACCACACACACACACACACACACACACACACCACACACACACACACACACACACACACACACACACACACACACACACACACACACACACACACACACACACACACACACACACACACACACACACACACACACACACACACACACACACACACACACACACACACACACACACACACACACACACACACACCTGCACACACACACACACCTGCACACACACACCCGCACACACTGCTGCACACACCCCTGCACACACACACTCCTGCACACACACCCGCACACACCCCTGCACACACACCTGCGCACACACACCTGCAAACACACACCTGCACACACACTCCTGCACACACACCTGCACACACACACCCGCACACACCCCACACACACTCCCGCACACACACTCCCGCACACACACACACCCCTGCACACACACTCCCACACACACACACACCCCTGCACACACACTCCCGCACACACACACCTGCGCACACACACCCACACACACACTCCCGCACACACACTCCCCCACACACACTCCCGCACACACACACCCCTGCACACACACTCCCACACACACACTCCCGCACACACACTCCCACACACACATCGCCCGGCACACGCACAGGTCTGCAGGTGGAGGGAGCAGCTCCAGGGTGAGAGGGCCAGCAGAGCCAGTGATGAGCATCTGAGAGACGTCCCACCTTTAAACATGAGCATGAACACATATAGGGAGAGAGTGTGTGAGCAGGAGTGTGTATTTGTGGGCAGAGAATGTGTGTGTGAGCAGGAGTGTGTATTTGTGGGCAGAGAATGTGTGTGTGAGCAGGAGTGTGTATTTGTGGAGAGAGAGAGAGTGTGAGCAGGAGTGTGTATTTGTAGAGATAGTGTGTGTGTGTGGGCAGGAGTGTGTATTTGTGGAGAGCGTGTGTGTGTGTGAGCAGGAGTGTGTATTTGTGGAGAGCGTGTGTGTGTGTGAGCAGGAGTGTGTATTTGTGGAGAGAGAGAGAGCGAGAAAGAGAGAGTCATGATAGCAACGTGCCTCACACCAAAAGCACCACTGTCGTTAAATCAATAAGTCATTATCTTTAATGGGATAAGCACTTTGAAAACTAATTGAAAACAGCTCCATTTACCCTGGCTAGGCCCTTATTGCAGACAATAGTGCCGGCACAGCTGGCCGCAGTGCAGGAAGACAAACATCTGGGCTGCACTGCAGTTGGCAACGTGGTCATTTGGTAAATAGTTTACGCTGCTTTGAAATCAACCCACTCAAAAGAGGTTCTGGTGCTGGGAGACCCGCAGGCTACAGACCGGCCGTCCTGGAACACGGAGCGAGTGGCCCAACGGGTCCGGAAACAAGAGCGCGTTCATTTCAGCGGATTATCTGGGAAAAATGGGATTTAATTAGGCTGGTGCTGCTCACGGTCAGACGCAGCCATCAGGAGCTTCAGACGGACGTCTGGATGGCGAAGCGTTTGATCGGCGGCAATCAGCCGGCGTGAAGAGGGAAGCAGGTAAATGATGCTTCATTGCACCTCTGTGGTTATTGGATTGGCCTGAAGCAAACTGGCCTGTATGTGAAGCCCTCTCCCTTAGCCCAGACGCAGACTGGCCTAGATGTTCACAAGCGCTGGGACTTCTCCGTTTAATAGATCTCATCACTCTGCTCGCTTCCAGACTCCTGACATGTCAAGTGCCTGGAACCTGGAGTGTAACCATGAACGTCGCACGCAATCAGCAGAGTGCTTTAAATAAAATATCGACTTCCCCTCGGAGCGAATGCCTTTGGGCTAAAGTCCAATCGGAGGCCTCGGCGCCAGGGAAGCCGTCGAATCACAGAGCACGACATCGGGTTCGCGACCCTGCAGAACCCAGGGCGGGTGGGCGGCGACGCCGAGGGCCGCACTACCACGCTGACGATCAATCACCCCGGCCAAACCCCTGATCCGCCGTGCGCGTGGCAGACCATTATCGACCACGCTCACGGCAGCAGAGGAGCCTGCGCACACTTCATGACGCGGACATCAGATTTATATGGCTGGCGTTCCATCGACGGCTCCGCCGACCCCTGCTTTATCGATTACGGCCGCCGTTCTTGAAAGGTTTTCCGCTCGGCCACAGAAAGGGAAGAGCGCGGCCATCAGTGCAGCGGTCAAACTGATCAATGTCCGGAAGAGGATCTCTGGAGTGTCAGCGGCACCACATGTCATAAATCGAACGGAAAACTGTTAAAACACAAAGCTACCAGCAGCAATTGGCCCCTGCAAACGAGGTTGGCCGTACTGACACTGAAGCCAAAGCAGGAAGGACAAAGCGTGCTGGACTGCGGTCAGACGGGAACGGCAGCCAAAGACCTCGACTCTCCCCACGGGCAAATTTAACTGCTGTTTCTCACATTGAAACATCAACCCCAAAATTGTGAATATGTCATGCTGAAGCCATAAAGAAACAAAAAAAGAGTGCAGATCTTGTGGGGGAAACTTCAAAGGCTTCGCGCGGAGGTTAAACGATGAAGGGTATTAATTCGGACCCACAGCATTCTCGCAGGATTAGGCTACGATGCCGCTGGGCCTTCTGATTCCACAGCTTAAAGATTCATAACAGCCCATAACCACATTACCCATTTGTGATGAAAGAGATCGTGTCAGATGCCCGAGTCTGTGGATTAGCCAACAAATACGGAGCAGGTTGTTAACAACCTCTTCCCATCACACGGCTGTAGAAAGCTGCCGTGACTCCCAAGGCATTCAGCCACGCATGTGTGAATCCCAACACTCATGGTGTGTGGAGGTGTGCGTATGAATTAGCGGGTCACGGCACCATCTGCTTGATCCGTGTGCTAATGGAGCAGAGTAATTACAGTTGACTGTGGACACACAGGACGAGGGGCCTGTGCTCTTTAAAAGGACGTTCGCTCCGGTCGCTTTTTAAAACAGGATGCTGTCCACTGAATCCTGCAGCTCCTACTTACGCTAGCTGTGCCAAACACAGAGGCACAGAAACATCTCTTACAAGTGAAGGAATGAGGAAACCAAGGCATGAAACGCAGGCATGAAACACAGGTATGAAACGCAGGCATGAAACGCAGGCATGAAACACAGGTATGAAACGCAGGTATGAAACACAGGCATGAAACACAGGTATGAAACACAGGTATGAAACGCAGGCATGAAACGCAGGCATGAAACACAGGTATGAAACGCAGGTATGAAACACAGGCATGAAACACAGGTATGAAACACAGGCATGAAACACAGGTATGAAACACAGGCATGAAACGCAGGCATGAAACGCAGGTATGAAACGCAGGCATGAAACGCAGGCATGAAACGCAGGCATGAAACACAGGTATGAAACACAGGCATGAAACGCAGGTATGAAACGCAGGCATGAAACACAGGCATGAAACACAGGCATGAAACACAGGCTGGGTTCTCTGCCCCACAACACTGTTACCTATGTGATGGGACTTTGCAAACCATTTGCTAATGTTTTCTTAACAGCTCTCATAGATCATTAACACTGCGTTTTAACACTGCGCATTAACTCTGCATATTAACACTGCGCATTAACTCTGCGTATTAACACTGCGTATTAACACTGCGTATTAACACTGCTCATAAACGCAAACATAATGCTACAGAGTTATGAGTGAGATGGTGCTGGTGGTGGAGGAAGGGGTGGTGTTGCAACAAATTCATCGCATACCCTTGAACTGCACTCTCCACCTAAACAGGTGGAGCAAATGGCTGATGTAAGTAATGGCACATGGAGTTGTGGCGCGTTAAGGGGCAGCTCCTCTACAAATTCCCAACATGTGCTCGTCCTGCCAGTTAAGCTAACCTGCTTTAGCTGGAAGTGATTCTATTACATTAGCATGCTGCAGTTCTGACTGCATTAGCCCAGACGTAATCAGTCACTAATCAAATTAGTGCAAAAGATGGGGGTGTTGGGGAGGGTGTATGCATGTGTGTGTGTGTGTGTGTGTGTGTGTGTGAGGTTGTGTGTGTGTGTGTGTGTGTGTGTGTGTGTGAGTGGTGGGAGGAGGGGGTATGCATGTGTGTGTGTGTGTGTGTGTGTGTGTGTGTGTGTGAGGGGTGGGGAGGGTGTATGCATGTGTGTGTGTGTGTGTGTGTGTGTGTGTGTGTGGGGTGGGAGGAGGGGGTATGCATGTGTGTGTGTGTGTGTGTGTGTGTGAGTGGTGGGAGGAGGGGGTATGCATGTGTGTGTGTGTGTGTGTGTGTGTGTGTGTGTGTGAGGGGGGGGGGGAGGAGGGGGTATGCATGTGTGTGTGTGTGTGTGTGTGTGTGTGTGAGGGGTGGGGAGGAGGGGGTATGCACGTCTCCATCAAGCACCTTGATCCCACACCTGCGGGTCTCCATGGAGATGGTCTATATTTACACCCCTGGGTGCATGAGGAGGTGCACAGGCGTGCAGGCAGACACACACACACACACACACACACACACACTCACACAGCGCCAGGCAGCTGCTCCCTGTCCACGAGTCACACTGAACACATCCCACCTCCCTCTCCTCCCCTCCCCTCTCCTCCCCTCTCCTCTCCTGCCCAAGTGTCCACAGAGACAGCAGAGGTAGAGGTGTGTCCATGGAGATGGCAGAGGTAGAGGTGTGTCCATGGAGACGGCAGAGGTAGAGGTGTGTCCATGGAGATGGCAGAGGTAGAGGTGTGTCCATGGAGACAGTAGAGGTAGAGGTGTGTCCATGGAGACGGCAGAGGTAGAGGTGTGTCCATGGAGACGGCAGAGGTAGAGGTGTGTCCATGGAGACAGCAGAGGTAGAGGTGTGTCCATGGAGACGGTAGCTGAGATCAAGGCAGCAATGGAGGAGGCAGCTGTGAACTGTGAGGACAATGGAAGCAGACAAAAACCCTTAAACCGCCACCTCCCCTCTCCCCTCCCCCACCTCCCCTACCTCCCCTCTCTCCTCTGTCTCCCTCTCTCTCTCCCTGTCTCTCTACAAAGTGAAGACAGACAGTACACTACATGACCAAATGGTTTGAGGATCCAGCAGGGCTACACTGAAGGAGAGGTCACGCAGCCTGGCCTTTCAGCCCAGCACTGTCCTCCCACCAAAGAGACGGAGAGAGAAAAGTGAAAGACACAGAGACAGAGAGAAAGACAAAAAGAGAAAGACACAGAGAGAAAAAGAGAAAGACACAGAGAGAGAGCGAGAGAGAGAAACAAAGGAGGAAGAAAGCAGGAGAGAAAAAATCAATCGGAAGCGTTTCAGTTAATCTGGCGAGTGAAGGATTGACCGAGGTCCCAGGGAAGGTAAACAGACCTGTCCATTTAGGGGCAATGATCCCTTAATCATCACTTTAGCTTGAACAGGCCTGCACACACACACACACACACACACACACCATCGCACTGCAGATTCTTTTACCACTGCTATAAACATGGACTTCTCAGCTAGTATGGTGGCATGTCCCTTAAACAAGACATGTCCCTTAAATGAAACATGACCCTTATACAAGACATGTCCCTTAAACGAGACGTATGTGAATTAGCAAAGAAATAAAGTAAAACAAAGTAAAAAAAAATAATAGCTTTTCTTTCAGCTATTACCATGGGAATAGAGGATTAATTAATTTAAATGACTTTAAGATGAGTTGTGTTCTCCAGGAATCTCTTTCTGCTGAGTGGTGAGTTAACAAATCTTGAATTCAAAACAACATATTCGTAGAGCTCGCAGGAACACACGTCCCAACTGGATTATCCTGTTCTGGGATTTACTCTCCATCATGATTCTGTGCTCAGTAAAACTCCTATTACACATGCGGAGGCTTATCTGGTCTGGGGATCTCTACAAAGCTGCAGGACATGACAGGACAGAGCTGCAGGACATGTCAGGACAGAGCTGCAGGACATGACAGGGCAGAGCTGCAGGACATGACAGGACAGAGCTGCAGGACATGACAGGGCAGAGCTGCAGGACATGACAGGACAGAGCTGCAGGACATGACAGGACACAGCTGCAGGACATGACAGGGCAGAGCTGCAGGACATGACAGGGCAGAGCTGCAGGACATGACAGGACACAGCTGCAGGACATGACAGGGCAGAGCTGCAGGACATGACAGGACAGAGCTGCAGGATATGACAGGACACAGCTGCAGGACATGTCAGGACAGAGCTGCAGGACATGACAGGACAGAGCTGCAGGATATGACAGGACACAGCTGCAGGACATGTCAGGACAGAGCTGCAGGACATGACAGGACAGAGCTGCAGGACAATGCAGGACAGAGCTGCAGGATATGACAGTACAGAGCTGCAGGACATGACAGGACAGAGCTGCAGGACATGACAGGAAAGAGCTGCAGGACATAACAGGTCTTTCCTCCCAGCCACTAGTGTGCTGACCGTCACCCAGGCGCTGTGGGTGTTTTGTGGTGGTGGACTGTAGCAGCAGGACCAAAGTGTGATGTCCAGAGATCACGTTAGATCCAGCACGTCCTGTTGCTTCTAGTTTAAAACCCATAGCTGAAGAATCTGAGAAGGCACAATATTCTGCCCAGTCAGATCGCTCACCTGTAGCCAATTTCAAAATAACTTCATTTATACTGAATCTGTGCCCATTTAATACACTAACCAAATCACTTTGAAAAAATAAATCTACCACAAAGAGCGAGACACCGATGTCTGTGTGTGTGTGTGTGTGTACGTGTGTATGCACGCTCCGTCCCACACACAGCCACGTGAACCTTCATCTCCCTCATTCAGCTGAATTATTTGCCTGCAGAAAATTCATATTTTACACCAAACGTCATTTTCTGCTGTGCCTGTGTCTTATTTAGAGGTGTGTAAATAGACATACACGCATATTTATACACACGCTGATAAATAATGTCAGTTCATTCGAATAGATTTGGCCCTAACGATCAAATGAAATAATAATTGATGACAGTTATGCTTCCCTCCTATGGTGAGCTGAATTATACATGGGCCTCATTGATTGGTCGCCTTTAAGAGAGAGACAGAAAAGATAAATGCTGTATGTGCAGTATAGATCTCCCTCTCTCTCTCTCTCTCTCTCTCTCCCTCTCTCTCTCATTCACTCCATCTACCTCTCTTCACCCTCTCAACTAGCACATACACATACACATCTGTGTCTGTTACTCAGCGAGTGCTTTCTGAATGAACTCCGTTCAGTGGGAGTGGCCACGTGGAGATAAATTTGCATACAGCCCTGGCAGAGACGCGTCCGGCCGGATCACCACCTGCATCCCAGCACCTCCCAGGAGGCAGTGGGCGCCGGTCGGCCGCGTTACGCCATCGTCACGGCCCGTCTGTGGTGCTGGACGTGTCCATGCGAGCCTGGGCGAAGCACTGGAGAACAGCTGGATGTGTGGACCATCATCCAGGGACATGGGTCCAAACTGGGATGTACTGGATGTGTGGACCATCATCCAGGGACATGGGTCCAAACTGGGATGTACTGGATGTGTGGACCATCATCCAGGGACATGGGTCCAAACTGGGATGTACTGGATGTGTGGACCATCATCCAGGGACATGGGTCCAAACTGGGATGTACTGGATGTGTGGACCATCATCCAGGGACATGGGTCCAAACTGGGATGTACTGGATGTGTGGAGCATCATGCAGGGACATGGGTCCAAACTGGGATGTACTGGATGTGTGGGAGCATCATCAGCATCATCCAGGGACATGGGTCCAAACTGGGATGTACTGGATGTGGAGCATCATCCAGGGACATGGGTCCAAACTGGGATGTACTGGATGTGTGGAGCATCATCCAGGGACATGGGTCCAAACTGGGATGTACTGGATGTGTGGACCATCATCCAGGGACATGGGTCCAAACTGGGATGTACTGGATGTGTGGACCATC
Organism: Brachyhypopomus occidentalis; assembly: GCA_020368025.1. Lineage (NCBI taxonomy): Eukaryota > Metazoa > Chordata > Actinopteri > Gymnotiformes > Hypopomidae > Brachyhypopomus > Brachyhypopomus occidentalis. The sequence goes on from JAGXOD010000047.1 coordinate 456,102, forward strand.
ATCCAGGGACATGGGTCCAAACTGGGATGTACTGGATGTGTGGACCATCATCCAGGGACATGGGTCCAAACTGGGATGTACTGGATGTGTGGAGCATCATGCAGGGACATGGGTCCAAACTGGGATGTACTGGATGTGTGGACCATCATCCAGGGACATGGGTCCAAACTGGGATGTACTGGATGTGTGGAGCATCATCCAGGGACATGGGTCCAAACTGGGATGTACTGGATGTGTGGACCATCATCCAGGGACATGGGTCCAAACTGGGATGTACTGGATGTGTGGACCATCATCCAGGGACATGGGTCCAAACTGGACCAGCTAGACTGTTACACAAAAACCTGAGCAGTTCTGCATCCGTATGTGAAAATCCACGTCTGGAAATACAGACCATGTCAGCAGGGACAAGAGGGCATGCACATAAGGATGGAGGGATGGAGGGTAGATGGAGGGATGGATGAAGTGCTGCAGGATGGGTGAGGTTGTGCTGTGAATCAGTAGAGTTCTGACAGCTGCAATCAGCAGTCTCCCAACTGGAGCATGCAGAATAGAGCTGCTGAAGACAGAAGGGTTACAGGAGTCAGAGGATTTACAGCAGCTATTACAGGCCCTCACGGAGGGAGGGAGGGAGGGAGGGAGGGAGGGAGGGAAAACTAGGACAGAGTGGAGCAGAGAGGAAAAGAGATAGAGAGATGAGGAAAGAAAGCAATGAGAGAGAGAGAGAGAGAGATTAATTATATAGCCCGTGTCTTAGAAAGAGAAGACGATGTTTATGGTTCATTTGGAACTGGGGTACTTTGTGGTGTGTGTGCTACAGCCAAAAGACTGCAGAACACAGCAGTGAGACCTTGGCCCTGACACGTCTACTCCAAGTTAGTCTTTCACACCAGATCTCAGATCTGATTGGATGACTGTGGAAGCCCTGGTGAGGTAACTGGAACTCATGATGTGTCTATGAGTGAAGATCCAGGAGCAGACGGCCCCAGTCTGAAGAGCCTAGGATGAAGATCCAGGACCAGACGGCCCCAGTCTGAAGAGCCTAAGATGAAGATCCAGGACCAGACGGCCCCAGTCTGAAGAGCCTAAGATGAAGATCCAGGACCAGACGGCCCCAGTCTGAAGAGCCTAGGATGAAGATCCAGGACCAGACGGCCCCAGTCTGAAGAGCCTAGGATGAAGATCCAGGACCAGACGGCCCCAGTCTGAAGAGCCTAGGATGAAGATCCAGGACCAGACGGCCCCAGTCTGAAGAGCCTAGGATGAAGATCCAGGACCAGACGGCCCCAGTCTGAAGAGCCTAGGATGAAGATCCAGTACAACCTTCCACCATTATGTGTGTGTGAACTGGAGAAACTGATTTTAAGATTCCACATCCTTCTACATTTGCCCAGAGAGGAGGCCCTACTGAACATGGGTGAGGTCTTCATTTCTTAATTTATGCTGAAATATGGCAGAACCTTCATCTTAATCTTAATCTTAAAATGAAATTATTACACTGCAGTTTGGTCTGTACAAAATACCTTTTGCACATACAGCAGAATTCAGCACCCAGTTACAATTCGCCCTCTAGTGCTCTGGAAAGATTTAAGAGACCACTGCATATTTAAGTAATGCATATTAATAATATATAATATTTTGTTTGATTCTAAACTACCAACTATACATTTCTTTCCAATTCCAAACTGAAATATAGTCATTTGGTACATGTTTATGTTTGTTTTAATTTATTTTATGGAGCATTGAAAATGACAACTGGTCAAAGTAACAGAAAATATGCTGTTTTCAGAAGAAAACAAGTCCACATTCATTATTAAACAACACACTACTGCTGTTTTCACCTCGGAAGGGTTCGGAAATCAAGATCTGGTGGGATGACCAGGCTGCTCTCCGCCATGTGTTCACCCCGCGTGCTAAATCAGATCTGGCTCAGCTGATCACACACTCACTTCCTTATTAGGTGGTGGGTTGGATTCCCACACACACACACACACACACTGAAACGGTTCCACACATGGTGAGATTTGGAACGGTATCTTTATATTCCCAGAGATATTTACCTTATTTATTTCCCCCTTCTGTTCTACTCTATTTAAAGTACTTGGCACCATGTGTGTGTGTGTGTGTGTGTGTGTGTGTGTGTTTGTGTGTGTTGATGTGAGCTGCTGTTAGGACACACTTTTAAATGACATTCCCCTTGGACATCCTGAAATCGGAACCAGCTTGTTTATAAAAATTTGGTAATTTTGGTATCTGGAAACAAATGAACAAACAAAAAGAAATTATAATTTTTTTCAGAACTTTTTTTTTTCAGCAAGTCGTGTATGACCCTTATTTTGAAGGGCTGTCATTCAGTGCAGACACTTCGCTTGTGTGACCCTTATTTTGAAGGCCTGTCGTTTGGTGCAGGTGCTTCAGTTGCAGGGTTCCCAGGTCTGCACCTGAGCGTGTGTTTGATTGGGTGAAGCAGCAACAGTAGGCCCACCCCCCCCAGAGACCTGCCGGCAGCGTCTGCATGCCACCTCTGGGCACAGAGACGCACCGCATGACTGAGGCAATATGGCGTTGTGCTTTGACATGACAAGGGAATATTTACTGAGGACAAAAAATAATAATGATAGCCTGATATTGAACATATACGCAGGGCATGACCTAGCCAAGGGATTCAGACAGGTGTGATGAGATCGACAGGTCAGCAAGTGGAAGAAAAAATGGGCAGATCACTGGATGGATGGATGGATGGATGGATGGAAAAGAGTGTGAAGTGTTCAATCGGCTCAACCCAGTCCGTTTGGCTGTCCTCCCACTAAGCCAGTTATGTAAACATGCTAACAGACCTGCTCTAATGAGCGCACGGCTGCTGCCGCATTTGTGTGTTTAAGAGAGAAAGAAAGTAGAGAAGAAGAAAGAAGAAAAAACAGAAAGACAATGAAACTATGGAAACGAGAGAGGCAGGTTATGCTTTAGTCAGGGCTTTTATCCAACACACCAAAGTGACCACTGCATTTCGCTTTAATCCCGCCCCTCCCACCACCGCTGGCGTGTGATTGGTCCACAGTGTAGTAGGCGCTTAGTGATTGGCCTTTTCCGGCTTTGCTCCAAACCAACAAGTACAACAGCAGCGAACTCACAGAGAGCTGCCCAAACTCACTTAACTCCACTAAAAGAGTTAACGGCCAACTTGCGGGGAAAAACAGAGATTGTAATTAGGCAGGAGAAACCGTCTCAATAATCCAATCTGCTTTCGTTCTCGGGGCTTTTGAAATTAGATTAACTTGCTTCATATACTTCTTGGCTAGTACATCTCTGAGACGGGGGCTTCTTCTCCGTGTCTTGCTAAAACGTGCTGCCGGGATGGACTAGTCCCAGAAGACTTGATAGGAATCTAATTAGGAGTAATCAATATGACTGCTCTCCCATTCTGTCTCTCTGACTGCCTGTCTCTCTCACTGCCTGTCTCTCTTTCCTTTCACTGTTCTGTCTGCCCAGCCTCTCCCAAAGATGAGCTACGGTGGCCTTAGAGGGACAAAAACACGCACACATGGTGGATTAGGCAAAGTGCTTCAAAAGCACATGGCTACCAAAGGAAGGACTTTCAGCCACTGGCACTGGAACAGACGACATCATTACTGTGTGTGTGTGTGTGTGTGTTTGGGGGTGTGTGTACTGTATTCAGATAGTAGAGCGTGTACACACTCACACGTCCAAGTGGTGTCAGGATATCAGCTGCATGTCACACTTGTGAGAGTTGAGAGTAAGGATTATAGTGGGTGCAGCTCCCCACTGAGGAGAAGATGGAGGAGATGGAGGGTGTGGAGAGGGATGGAGGGGGTGGTGGAGAGAGGAACGAGAGAAAACAATGAGGACTAAATCAGAGGAAGAGATGATGATGGCAGACACTGTATTCAAAGAAAATAGAGAGAGAGAGAGGAGAGAGAGATGGAGAGGGAGAGAGATGGAGGAGAGAGAGAGATGGAGAAGGAGAGAGATGGAGAGAGAAATGGAGATGGAGAGGGAGAGAGAGATGACACATTGAGAACTACTGCACAGTGGGCATTGTGTAATGCAGTTTGCTGAGACAGCACCAAGACTTATGGTGCAGGGAATACCTCCACCTCCCTCTCTCCCTCTCTCTCTCTACCTCTCTGCCCTTCTCTCTCTCTGCCCCTCTTTCTTCTCCTCCATCTCTCCCCATCTCTCTGTTCCACATAGCTCTGGTCTGTTCTCCGCCTGATGTTGGAGATTAATTGGGACTATCACTGCCAGGGCTCCAATCTCATAAATCGCCTGAATCTAGAACAATCGGCTGAGATAACGCACTACAGACAATACACTGCGCACTACACACTACAGACTATACACTACGCACTACGCACTACAGACAATACACTGCGCACTACACACTACAGACTATACACTACGCACTACACACTACGCACTACACACTACGCACTACGCACTACACACCAGCACAGACCTGCATGCACACGGACGTTATGACCTGCATAAGACTGAGTCCTGGTTGTTCAGCTCGATCTCCATGTGAGCATCTCTTCCAGACTACAGCTGAACTCACACCAACACTCCACCTCACACACACTCTGTGCTTTTCTCCAATTTACTTAGATCTTTTAGAGGGATATTTTAGATGCCGTATGGACTACAAGCTGCATGTGCATTTCTTGTGTGTGTGTGTGTGTGTGTGTGTATGCACATGTGTGTGTGTGGACCTGGGTATTTACATCACTTCTGAAAGTTTGAGTTGTTTGCCGTGAATGTGTGTGTGCGCGTGTGTGTGTGTGTGTGCGTGCGCGTGTGCGCGTGTGTGTGTGTGTGCAGGAGGCCTCTATGTTTTATTCTGAGTGGAGTGTATGTGTGTGTGTGTGTGTGTTTTATTCTGAGTGGAGTGTATGTGTGTGTGTGTGTGTGTGTGTGTGTGTTTTATTCTGAGTGGAGTGTATGTGTGTGTGTGTGTGTGTGTGTGTGTGTGTTTTATTCTGAGTGGAGTGTATGTGTGTGTGTGTGTGTGTGTGTGTGTGTGTTTTATTCTGAGTGGAGTGTGTGTGTGTGTGTGTGTGTGTGTGTGTGTGTGTGTGTGTGTTTTATTCTGAGTGGAGTGTATGCCAGCCTGACCCTCTTGACTCACTCAGCCTCGTGTAAACACACACGCTAAATAATTCAGAAGCCCAAAGCACCAGCTGCTCCTGCTCTGCTCGTTGCCATAGCATCGCTGACGGGTCATCAGAGCTGGGTGATATGTGCACTTGGGTTTACTCTATTCCTCATTTTATCTCTCTCTCTGTCTCTCTCTCTCTCTGTCTCTGTGTCTCTCTCTCTTTGTCTCCTTCCTCCCCATCACTGTCAGTCTGTCACAGTCAGATCGACTATGTCGCAACACTGACTCCTCTCCATCAAGCAGACAAACAGGCACATCACCACAGAGACAGACGGAGGGGGCGGGGCAAAGGTGGCTCTTTTCCCATAAGGCCCGCCCAGCACTCCCTGTAACCAAGAGACAGGGAGTGGTGCAAAGTGTAATTATGGGATGGAAGAAAAGACTTCCATCTTAGGGCTAAATCGAAAACTGCTTGGTCTTTGACATAAAGTGTGAAACCCTAAACCCTTTTAGAGGCTTTAAATGGATTTAAAAAGCATTGGTCATGCAACAGAGACCCCAACACACAGAAACCCCAACACACAGGGACCCCAACACACAGGGACCCCAACACACAGGTATCTCAATACATAGAGAGAATGCGCTGGGCTCCACTGCTCTGGGTCACACTGCTCTGGGCTCCACTGCTCTGGGCTCCACTGCTCTGGGCTCCACTGCTCTGGGCTCCATTGCTCTGGGCTCCACTGCTCTGGGCTCCACTGCTCTGGGCTCCACTGCTCTGGGCTCCACTGTGTTGTGCTGTCTGCTTACACGACCGGCAGGAACACTTTAGGGGTGGTGACCTGCCCAGAGGTGGAGATGGGTGTGGCCTGCCCAGAGGTGGAGATGGTTGTGGCCCAGAGGTGGAGATGGGTGTGACCTGCCCAGAGGTGGAGATGGTTGTGACCTGCCCAGAGGTGGAGATGTTTGTGGCCTGCCCAGAGGTGGAGATGGTTGTGGCCTGCCCAAAGGTGGAGATGGTTGTGGCCCAGAGGTGGAGATGGGTGTGACCTGCCCAGAGGTGGAGATGGTTGTGACCTGCCCAGAGGTGGAGATGTTTGTGGCCTGCCCAGAGGTGGAGATGTTTGTGGCCTGCCCAGAGGTGGAGATGGTTGTGGCCTGCCCAGAGGTGGAGATGGTTATGGCCCAGAGGTGGAGATGGTTGTGACCTGCCCAGAGGTGGAGATGGTTGTGGCCCAGAGGTGGAGATAGTTGTGGCCCAGAGGTGGAGATGTTTGTGGCCC
>JAGXOD010000047.1:467500-495000 GCA_020368025.1 Brachyhypopomus occidentalis
AACGCGGTTACGGGTTTGAGGAGCTGGCGAGTCTCCTCACGAACACCTCGCGCCATCCCATCATGCAGTTCTCCACTGGGGCTACCAGCCTGTGTGCTCTGTTTGGACCACAGGGCTTCATTCTGGGGCCTTCAAGACACATTCACATGAAGCCCCCAGATCTCCAGCTGTGCTGTCTGCTCACGTGCAAAACCACCAATCAGAACTGCTCTGACGGCAGCTGTGTCTGGGAGGCAGAAGGAACCCAGCTAACAGGCAGTGGCTAAGTGTAGCGCACAGCAGTGGAGCCTGGACCCTGGAACCACGTCTATCCTGAGCCATCCAACTGAAATTACTCACATAAACTAAACGTGCAAGTCAGCAGAATACAGGCGTGTAGGCTTGTATAGCTACTCCTCATAACCCACAGGGGACACCAGCAATCGGCCCAACTTTCCTCCAGACGCTGGTGCATTGATCAGTAAGGACAGGGACACTGACACTGTAAGGGTTCACCATGCTGCACAGGAACGTTTGAGAACGGATCGAATGCTTAAAACAAAGCACTGTTAACAGTAATCACAAAAGAGCAAACAGCAGCTGTCTTCTGACCGAGGAGATGCATCACGTTGGATGGATTCATCGATCAGTTCAGCTCAGCTCAAGTTTTCATCACATCGCAAGTCTCCATCGCCAACACGCCATACAGTCCCATACACGAGCAAACACCACGTTATACCGTAACGCACCATCGTCCCATACACGAGCAAACACCACCGTTATACCGTAACGTACCATCGTCCCATACACGAGCAAACACCACCGTTATACCGCCCCATACACGAGCAAACACCACCGTTATATCGCCCCATACAACAAAAACACCCCCATACACGCCCCAGCAAACACCACCGTTATACCGTAACGCACCATCGTCCCATACACGAGCAAACACCACCGTTATACCGTAACGCACCATCGTCCCATACACGAGCAAACACCACCGTTATACCGTAACGTACCATCGTCCCATACACGAGCAAACACCACGTTATACCGTAACGTACCATCGTCCCATACACGCAAACACCACGTTATACCGTAACGCAGCATACATCGCAAACCCATACGTAACGCAAACACCACGTTATACCGTAACGCACCATCGCCCCCACACGAAAGCAAACACCACCGTTATACCGTAACGCACCATCGTCCCATACACGAGCAAACACCACCGTTATACCGTAACGTACCATCGTCCCATACACAAGCAAACACCACCGTTATACCGTAACGCACCATCGTCCCATACACGAGCAAACACCACCGTTATACCGTAACGTACCATCGTCCCATACACGAGCAAACACCACCGTTATACCGTAACGTACCATCGTCCCATACACGAGCAAACACCACCGTTATACCGTAACGTACCATCGTCCCATACACGAGCAAACACCACGTTATACCGCCCCATAACGCAAACACCACCTATACCGTAATCCCATACACAAGCAAACACCACCGTTATACCGTAACGCACCATCGTCCCATACACAAGCAAACACCACCGTTATACCGTAACGCACCATCGTCCCATACACGAGCAAACACCACCGTTATACCGTAACGCACCATCGTCCCATACACGAGCAAACACCACCGTTATACCGTAACGCACCATCGTCCCATACACGAGCAAACACCACGTTATACCGTAACGCACCATCGTCCCATACACGAGCAAACACCACCGTTATACCGTAACGCACCATCGTCCCATACACGAGCAAACACCACCGTTATACCGTAACGCACCATCGTCCCATACACGAGCAAACACCACGTTATACCGTAACGCACCATCGTCCCATACACGAGCAAACACCACCGTTATACCGTAACGTACCATCGTCCCATACACGAGCAAACACCACGTTATACCGTAACGCACCATCGTCCCATACACGTGCAAACACCACCGTTATACCGTAACGCACCATCGTCCCATACACGTGCAAACACCACCGTTATACCGTAACGTACCATCGTCCCATACACGTGCAAACACCACGTTATACCGTAACGCACCATCGTCCCATACACGAGCAAACACCACCGTTATACCGTAACGCACCATCGTCCCATACACGAGCAAACACCACCGTTATACCGTAACGCACCATCGTCCCATACACGAGCAAACACCACCGTTATACCGTAACGCACCATCGTCCCATACACGAGCAAACACCACGTTATACCGTAACGTACCATCGTCCCATACACAAGCAAACACCACGTTATACCGTAACGCACCATCGTCCCATACACGAGCAAACACCACGTTATACCGTAACGCACCATCGTCCCATACACGAGCAAACACCACGTTATACCGTAACGTACCATCGTCCCATACACGAGCAAGCACCACCGTTAGACCGTAACGTACCATCGTTATAATGTTATACCGACGATGATGGTGACGATGGTACGATGATAATGTCAGAAGTCCTGTCCAAGTCAGATTTTTGCACAAAACACTAAAACTCATTCACTTTGCTAAGCCTTCAGAGGCCGTTTCCCTTTCCCACTCTCTCCCTCACTCACACACACTCACACACACACACACACACACACACACAAAGGTAGCTCTCGGTGGTAATTACGGATGACTGCAGTGTGGTGAGGTCATGACCTGCTGTAATTGCCTCTCTATTATCTACAGATGTCTTTTAAAATCTGACAGGATACAGTGTACTATAATTTAAGGACACACACACACACACACACGCACACTTACAATTGCAGACAAGGCTTTCAGCTCATGTGTAGCTTTCAGTCAAATCATTATAGTGGACCTTTGTGTGGGGCCATGTGCAGTCTGGCTGGTCTGCGCGTGAGCGCCCCCTAGCTGCACGTGATGCTCAGGGCAGCTGGCTAGTCTTGCATCTACAGCCCAGGTGCATGGGAGCATCAGATGTGCGGCGACACGCTTTAATGAGTGTTGACAAATACTGTCCATGTTCCCCATTCCGTTCATGTTTACCTTTGTATGCCAGTAACCCGCAAGGTTGAAGATTATGACTGAAGATTCAGCATCAGTGAAGATTCAGAGGACACAGTGCAAGCAAGTGTGTAAGGAGTAATGTACAACCAACCAAGCTGACCTCAGAACAGCCAATTAGAAAGGAGATTTCCACCGATCCGTGTACTAATACATGTGAAATGTGGGCCCTTGACGTGATAAACACGTGTTTGGAATGTTAGCGTGACTCTCCTTCTAAGGCTGTTCGCTCCGAGTGCCCTCTGACCCCAGGGTCAGGGACGTTCCGGGTCAGGAGCATTCTGGGTCAGGGACGTTCCGGGTCAGGGACGTTCTGAAAGGCGGGCTTTGTGCTCACGAAGGAGTGGACAGCTGTGTAACCTCATGACAAAGCGGATCACCCCCTCAGATCGACAGTCGAGTACGAGTGTGTGAAGTGTTTCCTAATGAGGGCTCCTCACGATTAACAAGAGCACGGAGCACCCCAACACCACCCATGAAGCTGATGGAGGCTGACCAACACCACCCATGAAGCTGATGGAGGCTGACCAACACCACCCATGAAGCTGATGGAGGCTGGGCCTTCGTCTCTCCCTCTTTCTCTCGCAAACACTCCGTCAGCCAGAACACAGACCTGTTCTGTTGTGAAAGGAAACCTCCATCCTGCTCCTCCATCCTGCTCCGGGAGGATCCCTCCAAAACCCAGCAAAGCCGCAGAAGCACAAACGACTGTAGTGCTGAACTCACTGAGAAGCTGCACACAGCAGCTTAGTAAACACACCGACGGCTGCCAGGGCTCTGAGTCTGGTCACACACACCTCTGAGTCTGGCCACACACACCTCTGAGTCTGGCCACACACACCTCTGAGTCTGGCCACACACACCTCTGAGTCTGGCCACACACTCCTGAACCACAGGGTGGGACCAATATGAGAAGTGCCTGTAATATACGACAGTGCCCGTCTGTCAGTGGACAAGGCTGTCTCACACCTGTCTGTCAGTGAACAAGGCTGTCTCACACCTGTCTGTCAGTGGACAAAACTGTCTCACACCCATCTGTCAGTGGACAAGGCTGTCTCACACCCCGTCTGTCAGTGGACAAGACTGTCTCACACCATGACGTCCACAGAACTCTTCCTCCTGCTGTACTCCTACGTGGTGGTATCTGAGCTCTGAGCTGTCACTGTGATACCCAGCAAGAACAAAGGTAACATCCTCCTCTGTGCTGTGGAAGAATGATGGGTTTCTTAGCAACTCCTCCTTCTCATGGTCATCATCATCCTCTCTCAGCCCCTACACTAGCTTCATCATCTCTAACCTGTCTGGTTAAACATACCTGTGTGCAGAGATCTATGTCTGATTGATTCTGACAGGACCAGTGTGTCTGTGTGTGTGTGTGTGTGTGTGTGAGAGAGAAACAGAGAGAGAATTACCGCACATCTGTTTCACAGCAGCTTATGATGGGGAAAGTGTGTTAACACTGACAGGTGGAAGTGCTGAAGTGAGATCAGACCTGCCCTGGGTGATGTTAGACGCGTGGAGATCAGACCTGCCCTGTGTGATGTTAGAGGCATAGAGATCAGACCTGCCCTGGGTGATATTAGACGTGTGGAGATCAGACCTGCCCTTGGTGATGTTAGACGTGTAGAGATCAGACCTGCCCTGGGTGATGTTAGGCGTGTGGAGATCAGACCTGCCCTGTGTGATGTTAGGCGTGTGGAGATCAGACCTGCTGAACTGAATCAGTGCAGCTTCATTTCTTCTGGTCTGATAGAACTTGGACATGAATCGGAACACCATATTTCTACAAAAGAAACCCTTCTCTACCTCTCTACCTCTCCCTCTCTCCATTTCCCTCTCTCTACCTCTCTCCCTCTCTCTCAAAGTGCCAGACTTTCACTCCTTGAATGTGTGTGTGTGTGTGTGTGTAACAGGCCTGTGGGTATGATTAATACTGCTTGCTTTCTATTGGCATATTCAGAGTTGTACTCGATAGGTCAGGACAGTGACCCCAGATCGAAACATGCTGTAGGTACACACAACTGCAGACGCTTTCAAGACTGTCTTCAGCCTCTTTCCCTCTCTCGCACCCACACACACACACACACACACGCACACGCACACACACATACACACGTGCTCGTCCACCCACATCCATACACACTAGAGAGAAACTCCAGATAGTAATCCATCACGCACCAAAACTACAGAAATGGCCTCAAATGTGTGCTCATCTTAACATCACAGACGTAGGGACGACAACCGCTTTGGACTGGGATGGGGGCGGGTGTAGGCATCTGTGTGGGATGGGGGCGGGTGTAGGCATCTGTGTGGGATGGGGGCGGGTGTAGGCATCTGTGTGGGATGGGGGCGGGTGTAGGCATCTGGGGGCGGAGTCTGTCCTCACTCTCTGCAGTCACACAGACACACACATCCAGGATGCATGTGTACACCATGTTATATTACCCACAATCCACGGGGCTCTGGGGTGACAAGGAACTGTTATCTGTTAGGTGTTGTGGCCTTTTCCCCAGACACCACACACACACACACACACACACACACACACAGAGCTGGGCTATATGTGCTGTGTTGGATACACACTTTCATATACTTCACTGGTAGATCTAATAACCCATCCATGTGAACACATGAAACCTGGAGAGAAGAGCAATATTCCCCCCAAAAATTAGATTTATGGTCTTAAAATGCACATATACAAACATCATTACACTTCCAGGAACATTTATATAGCTGCTTTCTGTCCACCTCTCCAGAAGCACACAAGCACTCTGTCTCTCCTTCTCTCTGTCTGTCTGTCCGTCTGCCTGTCTGTCCGTCTGCCTGCCTCTCCGTCTGTCTCTCTGTTTCGTATAAAAGCATGAAAGTGCTGACTGCAGTGGTTTCCTGAGTAGAGGTTTGGGGAGGAGCCCGTGTCAGAGTGAGAAATGTTCCATCAGGAAAAGTCTAACCCATGCACAGCCCACATTAGACTGAACACACACACACACACACACACGACTAATATCACATCAACCCAAAGCATGATTATGAGAAGCAGCACCGTGAGGACAATGACGTTTAACCAGAAGTAACTCTAGGACTACATGGACAGAAACCTGCGCTACACGTGTTAGTAACTTAGGTGTCTTCCTGACATGTAACATCTGCGACATGAACGGGAGACAGAGGGAGAGACAGATGTACACACATTACAGTACACACACTGTACAGAGTATGTACTGGATACACTGCTCATCATCTGTGCTGGTGTACATGTTACTGTTTGTGTACGTGTTAGTTTGATTTTGATGATTTTGTCATATTTAAATGAGCTGAGAAAGCTCTTTTAATGTAAAACTGAAATCGAAAGAGAGAGAGAGGGAAGGAGGGAGGAGAGAGAGAGAGGGAAGGAGAGAGAGAGGGAGGAGAGAGTGAGGAGAGAGGGAGGGAGGAGACAGTGAGGAGAGAGGGAGGGAGGAGACAGTGAGGAGAGAAGGAGAGAGAGAGAGAGAGGGAAGGAGAGAGAGAGGGAGGAGAGAGTGAGGAGAGAGGGAGGGAGGAGACAGTGAGGAGAGAGGGAGAGAGAGAGGGAGAGAGGGAGAGAGAGAGATGGAGGGAGGGAGAGAGAGAGAGTGTCTCCTGTGGGGAGCTGGGATTGACCCTGTCCCCTTCCTCACACAACACTGCCCTTATTTTCAGCACCTGTGACAGGTGTGCAAGTCCTCACCACTGGCACAGAGGTCCCTACGGAGCTGTTGGACTACAAACAGAGAGAGGGAGGGAAGGGGAGAGAGGGAAGAAGAGAGAAGGAGAGGTAGAGAAGGAGAGGTAGAGTGAGTTAAACCTGATTACTTCATTCATAAAAAAAAGCTTTTAAATGTCATTCTGTCTATGACATCACCCCATGTCAGTCGCCGTGGTGACAGGTCCGTGATTGATCAGGGAGACTTATGGAGTTTTACTTGGTTAAACCTTTTGCTGAGTAGCAGCATTTGATACAGCTTATATTTCAAACCGGAGTGGCACTGTGTATTTATTTGTTATTTGTGTGTGTGTGTGTGTGTGTGTGGACACAAAGGTCTGACTGTACACACAGGCTGCTGGTAAGGGCTGAGTGGTGTGAATGCTAGCATGAGTGTGTTGACTAGCTCAGTGTGTTGAGTTGGTGTGTGTTGAGTGTATCGAATATGTAAGGGTGTGCACACACACACACACACACACACACACACTCACACACACACACACACTCACACACACACACACACTCACACACTCACACACTCACACACTCACACACTCACACTCACTGGACTGAGCCTGTGGAGTAAAGGTCTGGTCCTGGACCAGTGTGGTCTGGGGAAGACTAACGTTCTCCACCCTGTGGAGCCACCTCAGGGTTAGGGTTAGGGAGAGGGTTAGGGTTAGGGAGAGGGTTAGGGTTAGGGTTAGGGGAGAGGGTTAGGGTTAGGGAGAGGGTTAGGGTTAGGGTTAGGGAGAGGGTTAGGGTTGGGGTTAGGGAGAGGGTGAGGGTTAGGGTTAGGGTTAGGGTTAGGGTTAGGGTTAGGGTTAGGGTTAGGGTTAGGGTTAGGGTTAGGGTTAGGGTTAGGGTTAGGGTTAGGGTTAGGGTTAGGGTTAGGGAGAGGGTTAGGGTTAGGGTTAGGGTTAGGTGTGGTTCTACTATAACCACACCAACACCACCACATCCCCTACTATAACCACACCTCAACACCACCACCTCCTCTGGTTGATGTGGGGATTACAAATGAGTTTTTTAAGACATTCACCAAAGACCTTTACCATAAAACAGTTATTATCCTATTAGCCTGGTTGCTATGGCGCCGACTTCAGTGCAAGTGTGAGGGAGAAGGTGGAATATGTGAAGCTCACTGGAGAGGATTAGAGACTGTACATCTCCCACACCCACACACCAGACATGTGACTACATAATGACTTATGATTGGAAGCTGGACAGCACATCACTACCCAGACCATCCAAACGACGACAAAGCTGAGGTGTGTTGGGGTGAGGTGTGGTGTGTGTTTCAGTGGTGAGGTGAGGTGATGTGAGGTGTGGTGAGGTGTGGTGTGTTGTGGTGATGTGATGTGAGGTGTGTTGTGGTGCTGTGAGGTGTGTTGTGGTATGTTGTGGTGATGTGAGGTGTATTGTGGTGATGTGAGGTGTGGTGTGTTGTGGTGATGTGAGGTGTATTGTGGTGCTGTGAGGTGTGTTGTGGTATGTTGTGGTGATGTGAGGTGAGGTGTGTTGTGGTGATGTGAGGTGAGGTGTGTTGTGGTGCTGTGAGGTGTGTTGTGGTGTGTGGTGTGTTTCTGAGCTTCTTAAAGCAGGTGTCCATAGGTGTGGACAGCCTTCCTGCTCAGTGTCATCAGAAGCAGGAGTTTCACTAAAGAGCCATCAACGCTCTAAAACATGCCGAAAATCGGTTTTGTGAGCAAACCTTCTCGGATTTTCCTTTCAGATCTGCAGGACCCTGATTTTAAGGCGTCTAGCTCACAGCCTCCATATAAAAGCCAATTTACTTTTCATTGATCGCCTTTCAGCCAATTAGATTTCCATTGACGGCTAAAGTGGAGATCGCTGGCGTGTGACAGAGAGGGTCAGCGAACCGACGGCTCTGATTCACGCCTCACCCGCTGTTCCATCCTCTAGCGCTGAACCCCCCCACTCTTTCTCTCTCTCTGTTTCTCTTCTCTCTATCCATTATTACTTATCTCCCTCTCTCTGTCTCTCTCTCTCTCATACAAACTTGTATCCCCCACTATGCGCCCATCCTCTCTCCCTCTCCCTCCCTCTCCCTCTCCCTCTCTCCCTCCCTCCCTCTCTCTCTCTCTCTCCCTCTCCCTCTCATCCACTCTCCTTTCCTGGGACGACAAATAACCCATGAAGAAGTGCCCCAGCGTCAGATTGTGTATCCGTCTTTATTTCCGACATTGCCTCATCGTTTTTTGCGAACTTGGCTGATTTTCTAAATTGGCTGCTATCGACTGATCTGGGACCTGCTCAGGCGCGTCTGGCGCACAGCAGTGGGGGTAATGACAGCCCCGGGGGGCTGGCCCCACACACACACACACACACGCACATGCACACACACACACACACACACACACACACACACACACACGCGCACGCACACACACACACACACACACACACACACACACACACACACACACACACACACACACACACACACACACACACACACACGCACACACACACACACGCACACGCGCACACACACACACACACACGCACACACACACACGCACGCACACGCACTGGCCTGTCTGGTTCCAGGCTCCTCCTGAGACGACACTCCAGTTTCCTGCATCAGCCATGAAACCAAAATAAGAGAACACACGACACCCCACACAGGACAGATGGGGCAGAGAGGGCAGAAAGAGGGGGCAGAAAGAGAGGGCAGAAAGAGGGGGCAGAAAGAGAGGGTAGAAAGAGAGGGCAGAAAGAGGGGGCATAAACAAAAGGCGACCATCTCGTTAATTAGAGTCGCAGGGTTCATAAACAGGACTTACTTACAGTCACTGAACATACAGGACTATACTGAGGTCATCCTATAACAGATCTGTAGTAGTCAGGTTGTTTGGTACATCTATGTATTAGTTATGTATTTGTTTGTGTAGTGATGTGTATTAGCTGGTTTGTTTGTTTTTGTAGAATAAATGTGCACTTTGCTGATGTGATTAGTGTACTGAACCATGCTCCTAACTCCTGGTGTATATTCCAACCAGCGAAGCTTGAGCTAAAGTGACTTCACCACCAGCCAAATGGTTCATAAATACCAAACGTGATTTATTCCTGAAAACAGGCTCCTGTTGACCAGCAGCACCACGGACTGTGGGGCTAATCTGGACTGTGGGACTAATCTGGACTGTGGGGCCCAATCTGGACTGTGGGGCCCAATCTGGACTGTGGGGATAATCTGGACTGTGACCCAATCTGGACTGTGGGGCCCAATCTGGACTGTGGGGCCCAATCTGAAGCTCAGACGGGGCAGAACTCGGTCCTTCATGCGGAGGACGTTGGGTGGTGCTGAACACCACCTTCCTGAGCACAACAGTGTCTGCATGTGACTGTGGTGTGATGCGTATGCATCATAATTACCAGTTCTTGATGAAAATTCAGGATTTGCGCTCCTACGGCCGCCGCCGTCGCCCTAAACACGGCAGGGATTTGACGAATGTCTTTCCCCCCGTCGCCAGAAAGAGACAAATACCACGCTTAAACCAAAATACTTAATTTCCGCTTCTGTTGACTGCAGGCAGAGCTCGTTAATCAGCGTTCTGCGTTCTGAGCGCGCTCACTGCGCCCGCCACAAGCCAGATGATCGCCGGCTTCCTCTCGATCCATCAGCCGTGATCGGAGAAGGAGCAGAGCTGTGTGAGCACAGAGCCACGGCCCCGAGTAATTACCCCAAGCAGTGGGCGCTGAGCTGTTCTACTGACACCCCGACCCCTGCATTGCATTCTGGGTGTTATTAAAATCAGTTTGGCGCACTGTGGCAGACCCGCCCTGTTCCGGCGGGGCGAAGACACTCGCGATGCTGCGTAAGGGGACACGGACTGTGGTGAAAAAAGCTTAATGTAGTGAGAGGCTCTCGAGCAAAAGGCTCTGCTGATGTGTTGGAGGAAGCACTGGGTGACCTGGTGGGGTGACTTACGACCCCTGTGAAGGGGTTCTGTGTCTTGTGTTGGCAGGAAGGTTCTAGCAGTGTGTGTGTGTGTGTGTGTGTGTGTGTGTGTGTGTGTGCGCGTGTGTGTGTGTGTACACATAGATATGCCTCACGGTTAACTAGATGAATGTTCTCTGTGCCAAAAATGACTGTTCACCAACCTCCCATGTTGTCTGCCCTGTGTGTGTTGTGTTGAGCGAGTACACGTGTGTGTGTGTGTGGGAGGAGGAATGTGTGTGTGTGTGTAGGTGCATGTGTGCGTGCGATTATGTTTAATGAGGCAGTCAGAAGAGCTCTGGTGGGCTTTACCAGAGACGACTCTCATCATGCCCGCACCTGCAGAAGCTGTAAACATACACACACATTGTGTGTGTGTGTGTGTGTGTGTGTGTGTGTGTAAATCACCTTTCCATTGTCCTCAATCTGAATTTCAAATGCCTATTCCTGCACTTCCTCCCACTCAAACCAAACCTTTCACAGGCCGGAGATACACACATTACACACACCACTGTTCTAGCATTAAACAGAAGTGTGTGTGTGAAAGTGAGCGAGAGAGAGAGTGTGTGTGTTACACAGTGCAGTGGCCAGAGAGTCCATATCCCCTGAAGCTCCAGGGAGGACACTGGGGAGGGGACACTGGGGAGGAGACACTGGGGAGGAGACACTGGGGAGGACACTGGGGAGGAGACTGGGGAGGAGACACTGGGGAGGAGACACCGAGAAGGACTCATCGGGGAGGAGACACCAGAGAGGAGACACCAGAGATACTTCATATATTAACTTGAGTGACTTGTTTTAGATGACGAGGCAAAACTGCTTCAGGCAGAAGGCTGGACAGCCTGGACACCAGTGTAAAACATCAGTGTAAAGCTTCAGTGTAAAACATCAGTGTAAAACATCAGTGTAAAGCTTCAGTGTAAAACATCAGTGTAAAGCATCAGTGTGAAACATCAGTGTAAAGCATCAGTGTAAAGCTTCAGTGTAAAGCTTCAGTGTAAAGCATCAGTGTAAAACATCAGTGTAAAACATCAGTGTAAAGCATCAGTGTAAAGCTTCAGTGTAAAACATCAGTGTAAAACATCAGTGTAAAACATCAGTGTAAAGCTTCAGTGTAAAACATCAGTGTAAAGCATCAGTGTAAAACATCAGTGTAAAACATCAGTGTAAAACATCAGTGTAAAGCTTCAGTGTAAAACATCAGTGTAAAGCATCAGTGTGAAACATCAGTGTAAAGCATCAGTGTAAAGCTTCAGTGTAAAGCTTCAGTGTAAAGCATCAGTGTAAAGCATCAGTGTAAAGCATCAGTGTAAAGCATCAGTGTAAAGCATCAGTGTAAAGCATCAGTGTAAAACTCCTGTGAAAAGTGCTGTTACTTCAGTTCAGAAAATATCAGTTCCCCCTTTATAGCATAGTATGGCATGGTTTAACTGCCCTGGAGTGCGTGTGTGTATGTGTGTGTGTGAGTGTGTGTATGTGCATGTGTATGTGTGTGTGTGTACATGTGTGATCTTTAACATTCTGAATCAACAAGCAGGCAGAGATCTTTGTAAAAGCCTCTCTGGTTCTTATTCTCTCTCTTTCTCTTTCTTCCCATCCCCTATCTATCCCCCCCTCTTCCAGCTCTCTCTCCCTCCCTCCCTCTCTCCCTCTCTCTCTCTCCCTCCCTCCCTCTCTCTCCCTCCCTCCCTCTCCCTCTCCCTCTCTCCCTCCCCCTCTCCCCCTCCCTCTCCCTCTCCCCCTCTCCCTCCCCCCTCCCTCTCTCCCTCTCTCCCTCTCCCTCTCTCCCTCCCTCTCCCTCTCTCCCTCCCTCCCCCTTCTCCCTCTCCCTCTCTCCCTCTCTCCCTCCCTCCCTCCCTCTCCCTCTCTCCCTCCTCCCTCCCTCTCCCTCTCCCTCTCTCCCTCCCCCTCTCCCTCCCTCTCCCTCTCTCCCTCCCTCCCTCTCCCTCCCTCCCTCCCTCCCTCCCCCCCCCCCCTCTCCCTCTCCCTCTCTCCCTCTCCCTCCCTCCCTCTCTCTCTCCCTCCCTCCCTCCCTCTCCCTCCCTCCTCTCCTCTCCCTCTCTCTCTCCCTCCCTCCCCTCCCCCCCCCTCTCCCTCTCCCTCTCTCCCCCTCTCCCCCCCCCTCTCCCTCTCCCTCTCTCCCTCCCTCCCTCTCCCTCCCTCCCTCCCTCCCCTCCCTCTCCCTCCCTCTCCCTCTCTCCTCTCTCCCTCCCTCTCTCTCTCTCTCTCTCCCTCCCTCTCCCTCTCTCTCCCTCCCTCTCCCTCCCTCCCTCCCTCTCCCTCTCTCTCTCTCTCTCTCTCTCCTCCCTCTCCCTCTCCCTCCCCCCCCCCTCCCTCCCTCTCCCTCTCCCCTCTCCCTCCCTCTCCCTCTCCCTCTCTCTCCCTCCCTCTCCCTCTCCCCCCCCCTCCCTCCCTCTCCCTCTCCCTCCCTCCCTCTCCCTCTCCCTCTCCCTCCCTCCCTCTCCCTCTCCTCAGCATGTAGAATCAGATGGAGTGAGCGAATGCTGACACAGGGAGCCCTGGAGAGCTGAAGAAGGATTTATGGTTTGTGTAATGGGCTCCACAGTGAACACCCCCATCAGCACTATCCCTCCTGCCCACTACTTCCTCTACCCTACTCCCTCACTCCCTCCCTCCTACCCCCCTCTCCCCCCCTCCCTCACTCCCTCTCCCCTCCTGCCCACTACCCCCTCTCCCCTACTCCCTCACTCCCTCTCCCCCTCCTGCCCCCTACCCTACTCCCTCACTCCCTCTCCCCTCCTGCCCACTACCTCCCTCCCTCTCCCCCCCTCCCCTGCCCTCCTGCCCACCCCCTCTACCCTACTCCCTCACTCCCTCTGCCCTCCTGTCCACTACCTCCTCTCCCCTACTCCCTCACTCCCTCTCCCCTCCTGCCCACTACCCCCCTCTCCCCTACTCCCTCACTCCCTCTCCCCTCCTGCCCACTACCTCCTCTCCCCTACTCCCTCACTCCCTCTCCTCCCCTACTCCCTCACTCCCTCTCCCCTCCTGCCCTACCTCCCTACCCTCTCCCCCTCCTCCCTCCTGCCCCTACCCCTCCCCTCCTCCCTCTCCTCCTGCCCCTACCCTCCTCTCCCCTACTCCCTCACTCCCTCTCCCCTCCTGCCCACTACCTCCTCTCCCCTACTCCCTCACTCCTCTCCCCTCCTGCCCACTACCCCCCTCTACCCTACTCCCTCACTCCCTCTCCCCTCCTGCCCACTACCCCCTCTCCCCTACTCCCTCCCTCCCTCTCCCCTCCTGCCCACTACCCCCTCTACCCTACTCCCTCACTCCCTCTCCCCTCCTGCCCACTACCTCCTCTCCCCTACTCCCTCACTCCCTCTCCCCTCCTGCCCACTACCCCCTCTACCCTACTCCCTCACTCCCTCTCCCCTCCTGCCCACTACCTCCTCTCCCCTACTCCCCCCTCTCCCCTCCTGCCCACTACCCCCTACCCCTACTCCCTCTGCCCCTGTCCACTACCTCCTCTCCCCTACTCCCTCCTCCCTCTCCTCCTGCCCCTACTCTCCTCCCTCACTCCCTCCCCTCCTGTCCCCTACCTCCTCTCCCACTCCTCTCTCCCCCTCCTCCCCACTATCTCCCTTCTACCCTACTCCCTCCCCCCTACACCCTCCCCACTACCTCCTCTCCCCTACTCCCTCCCCCCTCCTCCCCTACTCCCTCTCCCCTACACCCTACCCCCTACTCCTTCACTCCCTCTTCTGTTTTTCTCTTCTTTTGCCTCTCTCATTCTCTCCTTCTGTCTCCCGTCTTTGTGTGTGTGTGTGTGTGTGTGTGTGTGTGTTGAATGCGGTTGTGTGCTAAGTAAGGGTAGAGCAAGAAAGGGAAAGAGCAGACCCACAAAGGGAGAAGGATGAAGAACAAATGATGGATGCGCCTCCGACACAGAGACGGCTGCACAGTGTGATATGAACCGCTGTTCTCAGATCAGTGCGTCCAGCTCGAAGATACCACTGCACTAATTTCACAGAAACTGAGGAGCCTAATCTCCTTTCTAATATCATTAACTATAACACAGCCAGTCTAATCCTCCTTTAGAGAACAATCACACACACACACACACACACACATTTGTGGTATGGCTAAGACTGGCAGGTGAGTGGCTAGTTCAGCCCCCCTGCTGAGCCCCTACTGAAGGTCCCAGTGCAGCTCCACCTGCTCCACAAGGTGAAGCCTCACACCGCACAGGTGAGTCCCACCAGGTGTGTTTGGTGTGTCCAAAAACACTGTCAGGGGGATCTAGTCCATTTACCAATCTGGGGAGAGGGGATCTAGTCCATTTATCAATCTGGGGAGAGGGGATCTAGTCCATTTACCAATCTGGGGAGAGGGGATCTAGTTTATACACCAGTACTGGGAGAGGAGATATAATCATCAATATTATATATATATATATATATATATATATATATATATATATGATGCTGCATGTGAGGTAAACCTGCCCCCCAGTAGCCCCGCCCCCTGCTGGGAAGTGATTAGTGCCCGTTGTCTTGGTAATGACATATTCCGTGTCCACAGAAAGCTCGTAGTAAACCCGAAAGAAGTGACGTGCTCCTACAAAGTCCTGAGTTGTGTTCTTTAGTGTGTATTGTGCTCCTGTCCTGGTGTCGTGGTTCCTCTCAAGGTTTCTTCTCTTTGGGCTCAGACGTGTGTAAGTCTGACAGCTTCATCACTCTGGCTGTTGTAACACTCACGACACACACACACTTGACTTTGCCAAAGCAGGTTTAGATGTATAAAATGTGTTTATATTTTCAAATGCATTAACTGTCCTGTAAGACCACGTGAGCAGGTTTGGCACAACAGCCCGCTGCAGAAACACTGTCCACACAGATCAAGCGTCACAACCTGCGTAACAACCTGCGTAACAACCTGCGTAACACAACCTGCGTAACACAACCTGCGTAACACAACCTGCGTAACACAACCTGCGTAATACAACCTGCGTAACAACCTGCGTAACAACCTGCGTAACACAACCTGCGTAACACAACCTGCGTAACACAACCTGCGTAACACAACCTGCGTAACACAACCTGCGTAACACAACCTGCGTAACACAACCTGCGTAACACAACCTGCGTAACACAACCTGCGTGTAACAACCTGCGTAACACAACCTGCGTAACACAACCTGCGTAACACAACCTGCATAACAACCTGCGTGTAACAACCTGCGTAACAACCTGCGTAACAACCTGCGTAACACAACCTGCGTGTAACAACCTGCGTAACAACCTGCGTAATACAACCTGCGTAATACAACCTGCGTAATACAACCTGCGTAATACAACCTGCGTAATACAACCTGCGTAACACAACCTGCATAACAACCTGCGTAACACAACCTGCGTAACACAACCTGCGTAACACAACCTGCGTAACACAACCTGCGTAACAACCTGCGTAACAACCTGCGTTACTCTCACGTTTGGGAAAGCAGGAACTTGCAAAAAACAATAACAAAATACAATGACCAATCAGAGTACATGATTCTCAAATATAAACATCCAGAACCAGTTACTGACAGACATGTACACACACACACAGAGGGAGAGATGGAGAGAGAGAGGAAGGGAGAGATGGAGAGAGAGAGGGA
The DNA here is from genome assembly GCA_020368025.1 of Brachyhypopomus occidentalis. Classification (NCBI taxonomy): domain Eukaryota; kingdom Metazoa; phylum Chordata; class Actinopteri; order Gymnotiformes; family Hypopomidae; genus Brachyhypopomus; species Brachyhypopomus occidentalis. The sequence goes on from JAGXOD010000047.1 coordinate 483,870, forward strand.
GGGAGGGAGAGAGGGAGGGAGAGAGGAAGGGAGAGAGAGGGAGAGGAAGGGAGACAGAGGGAGAGATGGAGAGAGAGGGAGGGAGAGAGAGAGTGTGAGTGTGAGCATATGGTTCTCCTTAATGGAAGAGTGAAAAGCTGCACCTTCATCAATCTTACAAAAAACATGCAACATTAACCTGGCCAGCAATACACACACACACACACACACACACACACTGACCTGACACACACACACACTGACTGACCTGGCCAGTTGGGAGTCTCCATGTACAGCTGATGCGGTGAAGAGGGACTCACTGCTTCCACACACACACACACACACACACTGCTCTCGGTCCTGTAAAACATATACACAACACACACACACACACACACACACACATACACATTCATACACATATACACAGAGAAAACAGAAAAGATTAATAAATTGTCCTACAAATAAGCCCCCCAACACACACACACACACACACACACACACACACACAGTACAGCAGTAAAAGCAAGTTTATTTTTCAGTGCTGTCTCACTATCACTGAACTGTCGAACTATCACTGAACTGTCGAACTATCACAAATATCACAAAGCCCCTCTGCTAAACCCACCTCACACACACACTCTCTCACATACACATACACACTCACTCTCTGTCTTACAAACACACACACACACACTCTCTCACATACACATACACACTCTCTCTCACATACACATACACACTCACTCTCTGTCTTACAAACACACACACACACTCTCTCACATACACACACACACTCTCTCACATACACACACACTCACTCTCACACACACACACACACACTCTCTCACATACACATACACACTCACTGTCTTACAAACACACACACACACACTCTCACATACACACACACACTCTCTCTCTCTCACACACACACACACTCTCTCTTACAAACACACACACTCTCTCACATACACATACACACTCACTCTCTGTCTTACAAACACACACACACACACTCTCACATACACACACACACTCTCTCTCTCTCACACACACACTCACTCTCTCTTACAAACACACACACTCTCTCACATACACACACACACTCACTCTCTCTCTCTTACAAACACACACACACACTCTCTCTCTCTCACACACACACTCACTCTCTTACAAACACACAGACACACACACTGCTGATTCAGACAGTAGTTAGTTTGCATTTCATTACCCAATGTGTTGGTCCTTCACATTTGTTGACAGGTTTACTGCATATCTGTATAATCCTGTGGGCTTATAACTCTGTGTGTGTGTGTGTGTGTGTGTGTGTGTGTTTGTGTGTGTGTGTGCACGAGGTCTGCTGAGCTATGTTTATGAGTGTCTGCCCTGATTGGCATACACCCAGAATCCCAAACTGTGTATGTGTGTGTGTGTATTGATTACCTCCCCACGGACCCCCCCTCCCTAGTGTCTCCCTAATGAAGCATGTTCTGGGAGCAGCAGGGATCACCGCCAGAACAATTTGTCATTTATCAAAAGTAATTAAACGCTCCTGCTTCCCTCCGCTTGATCGGGACCTTTACTGCTGAGACAGTAAAACCCAAAACAACAACTCGCGCGTCCCCAAGGAAGCACACAGCCGCAAGGCACTGCAGTCAACGTCGGCTGTAAAGTTCTCACGTTAAGCGATCATGTAAACACCAGCTGTAAAGTTCTCACGTTAAGCGATCATGTAAACACCAGCTGTAAAGTTCTCATGTTAAGCGATCATGTAAACACCAGCTGTAAAGTTCTCATGTTAAGCGATCATGTAAACACCAGCTGTAAAGTTCTCACGTTTATCATGTAAGCACCAGCTGTAAAGTTCTCATGTTAGCGATCATGTAAACACCAGCTGTAAAGTTCTCATGTTAAGCGATCATGTAAGCACCAGCTGTAAAGTTCTCATGTTAAGCGATCATGTAAACACCAGCTGTAAAGTTCTCATGTTAAGCGATCATGTAAACACCAGCTGTAAAGTTCTCATGTTAGCGATCATGTAAACACCAGCTGTAAAGTTCTCACGTTAAGCGATCATGTAAGCACCAGCTGTAAAGTTCTCATGTAAGCGATCATGTAAACACCAGCTGTAAAGTTCTCATGTTAAGCGATCATGTAAGCACCAGCTGTAAAGTTCTCATGTTAAGCGATCATGTAAACACCAGCTGTAAAGTTCTCACGTTAAGCGATCATGTAAGCACCAGCTGTAAAGTTCTCATGTTAAGCGATCATGTAAACACCAGCTGTAAAGTTCTCATGTTAAGCGATCATGTAAGCACCAGCTGTAAAGTTCTCATGTTAAGCGATCATGTAAACACCAGCTGTAAAGTTCTCATGTTAAGCGATCATGTAAGCACCAGCTGTAAAGTTCTCATGTTAAGCGATCATGTAAGCACCAGCTGTAAATTTCCTGTGTTAAAAAGCTGATAAAAAAACATCGTCTGTCAATTCTTGTGTAAATCTCATATAAATATAAAATGTCAGATGTAAACAGATGTAAACCGCAGTAAATATTGTCCGTAAAGTTGTCACTGCAGTGTCAATGCAGAGGATTCTGGATTGGTTCACATTTATCAGACACAGTGGTGTCACTGCAGAGGGTTCTGGGTTGGTACACACTTATCAGACACAGTGGTGTCACTGCAGAGGGTTCTGGGTTGGTACACACTTATCAGACACAGCAGGGTCTCCAGCCAGCAGCGCCCCCTATGGTCAGAAAGCCACAGAGGTGTTTGCTATAAATGAGCTTTTCTCCCAGCAGCTGTGTGAAGTGTTTCTGAGGCTCCGGAAACTTGTTTGTTTATTTGTGCAGTAGTTTTTATTCAGCTTTCGCTCTGAGCTACTTTTAATTTTACAGGTTTAATGTTAATTTAATTTCACACACATTTAACTTCACAAATTTTGCAAAATTACATAAATGCGAGTGAACTCCAACGAAGAGAGAACAGGAGGAAGAAAGGAGGAGAGAACAGGGGGAAGAAAGGAGGAGAGAAAAGGCCACAAGAACTACAAGGTGTGCAGGAAGAAACATTAAAAGCAGCTTGAAGCAAAGGAGGCCTGGAGCAAGCAGGAGTGAGCAGGAGTGCGCAGGAGTGAGCAAGAGTGCGCAGGAATGAGCAGGAGTGAGCAGGAGTGCGCAGGAGCAAGCAGAAGTGAGCAGGAGTGCACAGGAGCAAGCAGGAGTGTGCAGGAGCAAGCAGGAGTGCACAGGAGTGAGCAGGAGTGCGCAGGAGTGAGCAGGCATACACACACCATTATAACGCCTCATAATCACAGCATTACAGCAGCTCCTCAGGACACCAGATGAAGATGAATGGCTTTGGGAGGACTGAGTACACAAATACCTTCAGCCGCTCTGTATTCCAAAGTACCCTCAGAAAGACATGAGGCGTGTGTGTGTGTGCATGTATGTGCTTGTGTGCATGTTTGTGTGCGTATATACATGACTGTGCAAATGTTTGTGCACATGTGTGTATGTGCCTGTCATTGTGTGTGTGCGTGTCATTGTGTGTGTGTGCGTGTCATTGTGTTTGTGTGCATGTGTGTTTGTGCGTGTCATTGTGTGCATGTGTGTGTGTGTGTGTGCGTGTCATTGTGTGTGTGTGCGTGTCATTGTGTGTGCGTGTCATTGTGTGTTTGTGTGCATGTGTGTTTGTGCGTGTCATTGTGTGCATGTGTGTGTGTGTGCGTGTCATTGTGTGTGTGTGTCATTGTGTGTTTGTGTGCATGTGTATGTTGCAGTCTGCTTATGTCTGTGCGGGTGTATGTGTCTGTGTTTGTCTGTACATTTGTGTGTGCCTATACACTTTTGTGAGTGCGAGTCTGTCGTGTGTGTGTGTGTGTGTCATTGTGATCACAGGGATGAGTAATCTCTTCACATCCATCCATCCAATTGTGTTTTAACTTAAGCGTGTTGGGGGGGTGTTGTCCAGATGGTGTGTTTGGCCAAAAGCAGTCTGTATCACTTCAGTTATACACTCAATCACTCACACACACACACACACACACACACACACACACACACACACACACACACACATCTGCCCACAGCCTCAAACTTCAAAGACTCTCTCCTACCCTTGAACATTGCTACAAATTAGTTATCAAGACACCAAATGCACACATACACGTCTAAAGCCATGATGACAACATGAACTGTGTGTGTGCACGTGTGTACAAGTGTGAGAGTGTGTGTGTGTGTGTGTGTGTGTGCCTCAGATATTCCTCGTTCACAGCTCCTAATCCTTAATGTGTCTTATTAATCAACACATTCATTATTTTAATAGCCATCATGTTTCTCTCCCCAGACTCCTGATATATGGTCTTTAAGGGGAATGGCAGGTTGTGAGAGAGAGATTTATCGCAATGTTTGCACCATTTAACCTGCAATCATATTTCACAAGGCTGACAAGCTATTAAAAATACTCTGATGATTAAACTACTGTGAAGCAGTTCTACACAAAACACACACTCACATGCGAATACACATGTACAGACAGATATACATGTGTGCACACGCACGCACGCACACTGGACAGTGACACTGGACAGTAACAGAATCCATGGCATTACATGGAGAATAGCAAACACCTACAGGTAGCAGGGCTTCACCTCAGGTACAGAAGGCAGTGATTAGATTAGTGCTCCATTTTACAGAGGTGGAGATTACAGGCGGGGTTACGTGAGAACGTACAACGGATGTGTGAGTGTGTGAGCGTGTGAGCGTGCTGGTGGACAGTCCCAGCTGATACTAACACTGTTCCCTAAGCACTTAATTGGTTACACAATCCGAAAGTCTCGGAAAGGCACGCAATTACCTTAATCCAGTAATCTTTAGGATTACATTACAGACACATTTTGAATAGGTAATCAGTAATCTGTCTGTAATCTCTAACAGTAATCTGTTAAAAGTACGCCTCTCCACCCTTTCCATTAACAGGTGTCCTCACAGACACGTCCACAGAGTAACATGCATAATTTGACATGAACAGCCATGGTGTCAGGACACGTCTCCCTGAGGAGGCCCCCATCACCCCTCAGTGCGGGCATGATCGAGCTGTTCTTGCATCAGGTCAGCTGTTGCCTGCCTGTGACTACATTACCCAGAGGGCCGAGCTGGAACATATGAGATGGAATAAAATCAGTCTGTTTCCATGACGCTACCCACCCACGCATGCAGACTGAGAGCTATTAACAGAGAGAGGAATGGTGTATGGAAAAAGTTGGTGAAGTCTGCAGAAATGTGTGTCACATCTGAAACTGAGTTTCGAAGACAAAATCATCTTAAAGAACTAAGGGGGCAGCTACACTGTACAGTGGACTGCGAAGTGAAATAAGGTGTGTATGAATGTATTTGTTTCTCTAGAAAAATGGTCAATCTTGAGAATGAATATGTCTGGTATTCTGAGGGAAATAGGCGTAATTCAGCTGTAATTATTTTTCTGTAAGAACTTTAAGAACCCCCCCCACCCCCCCACACACACACACCAGTGTCTCTGTGAGTCTACCACAGATGTGAGAACCTTCTCTCCTGCTCTAGGTAATTACAGATGCTGGCAGACCTGCTAGTGTGACATCAAGCTCTTTCCAATTCTTATTGAACTTGAAATGTTCCAGAACACTGACTTCAAAAGGCCAAATTAAAAATTGAAGCTATTATCTAAGACTCTCTTAATGTTATCCTGGGCTTGTTCTAATTATATAACATGCTTATGTTCGCTTTATATAATATTTCTACACTCTGAAATAATTCATCTGGTTAATTTAGACTACAGAAGTGATAAATGTCCCTCTGCTGGTCTGTGCTGAGCTGGTCCCAGACAATTGCTGCCTGTGTTGTGTTGGGCTGTGCTGTGCTGTGTTGGGCTGTGCTGTGTTGTGCTGTGTTGTGTTGTGCTGTGTTGTGCTGTGTTGTGCTGTGTTGTGCTGTGTTGTGCTGTGTTGGGCTGGTTGAAGGTTGAAGTTCAGGTTGAATTTCCAGACAGCAGCAAGGATGTGTCTCAGTGAGGAAAGAGAAAAGAACTGGAATTTTTCCAACATGTGAGTGTGTGTGTGTCAGGGGGAAATACAGAGAGAGAGAGAGAGAGAGAAAGGAAGAATAAAGGGAGGTAAGAGAAAGAATCAGAAGTAGGTAGGATGTAGGAGATGAGGTAACAGACATGTTGTTTGTTAAGCAGCAGCTTAGAGCCACGGAGGAGAGAGGAGGCCTGGACAGGGAGAAGAGAAACAGAAACACAGAAAGAGAAATAAAGACAACGACAGACAGGGAGAGAGTGAAGCCCTCTGGGACACGGCGGTCAGCCGCAGGGTGGTGCAGCGGATGAAGCATGCTGAGCGACGGGTGGAGGTGATTAGGGCTTCTGCTCCACGCGCTCAGCTTGACAGCAGACAAGCAGCGCTGCCGTGTTACAAGAGGAAACCTCTCCACAAAGGCCAGAGTGGAGAACACAGCAGCAGAACCGGATCAGAACCGCAGCAGAACCTCATCAGAACAGTCGCGGGTGTGTGTTTCTGCAGCGACACCTAATAAGCCGACATGGGCCCGGTCATCCAGAATAAACTCTTCAGTTGTTCTTCCCCAAGCATCTCTCTTGTGCACACACACACGCACCTCTTGTGCACACACACAAGCACCTCTTGCGCACACACACACACGCGAGCACCTCTTGCGCACACACACGCGTGCACGTCATGCTCGCGGCTGCGCGGAGCGGTGTGTGATATGGATGGTGGGGTCAGGAGTCAGAGAGGGGAATATGTAAAATCCCATCTGCGTGGCATTTTGAGAAAGTGTTTCATCGATGGAAATCATATTAAGATGATAAAGAACCGATTCAGAGGCCTGGCCACATCGATCCCACCCACACACACACTCCCCCACTCACACCCGCGCCACAGACGCGTTAATGAATCAACCACCGCCCCGTGCGTGTGTGTGTGTGTGTGTGCGTATGTGTGTGACACAGAGAGAAAGAGACAGAGACAGAGAGAGAATGAGTGATAAGTGAGAGAGGTAAATCATTACAATCCAGTCTCTGTAGTCTGAACTATGAAGAGACAGTGAGAGAGAGAGAGAGGGAGAGAGAGAGAGAGAGAGAGAGAGAGAGAGAGAGAGAGAGAGAGAGAGAGAGAGAGAGAGAGAGAGAGAGAGAGAGAGAGAGAGAGAGGGAGAGAGAGAGGGAGAGAGGGAGAGAGAGAGAGAGAGAGAGAGAGAGAGAGAGAGAGAGAGAGAGAGAGACAGAGAGGGAGAGAGAGAGAGAGAGAGAGAGAGAGAGAGAGAGAGAGAGAGAGAGAGAGAGAGAGAGAGAGAGAGAGAGAGAGAGAGAGAGAGAGAGAGAGAGAGAGGGAGAGAGACAGTGAGAGAGAGAGGGAGAGACAGGCGTTAACTCCTTTTCCTCCTAGTGTAGGCACTGCTCTGGTAAACAGGGTCTAATTAAGTGGGAGAAGTGCAGAGGTCATTAAGGTCATTAAGGTCAGCCAGGTGGAAAGTGGACAGTAACTGGGAGGAGCTTCATTACTAACAGTGTGTGTCACTACATCTACGCCAGGCCTGCAGAAACATGGACATCTACTGCCCTGCAGGGTTCAGTACCTCCCCTGCTCCTAAAGATCTACTGCCCTGCGGGGTTCAGTCCCTACCCTGCTCCTAAAGATCTACTGCCCTGCAGGGTTCAGTTGCTACCCTGCTCCTAAAGATCTACTGCCCTGTGGGGCTTAGCTCTGATACACAATCAACATAAAAAGCACACTGAAATGACAAGATGTCCTGCTTAACCAGGACAAACCTGTTTCCTGTTCTACATTTTCCAGTGACACCACGCAGGGAGCCATAACGCACACCTGATTCAGTCTCACGCGGCCTCAGCAGACCAGCAGACACACCCTGCCCCACACACACCCTCCTCCACACACGCACTCGCCACTCAGCCTTTACTCAAATCCTTTTTTCTTTTTAATCTATAACACTATTAAATGTCATGACTGCCCAGGTTAGCGCTTTAATGCTAAATGACATTAGCCCAATCATATTTCACGGCTTCGCGGCTCAGTAGAATAATGTCAGACGTTTCTCCACAGCGCTTCCTCTTCAGAGCTCCATTTGCAGTGGGGTTTAAATCAGACTCTCCTCTGACATATTTACCCTCCGAGAGACACAGACGAAACTCTAAAACTACATTACTGCATTACCACTTAGACTGGATGGACCAGAGGGATTACATACACTCGTGTGTGTGTGTGTGTGTGTGTATTACATACACTCATGTGTGTGTGTGTGTGTATTACATACACTCGTGTGTGTGTGTGTATTACATACACTCATGTGTGTGTGTGTATTACATACACTCATCCATGTTTGTGAGTGTGTGTATATTACATACACTCATCCAGCCGTCCATCTGTGTGTGTATATATTACATATATAGTACGTAGCACACCCACTCATCCCCATTACCACACACACACACACACACACACACACACACACACACACACACACACACACTCCATCCTCCTGGTCTTTTCTCCTTGCCAGTGTACCAGATCCACACATCCACACACACACAAACACAGGAACTCTGTACTGATTGAAATGATCTCTGCATTATTTATCCAGACCCCAAACCCCTCTCTCTCCATCTCTCATACACACAAAGATTTCCAATAGATTTTGCAGACAATACTCTGAGAGGTAGTGCATACTCAATCACGTACACACAACTCACACTCACACACACACCACACTCACAGGTATAAGAACACAATGACTAATTACCAATCAGCATGTCCTGTGTATCAGAGAAAATGATTCATAGAGAGAGGAGAGGGGAGGAGAGGAGAGGAGAGGGGAGGGGAGGGGAGGTCATGTCTGTGGTCACATGGACACATTCCCGCTACAGTGAAGGAGCTACAGTGACCCTCAACAGAGATCTGGCTACACATACAAAAATACACAAAATGGGTGAATACACAAATACACAACTTGCCTGGTATAGTTCCAGCAGTCTCAGAGAGAGAACAAGAGAGAGAGACAGGGGGGACAGAGAGAGACAGGGGGGACAGAGAGAGAGACAGGGAGGAGGTAGAGAGAGACAGGGGGGAGGGAGAGAGACAGGGGCGACAGAGAGAGAGACAGGGGGGACAGAGAGAGAGAGACAGGAGGGGGAGAGAGAGACAGGGGGGACAGAGAGAGACAGGGGGGACAGAGAGAGATACAGGAGGGAGGGATACAGAGAGACAGGAGGGGGAGAGAGAGACAGGGGAAGAGAGAGAGACGGGGGGGGGGGGTATTCACACATACCCACACAACACACTGGTCAGTCAGCACTGTTTAGCAACAAGCATTTCACTACATTTCATAACCCTGACCCAGAGGGAATTACACACACCCACACAGAACCCAGCACTCACACACACAAACACTGCACGTCACAAGTGCAGACAGACACACACACACATTAATATAGCAGTGTTAGCAGACCACCTAATTGAACCTTTCTGAACAAAGAGAGAGATTCATCCCTTCAGTGGTGAGTGAATGTGAATTCATCCTCAGTGGTGAATGAATTCCTTCATCCTCTCCCACGTCCATGTTTTATTCCCGTGTTGTTGATCTCCAGTGTCCTCCGTCCTCACACCGCTAACCTGTTACAGTGAAAGATCACTATGGAGACTAGAATCCTGCTCTCTTGATATTCCACTCGAGGAATGCTGTATACCTAAACTCTAGGCATTGTCTTTTTGAGAAATGAACCTGCATTAAGCGCGCGCGCACGCACGCACACACGCACGCACACACACACACACACACACACACACACACACACACACACACACACACACACACACACACACACACACACACACACACACACACACACACACACACCACCAACCCCATCCCGCTGTGATATTTTTTCCACCAGCTTAGCACAGATCTCCAAGCACGGTGCCCTCAGGAACGCTTCCCAAAACTGCGGCCACATCCCGATTAATTTCCACTGATGGAATCAAACACAGCCCAGCTCTGGAGGGACTGCGCAGGTAACTGGAGAATAATGTGAGAACCATCTTCCTGGGCACATGTGTTCAACACGACTAACTGCTTCCCGGGGCGGCCACTGGCCACACTGCTGGAGCCGGCTCGCCGCTCCGTGAACATACAGCCTGATGGCAGGACACAGCCCAGCCGGCGAAGAGGCCGGCTTCCCCCAGTTCCGCACGTTCCGGCCCCATGCTTCAGCAGAGGTCACTACTGCCACCTACAGGCTGCAGGAGGGCGTTGGTGCAGACCGGGAACCCACAGAAAACACTTTGCGTCAAAGCTGCGGGTGACAGGACTGATGCCACATTCCTCAGTCGCGTGTTAGCACGATGTCATAATGTATATCGTCAGCTGTCACGTGATGTCACTGGGTTCCATGGTGCCATTACCTTCCAGTATCTATTAGGCGAACCTGAACATTAAATACCCCCTCAACACCAAATACCTCCTGAACACTAAATATAGGCTCACACACATACTCTTATTCCATCACTACGTAAAGTGAGTTTAAGTCAAAGGGGCGAGCAGGATATGGAGAACGGCACTTTATTACCGCTTATCGTGTGAGTGCAGAGTTTAGGTTACGTTGTCACACAGTTGTAGCCTATGTGGCTTAGTCTCATTAGCTAGCTAGCCAGCTGTCACGAACAGTAGCATATACTTGCCTGCCAAATTAGCTAAGATAGATAAACCGATTGATGTTTACTCACCAAGACCTTCTCGGTGGCTTTAAAGCCTCTCCCGAGAGAATCTGTGGAATTTGCTACCGTGGGGGTCACGTCTGACTATTAGTTGCACTGTTGCTCATTCCAGCACGGTGGTTAATCCCTCCCCCGTGTCGTTAAAAAACGACACGTCACCTCGTCCCCGGCTGATATTGCTGTCCGTTGCCGACATATGTGACACTGCGTTCATACTTTGTGGATTTGAACTGTCTGTCAAGAGGGCGATAGTCTCATTAATCTTATTTCTTTGTTCCCCGGTATTGTTCATAAATCAGAAGCTGTAAATGTAAATGTCAGAGGTCAAAAGCCTTTCAGAAACCGCCGCTATCAAACGTTCTCACAC
>JAGXOD010000047.1:500000-502500 GCA_020368025.1 Brachyhypopomus occidentalis
CAACGTCTTCGCCCCTCTGGGGGATGAGGACAACTCCTCAGTGACGACCACGAGCGCGCTGTTGTAGACACTCCCACTGCTGACAGTGCAGTAGAGGACAACCACTGTGGGAACCGTCACCCTGACTACCGTTGCTCGGGCTCTGACCAATCAGGGATTACATGACACAGTTGCATGCAGCTCCGACCGACTGACTTCCTGAAAAGTACGTCCACATTTTGTGGTTGATTTCTGTCAGAGAGTCATGGAGTTGGAGGCTAATCAGACATGAACTCATTTATGTAGCTGAGACAGGATGTAACCTGGCCAAAACATAACCATGGAGAACACACATCACCAGGAACAGGGCCTCCATTAATGTGCAGGGACAGACAGGAGCGAATCACTGTGTGTGTGTGTGTGTGTGTGTGTGTGTGTGTGTGTGTGGCCTCGACCAACAACTGGTGCCGTAAACGAAAAAGGGACGAGTTATGAGGAACCACCAGCACGTTTCCATGGGACAGTGTATTGATCTATTTATAGATTATTGTAAACCTGGATTTTAGAGATTACTGTAAAACCAGATTTTAGACATTACTATAAAATGGGACTTTAGAGATTACTGTAAACCGGGACTGTGCATTTTGAGGTTTTACATTTTTGCATTTATAATATATTTTATTGTTACACACTTGGGGGCAAAGGTCATATATGCTGGATCTTTGGTTGATCACAGGCAGCAATTTCATTCTCTACTGTAATAAACACATTTCTGCATCTCAGTCTTTTGTCTACTGTACAGTAAACCTACAGTACATATTACTCATGTTTTGTAAACAGTATGTTACCAAGAATGCAAACACTTATTTGGGTGTGTATATGGGTGTGTATATGGGTGTGTATGGGGTGTATATGGGTGTGTATATGGGTGTGTATGGGGTGTATATGGGTGTGTATATGGGTGTGTATGGGGTGTATATGGGTGTGTATATGGGTGTGTATGGGGTGTATATGGGTGTGTATATTTGTGTATGTATATGGGTGTGTATGGGTGTGTATACGGGGGTGTATGGGGTGTATATGGGTGTGTATATGGGTGTGTATGAGGTGTATATGGGTGTGTATAGGGTGTGTATGGGTGTGTATATGGGTGTGTATGGGGTGTATATGGGTGTGTATGGGGTGTGTATGGGTGTGTATATGGGTGTGTATGGGTGTGTATATGGGTGTGTATGGGTGTGTATATGGGTGTGTATGGGGTGTATATGGGTGTGTATGGGGTGTGTATGGGTGTGTATATGGGTGTGTATGGGGTGTATATGGGTGTGTATGGGGTGTATATGGGGACCAGATCGTGACCCTCTACCCTCTGACACAGGCTCCGCCTTTCATCACGGGATCAGAAAGATCTGCCTTGACTTGACACTGTCTCTGTAACAGAATCATACTACACTGTCATATTACACGGTCATCATACCTATAGTAGTCATATAATTATTGATCCCCTGGGCATTACAGCTGTATGAAATTAATCTCATTAGAACACTAATTGGGCATTAGAACTCCATCTCATTAGAATACTACTTGGGTATTAGAACTACATCTCATTAAAATAGTACCTGGGCATTAGAACTCCAAGTCATTAGAATGCTATCTGGGCATTATCTCTCTGTCCACCTCAATAGAATGCTAACTGGGCGTTAGAACCTTCTATGCCTCATTAGATTGCTAACTGGGCATTAGAAGTCTCTTTACTTCATTAGAATGCTAACCTGGGGGCTCTCAACACTACACTGTACATACAGGGACTCTCAACACTACACTGTATATCCGGGGACTCTCAACACTACACTGTACATACAGGGACTCTCAACACTACACTGTATATCCAGGGACTCTCAACACTACACTGTACATACAGGGACTCTCAACACTCAACACTCAACACTACACTGTATATCCAGGGACTCTCAACACTACACTGTACATACAGGGACTCTCAACACTACATTGTATATCCAGGGACTCTCAACACTACACTGTATATCCAGGGACTCTCAACACTACACTGTACATACAGGGACTCTCAACACTACACTGTATATCCAGGGACTCTCAACACTACACTGTACATACAGGGACTCTCAACACTACACTGTATATCCAGGGACTCTCAACACTACACTGTACATACAGGGACTCTCAACACTACACTGTATATCCAGGGACTCTCAACACTACACTGTACATACAGGGACTCTCAACACTACACTGTATATCCAGGGACTCTCAACACTACACTGTACATACAGGGACTCTCAACACTACACTGTATATCCAGGGACTCTCAACACTGCACTGTACATACAGGGACTCTCAACACTACACTGTATATCCAGGGACTCTCAACACTACACTGTACATACAGGGACTCTCAACACTACACTGTACATACAGGGACTCTCAACACTACACTGTACATACAGGGACTCTCAACACTACACTGTATCTCTAGTGTCTC
>JAGXOD010000047.1:507500-510000 GCA_020368025.1 Brachyhypopomus occidentalis
TACAGCTGTTGGACCTCCCAGCCTGTCTCCTTAACAGCGTCTCTCCACGACAACCAGAGCATCCAGATACGGGCCGCGTGTTCATGCCAGAGAGAGACAGGAGGGCTCGGTGATTTATATGCAGTGTGTTTGTAGCAGCAAGTGTGAACTATGATCCTCTTTACAAACACACACACACACACACCCTTTGGGGCTGTTATTGTAGAACCATAATGAGAAAATAAAGAGGTCTACTCCTGCAGAGACAGAGAAAGAGAGAGAGAGAGAGAGAGAGAGAGAGAGAGATGAAGCATTCTCCCCACACAGTGACATTGATAAATCTGAGTAATTGTGGCTTAGTGGAGATCTGTCTAATGCTTGTGTGCTCTCTCCCTCCCTCATCTTTTGCTCTCTCTCTACCCTCTCTCTCTGTTATCCACCCGTCCCTCTCTCTCACTCTGTTACCCACCCATGTCTCTCTCTCTGTCCCTCGCTTTCTCTGAGGTGACTCATGAGAGAGCAGGAAGGCTCATGTCATCAGTGTTTCTCTCTGCAGTAGCGGAAAATCATGCAGCATTCCTCTCTCACCTCCACCTGTCCTGCCCTTCCTACAGCTCTCTCCATCTCTCTCCTCCACCTGTCCTTCCCTTCCTACAGCTCTCTCCATCTCTCTCCTCCACCTGTCCTGCCCTTCCTACAGCTCTCTCCATCTCTCACCTCCACCTGTCCTGCCCTTCCTACAGCTCTCTCCATCTCTCTCCTCCACCTGTCCTGCCCTTCCTACAGCTCTCTCCATCTCTCTCCTCCACCTGTCCTTCCCTTCCTACAGCTCTCTCCATCTCTCTCCTCCACCTGTCCTGCCCTTCCTACAGCTCTCTCCATCTCTCACCTCCACCTGTCCTGCCCTTCCTACAGCTCTCTCCATCTCTCACCTCCATGTCTCTCTCCCTCTCCCTCTCTCTGATCCTCTCTCCATCTCTCTCCTCCACCTCTCCTCCCCTTCCTACAGATCTCATCTCCATCTCTCTCCATCTCTTCACACCCCTCCCTGTATTACTTTTTTACTCCTTCGGTCTCTTTTATTCTCTCTCATTCTCTTCCTTCTTTTTCTTCTCCTGCTCCTCTTCAGTACATTTCTCCTCCTTTCTTTCTATCCATCACTCGCTTCTCACTCCCACTCACACACACACACAAACTAACTCACAGAAGCCCACACACACATACTCCCACATACGTAACCCCCCACACACACACACCACACACACACACACACACACACACACACACACACACACACACACACACACACACACACACACACACACACACACACACACACACACACACACACACACACACACACACACACACACACACACACACACACACACACACACACACACACACACACACACACACACACACACACACACACACACACATACATACACACACACACACACACACACACACACACACACACACACACACACACACACACACACACACACACACACACACACACACAGACACACACACTCATACACTCACACACTCACACACACTCACACACACACTGGCTGTTGTCTCTGTAAGAGTCTACAGGTTAACAGATGCACCCAGCAGATCAGCGGCCTTCATTAAAGAGATGTTCTGAGATTTGACTATACAACTGCAACACCCTGACCTTTACATACACACACACGCACACACACACACACACACACCCCAGGGGAAGAGGGGGATGCTACTCTTTTTACTGCTGTACACTACACTGCTGTGTTGCTGGCGTTTGAAAGAATTTGTTCCATAAACATGAGTCTCCGTTCCACCCAGATGAGAATGTCCCCGGGGACAAATTCTCAAACAATTCACATTCACTGCTTACACACACACACACACACACACACATATATATATATATATATGTGTGTGTGTGATGAAAATTCCAGGTGAGGTGTAGAGTTATTCAAAATTGCAGTGAGGTACACAAAATGTCCAGAGAAACAGGAAACGAACACACACACACACACACACACACACAGGACTGGCCACCTAGAAAAGGAGGTCTGGGGTGTGATGAGACTCCTCCTCCATCCACTCAGAGTCCAACCCAGATGTTCTGGATATGTGTTCATATAGTTAAGGGGGTGAGTGGGCGTGGCCTAACACACTGACGCGGCACTGTGCATGACAGATGCTGTAGAAATACACTTCCCTTGCCCTGCGACTTTTCAGAAGATGTCAGTTTTCAACCCATCTGAACAACCAACACACGGTAGGTACAGAACACAGCTGACTAAATATAGACGTAACTTAATGTAATTTGACTCTGGAAAAAGCATAAGTTGCATTAAAAAATGCAACTCAGTTAAAATAATTAAAGTACTAAAGTTTTAAAGTATCTGTCACTCATGTAATCCTGATGAGCTGGATTGCTGATGTAATAACTATTGGCTGGACTGCTGATGTAATCCCTGTGATCTGGACTGCTGATGTAATAATGATGGGCTGGGCTGCT
>JAGXOD010000047.1:517500-535000 GCA_020368025.1 Brachyhypopomus occidentalis
ACCTCACAGTGACTCCACCCACCTCACTGCCAGGCTGAATCTTCCACCTGCATCTTCGACCGATTTCACACAACAAAGCAAAGGAAGGCAAAGCGGAATCATCGCTGTTGAGAGGCTGTTTCAGGGGGAATTATCCAAGAGTAACACACGCTGGACATTTCAGGACCTGTGTGTGTGTGTGTGTGTGTGTGTGTGTGTGTGTATGCGACATACTTTCTCAGGCTTTCTGCCTATAAATTCTTTAAACTATGTTGTAATCACATGTAGTTTGTGCAGTACTGAGACACTATACCTAACCCTTCTATTGCTAAAGCTGTAATCCCTGTAATATCTTTCCATCCCTCTATCTATCTATCTGTCCATATCTCTGTGTCTGTCTGTCTCTCTTTCTCTCAATAATAATAGTTTATATGGCTAATTTGATGATGTCATAACATGCGATGTCTCTGTTAAAGGGAAGGTCAGGGTTTACTGGGCTCACACTACTCCGTGTGTGAGAGTGAGAGAAAGAGAGAAAGAGAGAGAGACAGACATGGAGAGACAGATAGAGAGTTTGGGTTGGAGTTTTGGAAAAAGACATTGAGTTAAAATGGTGTTAAAATAATCTTATTTTAAGGGATTATAACCAGTGACAGTAGTTCAGGGATTCTTATTTTTGAGAGTGGACCAGGGATTATAACCAGTGAGAGTAGTTTAGGGATTATAACCAGTGAGAGTGTTTCAGGGATTATAACCAGTGAGAGTGTTTCAGGGATTATAATCAGTGAGAGTAGTTTAGGGATTATAACCAGTGAGAGTGTTTCAGGGATTATAACCAGTGAGAGTAGTTCCACGAATGGACAGGGACTGAGTGAGAACTGCTGTACTGCTACGGCACAGAGGAAGACATCACCATGATGGAGGAGAGAAAAAGAGGAGGAGGAAGAGAAGGAGGGAGAGAAAGAGGGAGAGAATGGGGGAAACACAGAGTGAAGGAGGAAACAACTATTTTGGTGTCATACTGGATTTAAAGTGTGTTAGTGGATTGTGTGTAGACAGAATTCAGTTCATCAGAGTTCTTTTGGACTCTGTACTTTTTCAAATCCTCTTTCAAACAGCGTTAAGGGTCCAGGGCCACACAGAACAGGGAGGGTCAACAGATCACAACTGTAGACTGGATACTGGCTCTTGTGAAGGAGGCACCTGTTTCTGGTGAGTATATAAATGACTAAGATGTGTAGTGCACTAGGAAGTGTAAATCACTTAGCATGTAGTGCGCTAGGAAGTGTAGATCACTTAGCATGTAGTGCGCTAGGAAGTGTAGATCACTTAGCATGTAGTGCGCTAGGAAGTGTAGATCACTTAGCATGTAGTGCGCTAGGAAGTGTAGATCACTTAGCATGTAGTGCGCTAGGAAGTGTAGATCACTTAGCATGTAGTGCGCTAGGAAGTGTAGAAAAGTAAACTGTGCTCTCTAACAGGGATCTTTGCTCTCATGTGTTTATGTTATCTTTGCTCTCACATCGAGTCTGACACACACACACGGGTCCACATACATACGTACACACACATTCACACTGGAACACAACAGACTTAACTATGGTGGTAGTTTTGTCACTGGTGAAAAGAAATAACGACAGGTTACCATAGCGATAAGAGAGGATCTGAGAAGCGTGAGTGATGAAGTATGTTCTCCAGCATGTCCCAAGGGTCCTAACCCCTCCTCCTCTCTCACACCCCTCCCTCCATCTCACCACCCCTCCTCCATCTCCCCTCCCTCCACCCCTCCCTCCACCATACCCCTCTCCCTATACCTCTGTCAGTCTCTCCTTCTTTCTGTACCTCTCTCTGTCAATTTCTCTCCCTCTTTCTGTCTCTGTCAATCTTTCTTTCTCTTTATCTATTTCTCAGCCCCTGTCCATCCCTCTCTTTCTGTGTCTGTCACTCTCTCACTTGTGCTATTCCTCTGACTCTCTCTGTGAATCTCTCTCGAGGGCTCTCCTGTCTAATGTATCAGTCTCTATAACATCTCATCAAAGCAGAATCTCTGCATCTGTCTGTCTCAGGAGCAGCCTAACGACGAGAACTTGTGAAGACAGACAGACAGAGAGAGAGAGAAAGACAGAGAGACAGAGAGAGAGCAGGAAGAAAGGACAAGAGAAGAACAGAGCAGAGGAACAGAAGGGAGAGAGATGCAGTCTTTTACTTTGAAGTCACAGTTCAACAGCACGTTCATTTTTTTAATGTAACGGTCGACAAGCACACGTCTACACCTCCTCCCACCCCTCCTACCCCTCCATCTCCTGCCCTCTCACCTCCTCCCACCCCTCCCTCTCCTGCCCTCTCACTTTCTCTCACTCCCTCTTTCTCTCACTCTTTCTCTCACTAAATCTGTTTCTCTACATATTTCTCTCATACCTCTCTCTCCCTCACGCCCTCTCTTTCTCTCACTCTTACACTCACTCTCTTTCTCTCTCTTTCTCACTCCCTCTCTCTCATTCTCTTTCCCTTAGTCTCTCTCCCTCCCTCTCCCCCCCCCCCAACACCCCCTCCCCCCCCCCACAGATACAGACAACACTGCCCAGCTGAAACACAACACTGAGCCACGGCAGACAGAATAATCATGTGTGTGCACATAACAGAACGTCTGAAACAAGCTCCTGCACCATCTAACCAGATAGGGCTGACAGTAGTAGCCAGCAGACAGTGACATTGAATTAGAGTAATGCAATTTGCATAATTTTAATTAATGGCCATAATGTTAATCAATGGCTTTCACTTCCCATTAGGACTGCATTAGCATGCAAATCTGATTTGGGCTAAACGACGCCTTTAAACAGCGGTGCTCCTCCCCCCGGGCGCCTGCCGCACACGCGGGTTACGCAGACGGGCCGGCTCCGTGGCGATCGAGTCTGTTCTCCGTGGCGACCGAGCCTGTTCTCCGTGGTGCCCGAGTCTGTTCTCCGTGGCGACTGAGCCTGTTCTCCGTGGCGACCGAGCCTGTTCTCCGTGGCGACCGAGCCTGTTCTCCGTGGCGTCTCTAAGAGAGGTTTCTAGAACATTTCCATGGTTTTCCCAACCACAGAGAACCCAGTCATGTGGGTGTGGAGCCCAGGCTCTAGTCCTGCGGTGTGCGGGGTATCGGGACGTCTCTGAGAACCTCACCGCTGAGCACCTCACCTCATTGAACTTGAGGTGTGTGTGTGTGTTTGAGTGTGTGTGTGTGTGTGTGTGTGTGCACACTTTCACCAGTCTACTGAAACAGATTTACAAACAGCGACTCAGATTGAAATTCTCAGCACAATAGTGAGGAACTGCTCATTGGGGGAAAATGTTACACATCATGTAAATTTGTTTGCTTGTACTTTTGTAATTGTGTTTCTTAAAATGTAAATTAGTCTTTGACTTTCTCAGCCCCAGAAAACTGAGAGGACTGAGTCTGTACTACAGGACTGAGACTGTACTACAGTACACTACTACAGGACTGAGACTGTACTACAGTACACTACTACAGGACTGAGACTGTACTACAGGACTGAGACTGTACTACAGTACGCTACTATAGGACTGAGACTGTACTACAGTACGCTACTACAGGACTGAGACTGTACTACAGGACTGAGACTGTACTACAGTACACTACTACAGGACTGAGACTGTACTACAGTACGCTACTACAGGACTGAGACTGTGCTACAGGACTGAGTCTGTACTACAGTACGCTACTACAGGACTGAGACTGTACTACAGGACTGAGACTGTACTACAGTACACTACTACAGGACTGAGACTGTACTACAGTACGCTACTACAAGACTGAGACTGTGCTACAGGACTGAGTCTGTACTACAGTACGCTACTACAGGACTGAGACTGTACTACAGGACTGAGACTGTACTACAGTACACTACTACAGGACTGAGACTGTACTACAGGACTGAGTCTGTACTACAGTACGCTACTACAGGACTGAGACTGTACTACAGGACTGAGACTGTACTACAGGACTGAGTCTGTACTACAGTACGCTACTACAGGACTGAGACTGTACTACAGGACTGAGACTGTACTACAGGACTGAGTCTGTACTACAGGACGCTACTACAGGACTGAGACTGTACTACAGGACTGAGACTGTGCTACAGGACTGAGTCTGTACTACAGTACGCTACTACAGGACTGAGACTGTACTACAGGACTGAGACTGTACTACAGTACGCTACTACAGGACTGAGACTGTACTACAGGACTGAGACTGTACTACAGGACGCTACTACAGGACGGAGACTGTACTACAGGACTGAGTCTGTACTACAGTACGCTACTACAGGACTGTGTCTGTACTACAGTACGCTACTACAGGACTGAGTCTGTACTACATGACTGAGTCTGTACTACAGGACTGAGACTGTACTACAGGACTGAGACTGTACTACTGAGATTATATTTAGTATTGCTACTACTATTATTACGTGAAGTTAAAGTGTAAACATTTTCAGTGCTTTGGCAATATTGTATTTTATACAGTCATGCTAATCAAGCCATCTTGAGCTGAGAAAGAGAAAGAGAGGAGAGAGAGGAGAGATGAGAGAGAGAGAGAAAGAGGAGAGAGGGAGGAGAGAGGAGAGAGATAGTTAAAGCACCTTGAATTGAATTGAGAGAGAGAGAGAAAAAGAGGGAGAGAGGGGTACAGAGGGAACAATAAACACAATGTATCAACATGCATTACATGTCACACATATGGAGAGAGAAAGAGAGGGAAAAAGAGGAAGAGAGAAAGAGAGAGGGAGAGAGAGGAAGACAGAAAGAAAGAGAGAGAGAAGACTGAGAACATAAGAGACTGTGTGCAAGAAACACCAGGAGACAGATGACACCAGGCCATGATTTACCTTCTAATGATGGCAAAACGAAAAATGGAAAAATGATGAACACCAGGAGGAAAACTGAGAGAGAGAGAGAGAGTGAGAGAGAGAGGGACAGTGAGAGAGAGAGAGGGGGGGAGAAAGCATAAACGAGTTCCACCATGAGAATGAAACGTAAATCTGAAAACCAAGACAGGCAGAGAGATGAGGTAGGGTGTGTGTGTGTGTGTGTGTGTGTGTGTTTGTGTGTGTGTTTGTGTGTGTGTGTGTCTGTGTGTGTGTCTGTATGTGTGTTTGCGTGTGTGTCTGTGTCCGTGTGTGTGTGTGTGCATGCATGCAGCATCACATTGTGGAATGAATGAATAAATCATTGCACTTGTAAAGTGTTTTTGCGGAGAGCTAAAGGACTTCATATATAAGGCTCCTGCAGGCTGTAGGAGTCCATGTTTGAAGCCTGTATCACACCACACCCTCCCCCACTGCCTACACCCTCCCCCACAGGACCCTCCCCCCACTGCCTACACCCTCCCCCACAGGACCCTCCCCCACTTCCTACACCCTCCCCCACAGGACCCTCCCCCACTGCCTACACCCTCCCCCCACAGGACACTCCCCCACTCCCTACACCCTCCCCCCACAGGACACTCCCCCACTGCCTACACCCTCCCCCCACAGGACACTCCCCCACTCCCTACACCCTCCCCCCACAGGACACTCCCCCACTCCCTACACCCTCCCCCCACAGGACACTCCCCCACTGCCTACACCCTCCCCCACAGGACACCCCCCCCCACTCCCTACACCCTCCCCCACAGGACACTCCCCCACTCCCTACACCCTCCCCCACAGGACACTCCCCCACTCCCTACACCCTCCCCCACAGGACACTCCCCCACTCCCTACACCCTCCCCACAGGACCCTCCCCCACTCCCTACACCCTCCCCCACTGCCTACACCCTCCCCCACAGGACCCTCCCCCACTGCCTACACCCTCCCCCACAGGACACTCCCCCACTCCCTACACCCTCCCCCACAGGACACTCCCCCCCTCCCTACACCCTCCCCCACAGGACCCTCCCCCACTCCCTACACCCTCCCCCACAGGACACTCCCCCCACTCCCTACACCCTCCCCCACAGGACACTCTCCCACTCCCTACACCCTCCCCCACAGGACACTCCCCCACTGCCTACACCCTCTCCAACAGGACACTCCCCCACTGCCTACACCCTCTCCAACAGGACACTCCCCCACTGCCTACACCCTCTCCAACAGGACACTCCCCCACTCCCTACACCCTCCCCCACAGGACACTCCCCCACTGCCTACACCCTCTCCAACAGGACACTCCCCCACTGCCTACACCCTCTCCAACAGGACACTCCCCCCACTGCCTACACCCTCTCCCCGCCCACATTCTGAATCCAGCCCCGCCCACATGCTATATCCTGCTGGATCCTCCCAGTCTAACAGACTTATCTCGCAAAGGATGATGGGTAAAAGCAGCCCAGCAGATGCTCAGGTAAAGGACTGTAGCACTCGTGCTTCTGATTGGTCCCCCCCCCCCCCCAGGGGGATCCAGGAAGTGTAGGCGTCCCGTCAGCGGGACTGCTCCCCTCCACCGCTGTGTCTGCGGGAACAGAGAGACTTGCACAACAGGACGGATGTAGACCGGCCAGCCCCTCCTGTCACAACACAAGTGCCAGTTTGGCGACTGCCTCTGCTGTCTTTATGAGACGGCACGTTTAAATGTGTCGGAGATGTTACACTCACACGTTTCTCCAGACGCTCTGTCACAAGACGACACTTCCTGTGTGGAACCAGAACAGTTGTCATATCACTGCTGGCAGATAATTATTTCAGTGGGTTAGAGTCTTTCTCTCTCTCTCCCTCTCCATTTCTCCCTCTCCCTTTCCCTCTCCCTTTCTCTCTCCCTCTCCCTTTCTCTCTCTCTCCCTCTCCCTTTCTCTCTCCCTCTCCCTTTCTCTCTCTCTCCCTCTCCCTTTCTCTCTCTCTCTCCGTCTCTCTCCCTCTCCCTCTTTCCCTCCCCCTCCAGTCCATCTATCTATCTGTAGCTAACAACTCTGCAGCACGGTGAAGGAGAGCAGATGCTTAAAAAACTATCAGTTTGAAATGATATGTGCCTGTACGTGTGTGTGTGTGTGTGTGTGTGTGTGTGTGTGTGTGTCTGCCCCACATGTCATCTGATTCTGGACTGAGTTCAGTAAAAGTTGAGAATAAAAATTGCAGGAATCGTATCACAGCACCACAGTATGAGGAAGTAGAGAGGGAAGTGGTTGAAGATGGATCAGCACACACGTCAAACGCCACGTTCATGTCTTCAAGAGGCTTCAGTCCAACACAGCTCTCCGCTCACGTCCCCACCTTGGTACCTCAGTCTTCCTCAAAAGAAGCAGTCTTCAATCAAATAACGTTAACAATTAAAACATTTAAATCCATTATGGGGTACTCCTCTTTCAGATTTTGAAACGGTACTGATGAAGTCATTTCAGACTGATGTTTAAAAATATTTGAAATGTACCTCAGTCTTTATCTTGAATGTTGGTTAAGAAAACGGTAAGCGGAGTAAACTCTTTGCCCCGACGATAAACAAACCGCCGTGGGAACACACAGTGTTTTTAACCGCGGAGCGCACCATCGCTGCTATGGCAACGGCGGACAGCTTACCATCTCGACGCGCACGGCTCAAAATGACAACTTTTAA
Organism: Brachyhypopomus occidentalis; assembly: GCA_020368025.1. Taxonomy (NCBI): domain Eukaryota; kingdom Metazoa; phylum Chordata; class Actinopteri; order Gymnotiformes; family Hypopomidae; genus Brachyhypopomus; species Brachyhypopomus occidentalis. The sequence goes on from JAGXOD010000047.1 coordinate 525,068, forward strand.
AAAGCAGGATATTAAAGGGGCGGATGATGAGTGACAGTCTGCCAAAGGATAGAATTAAAGGGGAGGACGCTCACTGGAAGCTTATTACCAGAGTCGCCGGAATTAGGGCGCGCTGAAGCCAGCGCTGACAGGAGCACCAGCGAAACGTTGGTAAGAGGGATCTCGGCCACACACGCAGGACTGGTCAGGACTGGTCAGGACTGGTCAGGACTGGTCAGGACTGGTCAGGACTGGTCAGGGTGATCACGGCACTGCCCAATAAAATGCGAAGAAAATGCATTAAGACGCACAAAGCAATTACTGCAGCTGTAACTTAAATGAGGGAGCGAAGTCCAATGTAGTTCAACGTAGACTTTAAAATCAAAACACAAAAACAAACAAGAAACGTGTTTGAAGGTCAAATTCAACATGCAAAAGCAAGTTTATTTTTTTGGCCTAGCGCGTTTAGAAGTAAGATAATGGTATAAAAACCAGACAGTGCAGTCCGATCTCAACAGTAAGACATCTCAAACGACCATCAGGTGGCGAACTGCCTCCTGGGTAACGCCCACCCGAGGCCCACAAACCATTGCGTCTATTGGGGAATTAAGAATTACCTATCTAATCTAGCTAACTATCTAAACAGGCTAACCCTGTGTACTCTGTGCTTTAGCTGTTGGTGGTCTGTACAACGGTAGCTCCAGATTCTTGCAGAAATTTACAACAGCACTTTAATGGCGGAAATGTTTTTTGTGTTTTGAGTGTAACCACGGTGATCCCGCCACCTGTGACGTTGTGCGCATGCCTGCTATAGCCTGTATAACACAGCTGCTTGGAAAATGTACATAAACAAACAAACACTACCAGGCAGCTTAGCCATAAGCGTCAGCTATAGACATAACAAAAACAAACCGCTTGTTTTTCAGGACATCTGTGAATCTTTATCAGTCATAATAAAGGCAGAGAAAACTACCAAAATAACCGTTTTTGCTAAGGTCACTTTGGTCCTCCGCAATCCATTCAGGTCGTGATGATTGGATAGCTAAGTACAACTGGTTGATTAACTTCATTGATTGGACAGATGATTGGATAAGTGACTAGGCAGGTGAACAGGTGAACACATAGGCTCGTGATGTGATAGGTTAATTCGATTTTTGAAGGAAGAAGAGATTGGACAGAAAATAGACAGATGGTGTGCTGAGGAATTGCATCTGAAATGAATTGTTTGACTGATTGGTTTTATTGGACCATTTTGTATTTTACACAAATAATATGCCCATTATATAGGCTATCATGTGTTGCCTATCAGCCTTGGAGAATGAAGCCACATACATTTAAAGACATTGAATTTGACATTGAAGCCTTGTAATAAGCACCAGGGACAGGTCGACAGGCAAACCATATCATCATCCTTTTAATACATGCACTGTTTGTGTGATGATAGCCTAATTACTTCACATCAATACGCGTCTGCAGCCACCTAACATAACATGGGAGTGTAAAACTGTGGCACACTTTATAAAAGTAAGTAATGAAAACAAAGTCAATCAGAATGATGGCAGTTAGGAGTGACCTCTTCAGACCAGAGGGTTGGAGGTTTCCCGTGTTCATCAGTAACACACACTGATGACTGAGGTGTCTCTGGGGTTTTTTTGTGGTGATAACATAGTTAATCAGGATGTCACTATAATCAATAGGTTATGGTCAGAAATCCCACGTTAATTAAAGTTGATCATACTAATGCATTGTTTCTATGTTCAAAATAAATTTGTAATTAAATAGCTCACTACATTTCAGTATTAAAATATCTCTCTGTTTGTGTCACATTAATACTCTTCCCTGCACAGCTTGAGTGTGAGAGCCGGAGGCAATTAGTTCCCACCAAGCATTTATTTATTCAAATCTGAAGGAAATTTAGTCCAATTTTCACTTGGTAATTTGGTGAGTTTTGAACCTCATCCAGTGTATTGGTTTGTGTACCACCTCCCCACTATGGGATTGTATTATTCATGGCTATATTTATTAACACTCTGAGGTACAATTAGATGAATTGGGATTTGGAATTAGTTCCTCTGTCGGAGACTCGGCTTTTGAACAAACTGGCACTCTTCCAAGCACGAGCTTGCCTGCGAATGCCTTCTGCACACGCTCTTGAAAAGCCTCCTGCACCCTGGGGTGGTTTGGATGTCGTCTTGCCCCAAAGCTGCTTGACCCCCCATGGAAATGCAATTATGAAAAACTACGAAGAAGGTGTGCGTTGTTGTTCATTGCTGTGTCTAAACATATACTTCAGAATAAAGAGCTTGTGCATTAATGAATAATTACATAACAATAACCTTTGTGGTCTAAATGTTGAATCCTGGTCTTTTCGTTCCTGCTTCAGAAGACATTACACACTTTTGAGTTGATGATACCACCACGACCCCTTGGCCACATTTCCAGGATGGACCATGTACCTCACATCCCTGATCCACAGAGGTGCCACAGAGGTACACAGCAAACGCTTGAAATGATATTAAAATGATATTAGTACTATAGGACGAGCCTAATACAGTAGCGTTAAAGTAGAGTATGATTTACTGATGCACTCACTGATCTCTGGGCGTTATTTTAACAGGCACATCCCATCACATCCCATCGCCTGGAGCGCTAATGAGAACAACTGTTTGGAGCTCGTCTGATTCTCTCGGACCTGAAGCTTCGGGAAGGGAAGGTCGCCTAGGAGACAAGGTTTCAAGGGTATTAGGATTTAAGGAGGAATGATGTCAGAGACTCGAGCCCATTATCTCTGTGTAGCACACAATGTGAAAATTAAAATCATGAGGGATGGAGGAGGGGAGAGAGAGAGAGAGACGGGGGAGACCCATGAGGAATGCTGACCTTAGATACTGACCCATTCATTCGGCATGGAGGACTTTACTTCTTCACTCTCAGTCAGAGAGCAGCACTCTGGCCGGCCTGGAGATGTATGGACCAGTGACTCCTCACCATGCTAATTATACATAAGAGCCCTCCCCATGGTAACAGCAACTCCCCCTCTCTCTCTCTCTCTCTCTCTCTCCTCCACCCCCCCTCTCTCTCTCTCTCTCTCTCTCTCTCCATCTCTCCTCTCACTCTCTGTTTGTTTTAACTTTAGTTCTTATTTCTGCTCCACAGGAGATTCACAGAGATTGTGCATTTTTTAAACAGCATGTTTACAATTGAGCTGCATTGTCAGTTATATCTGCAAACCCGTCTGGATGTCCAGCTCAGCAGTCAATGGCAAAAACACGTCTGGCTATTTAAAGACAGCACACTGTAATGTGTGAGAGGAAACATTTCAACGGGGTTTCTGGAGTCTGGTTTAAAACGAAATGTCACAAAGTAAAGGAAACCAGCATGTTACATCATGACACAAAGTAAAGGAAACCAGCATGTTACATCATGACACAAAGTAAAGGAAACCAGCATGTTACATCATGACACAAAGTAAAGGAAACCAGCATGTTACATCATGACACAAAGTAAAGGAAACCAGCATGTTACATCATGACACAAAGTAAAGGAAACCAGCATGTTACATCATGACACTGAGTAAAGGAAACCAGCATGTTACATCATGACACTGAGTAAAGGAAACCAGCATGTTACATCATGACACAAAGTAAAGGAAACCAGCATGTTACATCATGACACAAAGTAAAGGAAACCAGCATGTTACATCATGACACAAAGTAAAGGAAACCAGCATGTTACATCATGACACAAAGTAAAGGAAACCAGCATGTTACATCATGACACAAAGTAAAGGAAACCAGCATGTTACATCATGACACTGAGTAAAGGAAACCAGCATGTTACATCATGACACTGAGTAAAGGAAACCAGCATGTTACATCATGACACAAAGTAAAGGAAACCAGCATGTTACATTATGACACTGAGTAAAGGAAACATGATGAACAGATATGATTTTTTCCTCACTGTTGAGTGACATTCAATAACAACAAATATGTAATTAGTAGCAACAGTGTTAGCTTAGAGCCTGCCTTGTATTAATAGCAATGAATTTGTCATTTACTAAAACCCACCAAGCAAAGTCATGTATAGATCCCCCCTATAAACACTGTACTGGACGTGTATGACACTGGCTCCATGTTCCCACGGTAATACTGCGCAAACTGGGTGACCAACCATTCTGAGGCATTTCATCCCCTGCCATGCACTCCAACCAATTAGAGCTACACGATCTCGGCTGTTTCCTGTCTGAGCTGCATGTCCCCAGGGACGAAGTTTCTCATGGCAACGCCACCGTCCCCCGTCAGCCAGAAGCGTCTTGTTCGTGGCACGGTGCGTGGGGGTCTCGGCGCCCGCACTGAGAACCCAGAGCAGGAGAGAGCGCGAAGCCCAGAACATGTGCTACACAGCTGGGGCTCCGCCCAAGGGCGCTGGCATGGGACGCTGCTCGTCTACTCAGCCTGGAGCCAACGGTGCTGACATCAGTAGTGCGAACACCTCCACCCAACCGCCGCAGAACACTCCACCAAGCCTGCTGTGTGTTCCAGGGCCTCTTACCTGCAGGGTCCGCTGAGATGCTTGGTCCAACATCCAGGCGGCCATGTTAGAACAAGAGTGATGGATGGATGGATGGATGGATGGATGGGGGAGAAATGGAGTGCAAGATATGTTAATGAGAATTTGAGCTGTTATTCTTCTTTCTGAGAGCCAGAATCCTGCAGCAGTGGTAAATGAACAGGCAGGCAGACACACTACGGCCAGATCCCAAACCTCACTGCCTTGAGACAGACAGACAGACAGACACACTGCGGCCTGATCCCAAACCTCACTGCCTTGAGACAGACAGACAGACAGACACACTGCGGCCTGATCCCAAACCTCACTGCCTTGAGACAGACAGACAGACAGACAGACACACCATGGCCTGATCCCATCACTATCTTGCACTAGTCTTATAAAGCACTGGTAGTATTGTGTTATGTTATTGTGGTGTTTAACTGATTAAAGGTTGTTCCTGTGGGGTATAATTGATGAAGCCTTTTTGATATGGGGTTTATCTAATTAAGGGTCGTTGTTGTGGAGTTTAACGGGAAGTTGGTGCTTATACTTTGGCATTTTGATGGTGTTTCAAGCTTTCCTGTTTTTGGTGTAATAGCAGTTTTGCCAGCACTGCTGTGTTGTTTTCAAACTTTAATGCCTCTCATTTGAATTTGGAAACGAGAGCAACACTGACTAATGTGGGCCATGGTGAGGGTCTAGAGCCCAAACTCTGCAGGTGGTTAATCTGTGGTTAAAGAAGCTTCCCCATCACCTTCAAGATCTAAAATGGGAAGAAACCCAATTATTTCCTAAGAATGAGGGAATATAAACCGACATAATCTGCCCTCTTCAGAAATATGACCTGCATTACATTATTGCAACTATCACAGTGACATCATAAGACAAAATATGAATACAAAATCCGATGCTAACATCAGTGGGTTGATGTGATTGGTTGAAGTGGTTTGAGGTTGTAGAGATGTGATTGGTTGATGTAGTTTGATATGTTAGGTTGTAGAGATGTGATTGGTTGATGTAGTTTGATATGTTAGGTTGTAGAGATGTGATTGGTAGATGTGGTTTGATGTTTCATTGGTGTAGCTGTTTTGCTGGTGTTTAAGTTAAGTTAAGTTAAGTTAGCTGGTGTTTAGCTGGTGTTTAGCTGGTGTTTAGCTGGTGTTTAGCTGGTGTTTAGAGCTGTCGTGACAACATTGTTGTTGGAAGGGGATGGAGAGGTGAGATGCTGGAAGAAGAAGACTTGCCTCTTGCTGTAGGCCTTATTTATAATTTCAAGATGGTAGACGTGAAAGAGGACCTTCACAAGGAGAAAAGAGGCATGCACACACACACACACACAACCTGTTCATTATCCCTGCCATCACACACACACACACACACACAAACACACACACACACACACACACCCTGTTCATTATCCCTGCCATGCCATCACTTTCCTGATATCACACACATGATCTTAAATAAGAGGAGTGTATTCCCTATACACACACACAGACACACACACACACACACACATATATATATATATATATATATATATATATATATATATATATATATATATAAATGGAGTATTAACCACCACTAACCCCATTGTTCATACAGACATATCACAACCTCATAAACTATTATCACTCAGCATCACCACGGCGACCTTCAGTAGGTCAGAGAACACAAGAGGGAGACTCAACAAGCTCAGAAACAATCACACACACACACACACACATGCGGGCACACACACACACACACACACACACACACACACATGCGGGCACACACACACACACACACACACACACACACACACACACACACACAGGTCTTCCGGGACCAAGCGTGTCTTTTATCTCTATTGTTTGGACGACTGATGAGCAGCACACTGGAAGCATCATCTGCCTCCTCTCTCTGTCTGATCCCAGACCTGCCCTTTGTTTAAAGGCTTCAGGGTGTCCAGCAGCACTGCTCTGGCTCCCACTGATCCAGGATCAGCTCTGCTGTGGAGCACATGACACTGTCATCTCTTGCCGTAATGGAATGTAATGGTTCTGACGGAGTGTTTCTCTGCCACAGCGGGAGAGTGTAGGATTGGGCTATTCTCTCCTCACCAGCCCAGCATGTGTGTGTGTGTGTGTGTGTGAGAAGGAGAGAGAGAGCGAAAGAGAGAGAGAGAGAGAGAGAGAGAGAGAGAGAGAGACTAGAATGCTCATATACAGAAACACAGAAACCTGCCATTTGCGATTTCATTAGCACAGTAATAGGTTTCCAGCAAGTCTTTGGTTTGAAATGCCTTTATTTCTCTCTCATGTCCAGTGGGCAGTGGCTACAACTAATCATTATTCATGTATTCAAATGATTCATCACAGGAGGAGGAATCATTTAAATATGCTCTTTATTTATGGTAGGAACAGACAGTGCATGAATTACGCAATTATGTTCCTGTCAATTGATCAGTTACTTGCGGCACGTGTTAAAGCACCTGGGTGCTTATTCAAATTTCCATTGTGTTCATGAAAAATGGATCAAAAACCTGGAATATGGCACCTGTCCAGGTCAGCAAAGTAGCCTTTGAGCCTGGAAACTACAGGTTGTTTTGGAGGGGGCGGGGCCTGTGTCTCTGAGCTGATGGGGGAGGGGGCGGTGCCTGTGTCTCTGAGCTGATGGGGGAGGGGGCGGTGCCTGTGTCTCTGAGCTGATGGGGGAGGGGGCGGTGCCTGTGTCTCTGAGCTGATGGGGGAGGGGCGGTGCTTGTGTCTCTGAGCTGATGGGGGAGTGGATGGTGCCTGTGTCTCTGAGCTGATGGGGGAGGGGGCGGTGCCTGTGTCTCTGAGCTGATGGGGGAGGGGCGGTGCTTGTGTCTCTGAGCTGATGGGGGAGGGGCGGTGCTTGTGTCTCTGAGCTGATGGGGGAGGGGGTGGTGCCTGTGTCTCTGAGCTGATGGGGGAGGGGGCGTGTCTGTGTCTCTGAGCTGATGGGGGCGGGCCTGTGTCTCTGAGCTGATGGGGGCGGGGCCTGTGTCTCTGAGGCTGATGGGGGAGGGGGCGGGGCCTGTGTCTCTGAGCTGATGGGGGCGGGGCCTGTGTCTCTGAGGCTGAGCTCTGTGAGAACTCTGTTTACCTGTAAGCATTTAAAATCAAAGCCTGTGAGGATTCAATAAAGCAACTTATATCCTAGAACTATGACCATGTGTTTAATTATAGCTTAAAATGTGCACAAATACAAATATGCAAACACAAACACACACAGACACACACACACACACACACACACACATAGAGGGAGGATAGGCACAGATGGAATAATTTAGAATGAACATGTGGGATATGAAACATAATGACAATTTTAGGCAAAACCAGAATAACATTTATAGTGTGTGTGTGTGTGTTTGGCACAAGATAATAGACTGAAATTATATGAACCCCACAACCATGTGTATGTATCTGTTTGTGTGTGTGTGTGTGTGTGTGTGTGTGTAGCAGCCTGGCTGTACTGTGTAATGTTCAGTAGGCGGTACTAACCCCAGGCATTGGGAAGGGAGACTGTCATGCTCTGAGGACATGACACACCAGAGCCAGTTTACACCTTAACCCCCAACACCCTCACCTGATCATGCCCCCCTCTCTCTCTCCCCTCTCTCCCTCCCCCTCTCTCTCTCTCCCTCTCTCTCTCTATCTGTCTCTCTCCCCCTCTCTCTCTAGCTGTCTCTCACTCTCTCTATCTGTCTCTCTCCCTCTCTCTCTCTGACTCAATACTTCATTCTATATCTTCACTTTTCCTCACTTTCTGTCACTGCATATGTCTCTGTCTACATCTCCATGTCTGTCTAGCAACTCTCTCAATTTCAATAATAGTTTCTCTCTCTCTCCTTCTCTCTCTCTCTTCTTCTCCTTCTCCTTCTCTCTCTCTCATTCTCCCTCTCCCTCTCTCTCTTTCTATTTTTTTAGTTTTATTGACATGACTGTATCAGGAAAAATTTTACCAAACATAATAAGTTTGGAGCTTGAACATGCTCTGTGGACATAATAATGATTTATGTTAATTATGCTAATAATGGTTCAAATAGTCATAAGTAACATAATAATGAAAAAAGTAAACAAAAGTGACAGTAACAGTAAACATATTAACAGGATATAGGTAATTATGTACTTTGAAATTACATGTTATTTGTGTACTAGCGTAGTATCTCTGTCTGTCTGTCTCTCTCCCTCTGTCTGATTCTTCCTCTGTCTCTGTCTATAATAGAGAAAAGTTGGGATAAGAGAGGTTTGAGCCCTGAGCAGGGGGAGGAGTCTAGTGACAGCCCATGAGTCTGAGCAGGGGGAGGAGTCTAGTGACAGCCCATGAATCTGAGCAGGTGGAGGAGTCTAGTGACAGCCCATGAGTCTGAGCAGGGGGGAGGAGTCTAGTGACAGCCCATGAGTCTGAGCAGGGGGAGGAGTCTAGTGACAGCCCATGAATCTGAGCAGGGGGAGGAGTCTAGTGACAGCCCATGTGCCTGAGCAGGGGGAGGAGTCTAGTGACAGGCCATGACTCTGAGCAGGGGGAGGAGTCTAGTGACAGCCCATGTGCCTGAGCAGGGGGAGGAGTCTAGTGACAGCCCATGTGCCTGAGCAGGGGGAGGAGTCTAGTGACAGGCCATGACTCCAGCCACTCCAGATCCAGATCCAGATCCAGACTCCAGCCACTCAACAGATGTAGAGTGATGACTTGCTGCTAATTATGTCGTCATCCCCTCATCCACCAAATTCCCCTCAGTCCTTCCCAGCAGTAGCGCAGCAGCAGTGATTAGGCACGACACGACCCATCTCCAAGAGAGAGAGAGAGGAGAGAGAGAGAGAGAGAGAGAGAGAGAGAGAGAGAGAGAGAGAGAGAGAGAGAGGGAGAGAGAGAGAGAGAGAGAGGGAGAGAGAGAGAGAGAGAGAGAGAGAGAGAGAGAGAGAGAGAGAGAGAGAGAGAGAGAGAGAGAGAGAGAGAGAGAGAGAGAGAGAGAGAGAGGGAGGGAGAGAGAGGAGAGAGGGAGAGAGAGAGAGAGAGAGAGGGGGAGAGGGGGAGAGAGAGGAGAGAGGGAGAGAGAGAGAGGGAGAGAGGGAGAGGGAGAGAGAGGGGAGAGAGGAGAGAGAGGGAGAGAGGAGAGAGAGGGAGAGAGAGGGAGAGAGGGAGAGGGAGAATACCAGGGTAGAATACCACCCCAGGGTAGAATACCACACCAGGGTAGAATACCACAACAGTTTCCAGTAATTTATAACCACATATATATACAGAATTGTAAAATGGAGCACTGAATGAACTGTGACCTGGTGAACAGGTGAACTCTGACCTGGAGGGGAACAGGTAACAGCAGGCGTCCTGTTAACAAGACCTCTTCTGCTATTACTATTACTACAGAGCGAGAGTGAGGAA
>JAGXOD010000047.1:540000-552500 GCA_020368025.1 Brachyhypopomus occidentalis
GTAATGCATGTGTGGATAAGGGTGTGTGTGTGTGTGTGTGTGTGTGGTGTGTGTAATCTACTGCTTATGTGGATTATGAGATGTCTGAATAGTCCACCTGTCATCCACCTCACCCCAATCACATATTTACCCCATCACTTACCTCACCTTCCTCACCCACATCATCCACCTCTCACCCACCCATCTCCTTAGCCAGGGGCGGGGCAGCACCAGGCCCGGTATACACCTGTAATGATGTGTGTGAGCTGTGGCTGATGAAGGCGGAGTGTGTAAAGGCCTCGGGGCATGTTCTGCACTCTCTGACCCGCCTGTCACTGACTCCGCTGGGGTGCACATGTCAGGACTGCATCCGGGAATTTAACCCCAAAGTAAAGTACTGGAGAGAGTGAGTGAGAGAGGGAGAGAGAGAGAGAGAGTGAGAGAGAGAGAGAGGGAGGAGGAGAGAGTGAGAGACAGAGAGAGAGTGAGAATGAGAGAGGGAGAGAGAGAGAGAGAGGGAGGAGGAGAGAGAGTGAGAGGGAGAGGGAGGAGGAGAGAGTGAGAGACAGAGAGAGAGTGAGAGTGAGAGAGAGAGAGAGAGGGAGAGAGAGTGAGAGGGAGAGAGAGTGAGAGACAGAGAGAGAGTGAGAAGGAGAGAGAGAGGGAGAGAGAGTGAGAGGGAGAGAGTGAGAGACAGAGAGAAAGAGGGAGGCAACAGTTGTTAATTACAATTCACCCAAAAAAGCAGTTTGAATTTCAATTTGAGAGAAATAGGGCTAGAGTGAGAGAGTGAGAGAGAGAGAGAGAGAGAGAGAGACGCTCATCTCTTGGTGAACAGGGACGGTTCTGTCTGCTCTGAGTGAGGGACACAGCTACATGGTTGAACTTCTTTGAAGTTCTCATTTGAGACGCTCGTCACACAGGCAGAGCAGCAGAGCGGTGATGAGCTCCTCTCCAGGTTAGGGTTCCTCGCTAGTCTTCAGCGCCAGGCTCCCGCCACCTCACACCACGCCGGCCCTGCACCGTTACGCCGCGTCACCCCTCAGCAAAGGAACAGCTAAAACAAGGTTTCACGCAATCAGTCCCTATGGCAACGGCCATCAGAACGAGGCGCACGCCGATAGTTCTGAAGCAGAGAACAGTCGAAAACTTCCCTCCCAGTACACGCTGTGTGTGTGTGTGTGTGTGTGTGTGTGTGTGTGTGTGTGTGTGTGTGTGTGTGTGTGTGTGTGTGTGTGTGTGTGTGTGTGTGTAGGACTGGTTAGGATGCGATGTTCTTATTCTTATTTACAGATGAAGTCTCTCATGTTTCGTTTGCTTTGTGCGTGTGTGTGTTGCGTATACGGAGAGGGCTGCGCAGTGAGAAGTGAGTGTTTCTGAGGGAGAGTGCGCACTTCAGGGGTGATACGGAGTGTCCTTCGTCTCACAGGGCGCGTGATCATGGAAACACAGCCAGGGCTCCTGTCCTAATCATGCGCTCGTCTCAGGCTGAATTACGCCACGTCGGATCAGACCGCGTCCATCAGAAAGTTGAAGTCTTGAGAAGAGGGGCAGGATGGGGGGCATTTGGGGGGAGGGGTAAAAGAGGCAGAACGAGGATGAGGTGGAGCTGCAGGGATGTGTGGTGTCTCAGCAACTGAGGGCAACATTCAGAGTCGGTTGGAGAAAAGCAGAACTTCACTTTCTCATATGCACACACACACACATGCAAACACACACACACACATACATCCACACATACACCCACACACATCCACACACACACACACCCGCATACACACACACACACACACACACACACACACACACACACACACACACATCCACACCATCTCTCACAGATGATGAGATGAACAGATGGTAGTCAGAGAGAGGAATATGCGTTTCCCTACATCCATCCGTTTCTGTCAGGACTCTTTCCTTTCGTCTTGAACTGTTCTTTCGCTCTCTCTCTCTCTCTCTCTCTCTCTGCTGTTGTTCTAGCAGATGATGGATCCACTCATCGTGTCAGCTAATGAAGGACAGTCTGCTGTTTCCAACACTGCCTCGTTTTTCTCTTCTCTCTCCCTCTTCTCTCCTTCCGTCTCTCGCCTTTCTCATCTTTTATGATACCCATTTCTTTTTTCTTCTCCTCTGCTGTTTCCCATCTGTTTCCCTCCTCCTCTCACACTCCTCTCTCATTCCCCTCCTCTCACTCCTCCTCTCTCACTCCTCCTCTCTCACTCCTCTCTCATTCCCCTCCTCTCACTCCTCTCTCACTCCTCTCTCATTCCCCTCCTCTCCTCCTCTCTCACTCCTCTCTCATTCCCCTCCTCTCACTCCTCTCTCACTCCTCTCTCACTCCTCTCGCACTCCTCCTCTCACACTCCTCTCTCATTCCCCTCCTCTCACTCCTCCTCTCTCACTCCTCTCTCATTCCCCTCCTCTCACTCCTCTCTCACTCCTCTCTCGCACTCCTCTCGCACTCCTCCTCTCTCACTCCTCTCTCATTCCCCTCCTCTCACTCCTCTCTCACTCCTCTCTCATTCCCCTCCTCTCACTCCTCCTCTCTCACTCCTCCTCTCACTGCTCTTGGTGACTGATAGCTAAGAGCCCAGCAAATTAATCTGATTGTTCTACACAACACCGAATATGCATATGTTGCCACATATCATAGAGTACTATACACTGTATTAGGGATGATCCCAATCCCTGTACTCTCTCTCTCTCATTCTCTCCCTCCCTCTCTCTCTCTCTCTCTCTCTCTCTCTCCCTCCCTCTCTCTCTCTCTCCCTCTCTCTCCCTCTCATCAGTATTCACAGCAAGCCGAACACGGTCATGTTGTAAAGATGCCGGGGCCAAAGAGTGTGGTCCGAACATGCAGATGAGACCCGCGCATACATACATAAACGTCTGAGGTACCAGCTGTCATCATTTAGTCTAGAGGTCACACAACCCCCCCCCCACACACACACACACACACACAATAATTAAACTCACTCACACACTGTTGACAGAGGTAAACTATGAGGAGTGAGGTAGCTGCATGGGTTCATATGATAAGGGTCGTTTTACAGAAAAGAACAATTAACTGCACTGGCCTTGTCTGACAGACACACACACACACACACACACTGTCAGGCAAATACACTTTCTCTTTGTAGGTGTTTGGAAGGAGATTGCAGTCACTCTGACAGGACGATAATAAACTCATTCTTATTGGAGCTGTTCTTCTGTCAGTCTCCTGCATGTAAACTCTCTCTCCCTCTCTCTCCATCTCTCTCCTTCATCCTTCTCTTCCATCCTTTCTTTCTTACTCTGTCTCTATAAACCCCCCTCACTTTTCTCTCTGTGTGTAGCTTTTACATACACACACACACACACACACACACAAACACATACACGCACACAAAAACACACACACCATTCAGGTGGGAACTGCCTTCAGTGTGGAGCATCTCTGCTTCCTGTGTGGGGCCTGCACACACTCACTTATGCCCTGAAAACACACACAAACACTCACTTATGCCCTAAACACACACACACACTCACTTATGCCCTGAACACACACACACTCACTTATGCCCTGAACACACACACACATACACATATGCACACATACACTTACACACACACACACTTACACACACACATATGCTTACGTCTAGTGTGAGGGTCTAGTGTGAGGGTCTGGTGTGAGGGTCTAGTGTGAGGGTCTGGTGTGAGGGTCTGGTGTGAGGGTCTGGTGTGAGGGTCTAGTGTGAGGGTCTAGTGTGAGGGTCTGGTGTGAGGGTCTGGTGTGAGGGTCTAGTGTGAGGGGTCTAGTGTGAGGGTCTGGTGTGGTGTGAGGGTCTAGTGTGAGGGTCTGAGGGTGTGAGGGTCTGTGAGGGTGTGTGAGGGTCTGGTGTGAGGATCTGGTGTGAGGATCTGGTGTGAGGGTCTGGTGTGAGGGTCTAGTGTGAGGGTCTAGTGTGAGGGTCTGGTGTGAGGGTCTAGTGTGAGGGTCTGGTGTGAGGGTCTAGTGTGAGGGGCTAGTGTGAGGGTCTGGTGTGAGGGTCTGGTGTGAGGGTCTGGTGTGAGGGTCTAGTGTGAGGGTCTGGTGTGAGGGTCTGGTGTGAGGTCTATTGTGTGGGTCTGGTGTGAGGGTCTAGTGTGAGGGTCTAGTGTGAGGGTCTGGTGTGAGGGTCTAGTGTGAGGGTGAGGGTGTGAGGGTCTAGTGTGAGGATCTGGTGTGAGGGTCTGGTGTGAGGGTCTAGTGTGAGGGTCTGGTGTGAGGGTCTGGTGTGAGGGTCTAGTGTGAGGGTCTGGTGTGAGGGTCTGGTGTGAGGGTGTGGGGATCTGGTGTGAGGGTCTAGTGTGAGGGTCTAGTGTGAGGGGTCTAGTGTGTGAGGGTCTAGTGTGTGAGGGTCTGGTGTGAGTGTGAGGGTCTAGTGTGAGGGTCTAGTGTGAGGGTCTAGTGTGAGGGTCTAGTGTGAGGGTCTAGTGTGAGGGTCTAGTGTGAGGGTCTAGTGTGAGGGTCTAGTGTGAGGGTCTGGTGTGAGGGTCTAGTGTGAGGGTCTGGTGTGAGGGTCTAGTGTGAGGGTCTAGTGTGAGGGGTGTGAGGGTAGTGTGAGGGGTCTGTGAGGGGTGTGAGGGTCTCTGGTGTGAGGGGTGAGGGTCTGGTGTGAGGTGTGAGGGGTGTGAGGGGTGTGAGGGTCTAGTGTGAGGGTCTAGTGTGAGGGTCTAGTGTGAGGGTCTAGTGTGAGGGTCTGGTGTGAGGGGTCTAGTGTGAGGGTCTAGTGTGAGGGTCTAGTGTGAGGGTCTGGTGTGAGGGGGTGTGTGAGGGTCTAGTGTGAGGGTCTAGTGTGAGGGTCTAGTGTGAGGGTCTAGTGTGAGGGTCTAGTGTGAGGGTCTAGTGTGAGGGTCTAGTGTGAGGGTCTAGTGTGAGGGTCTAGTGTGAGGGTCTGGTGTGAGGGTCTGGTGTGAGGGTCTGGTGTGAGGGTCTGGTTTGAGGGTCGGGTGTGGGGTCTAGTGTGAGGGTCTAGTGTGAGGGTCTGGTGTGAGGGTCTGGTGTGAGGGTCTAGTGTGAGGGTGAGGGTCTGGTGTGAGGGTCTAGTGTGAGGGTGTGAGGGTGTGTGAGGGTCTAGTGTGAGGGTCTAGTGTGAGGGTCTAGTGTGAGGGTCTGGTGTGAGGGTCTAGTGTGAGGGTCTGGTGTGAGGGTCTGGTGTGAGGGTCTGGTGTGAGGGTCTGGTGTGAGGGTCTGGTAGTGTGAGGGTCTGGTGTGAGGGTCTGGTGTGAGGGTCTAGTGTGAGGGTCTGAGTGTGAGGGTCTGGTGTGGGGGTCTGGTGTGAGGGTCTGGTGTGAGGGTCTGGTGTGAGGGTCTGGTGTGAGGGTCTAGTGTGAGGGTCTAGTGTGAGGGTCTAGTGTGAGGGTCTGTGGGGATCTGGTGTGGGGATCTGGTGTGGGGGAAAAACAGCCCCTCTCTCCCTGACAGGGCATGTGACTACCCAGCACCAGGCAGCACGTCACTGGGCGTGTGTGTGTGTGTGTGTGTGTGTGTGTGTGTGTGTGTGTGTGTGTGTGTGTGTGTGTGTGTGTGTGTGTGTGTGTGTGTGTGTGTGTGTGTGTGTGTGTGTGTGTGTGTGTGTGTGTGTGTGTGTGTGTGTGTGTGTGTGTGTGTGTGTGTGTGTGTGAGAGAAGGAAAATTGCTACAAGAGCAGTTGAACCCTAGAGTACCCAATTCTCCGCATTCAGAAAAGCCATTTCTGAACCAAACCTTCTGCATGTGTCCTTATATGAGGTGAGGCTCACCTCCACACACACACACACACACACACACACACCCAAACATACACAAACATGCATAGACACAAACACACACACACATTCACACATATATGCACATACATGCATGCATAAAATCACATAATCAACCTCTGCTTTGTACTGCCTCCATGATTTCTTCATTCACTTCACAACTCTGTGTGTGTGTGTGTGTGTGTGTGCATGTGTGGGTGTCTTGTAGTTGTACACAGTTACCCAGCAGTCCATTCCACACTATCATTATAATACTGCAGCGTTGGTGTAGAAGAGTGAAGAACGTCTCAGCTGAAGCACACACCTCAGCTCAGCCTCAACAGCAGCTAGCGCCAACTACAGGAGCACAGAGGAACTGCAGGAAGGTGCAGGGTGACTGTTCACCTCAAACAGGGCACACACTACACTAACTGCAAACACACATAACGTAAAAGCCATTAACCATTGGCAGGTGAACAGCATTCTGGGATACAGTATACAGACCATGCAGCTGTAGGGGAGGGGCCACGAGCTGAGGAGAAGAGACACCATGAGACGTGACAAAGAGACATCGTGAGACATGACAGAGACACCCTGAGATATGACCAAGAGACATCCTGAGTTGTGACAAAGAGACACCCTGAGACATGACCAAGAGACATCGTGAGACATGACCAAGAGACACCCTGAGACATGACCAAGAGACACCCTGAGACATGACCAAGAGACATCGTGAGACATGACCAAGAGACATCCGATAATCCAAATTAAGGCAGAAACTAAAGAACGCTGGGTTTGTGCAGGGCAGCTAATTAAACCTGAGAGAGAGAGAGAGGGGAGGAGAGAGGGAGGAGGAGAGAGAGGGAGTGAGAATGAAAAAATATTAGTGGGAAGCCCAGGATGACGTGGATGAGGATGAAGATGAGGATGAAGATGAGGATGTGGGCTCCTTCAAGTGGCCTGCTGTTTCTGTGGCAGGTCACGCCCTCTGACCTGCACTGCGACCCCGTTCTCAGCAGGTAGGAGATGTGAAGTGTGGAGTTGGAGTTCTTCATTCCTCACGCGTCTCACTGCTCTGATCTGCAAACGCTGAGTCTAATTATAACACCACTGATTATTTCTGTCAGTTCCCTGGTCATTATCGCCACCCGCGACCCCTTGACCTCAGCTGCCAGCTCTATAACTCGCTGCGTGCTGATTGGCCGGGACTCCCAGACACTCACCAAATGTACTGAAACTCATCTTCCTTTCCAGTACCACCCTGGCAACCGGCTCATGCTCAAAACAATACCAAATTAAGTGTGGTTACTATGGCGATGAGCAGCTATTACGGAGGTTGGAGGGATGTGTTTGTAAATGTGGATCTGAATGCCTGCACTGAAGAGGTGTGTGTGTGTGTGTGTGTGTGTGAATAAATGTGAATCTGAATGCATGCATTCAAGAGGTGCTTGAGAAGAAGGGTTATTTTAACACATCTGATATTATTGTACAGTACATTATGTGTGCACGTGTGTATGTGTGTGTTTGTGTGCGCATGTGTGCGTGTGTGTGTGTGTGTATGTATGTATGTGTTTGTGTGTGTTTAAATCATGTTGACATTTCCACTGTGAATAAAATTGTCATGGATGACCTCACCACCACCACCACACCTGTAATCCGTAAGGGGACTTTACACAGATGCCCTAGACATAGTAAACACACACACACACGATATGGAAGGGCCTATGGTGACTCCTCTTCCCTGCACCTGAGGATGGCAGGAGATCTCTGAGCTTAGGTCTCAGCCGTCACTCCCAGGCTGAGATGTAAACGTCTCACGTTTTTAGTGCTCTAACATCTGCCAACTCCGTCACAACTTTCATCTGATTGTTGGAGCTGCTCAATGTGCTTAATACACCTTTCAAAGTCCAGAGAACTGTAAGAAGGTGCTGGCTGTCATTTCCTGCCTGTGGAGGTGAGCAAATCATGATCTGCCCACATCCTGCCCACATCCTGCCTACATCCTGCCCACATCCTGCCCACATCCTGCCTACATCCTGCCCACATCCTGCCCACATCCTGCCCACATCCTGCCCACATCCTGCCCACATCCTGCCTACATCCTGCCCACATCCTGCCTACATCCTGCCTACATCCTGCCCACATCCTGCCCACATCCTGCCCACATCCTGCCTACATCCTGCCCACATCCGGCCTACATCCTGCCCACATCCTGCCCACATCCTGCCCACATCCTGCCTACATCCTGCCCACATCCGGCCTACATCCTGCCCACATCCTGCCCACATCCTGCCTACATCCTGCCCACATCCTGCCCACATCCTGCCTACATCCTGCCCACATCTTGCCTACATCCTGCCCACATCCTGCCCACATCCTGCCCACATCCTGCCTACATCCTGCCCACATCCTGCCCACATCCTGCCTACATCCTGCCCACATCTTGCCTACATCCTGCCCCCATCCTGCCCACATCCTGCCCACATCCTGCCCACATCCTGCCTACATCCTGCCCACATCCTGCCTACATCCTGCCCACATCCTGCCTACATCCTGCCCACATCCTGCCCACATCCTGCCCACATCCTGCCCACATCCTGACTACATCACCTAGACATCAACACACAGATGCTCCCCCAACCTTACTCACCAGCCCTTCCTCCTCTCCCTCTCTCCCTCTCTCTCCCTCTCCCTCTCCCTCTCTCTCTCCCTCTCTCTCTCTCTACAACTTTAATCCTCGTGTTCATCCGTTTGCTCTCAGCTAAGCTGTGTTCACCCTAACAGCACAAGCAGCATAGCAAACACCAGTCTGAGTGTCTCACCTCCCCACGACTACTCGCTATCTGTGTGTGTGTGTGTGTGTGTGTGTGTGTGTGTGTGATAGGGAGAGTATGGATGGCCCATGGAAGGTGTGTCTGTGCTGAAGGCCTGAATGAGGGGTTGTGATTAGGAAGTATTGGCAAGCAGCAGTATGTGATGAGACTGTGAAATCACTCACTCACACACACACACACACACACACACAGAGCCACCCGGTCAGGACTGAAGGGCCAGCTTGTGCGTAAGTGAGCACTACTTTGCTATAAGAATCATTAGAGTCAGAACACTGTGTCTGCCTGTAGACCAAGCCGAAGGGCTCTCATTAAACCTGTGTGTGTGTGTGTGTGTGTGTGTGTGTGTGTGTGTGGAGTGGGGCATTTCTGTTGGCCTAAGGGACACTGGACAGCCCCTTTAATTGGTTCACTAAGTCATTAGTCACACACACGTGCACGCGCACATGTACACAAACACTACATTAAACACACACACAATGCTCTGTATAGCTTTATACTGAGCACAGACAGGCGTTTCCCATCCCAACTGATCTGAGATCAGATCCACATGAGCACACACCAGGTTTGTACACTAATGTGAGATGTGGCCTCACATCCTGTTGTGCTCTTTTATGAAGGGGAAACATATGAAAGGTTGTTGTGTTTTCCACATGTGCATCTATGTCTCTGTATAACCAGCTCAACTCAAGGAAAAGTGCTTTGAGCTGAAGTTCACTTAACCAAACTGGCCTGAAGCAGCGTTATGATATGAAATGGGGTCAGGATGACACTGAACACATCATAATTCATAATCCAGGTTTCAACACAGAAACTAAATTAGCTTCGCAAAGAGGAAATGATGTGAAGGACCAGTGGTGTAACACACCCCAGTGTAACGCACGCCAGTGTAACGCACCCCAGTGTAACGCACGCCAGTGTAACGCACCCCAGTGTAACACACCCCAGTGTAACACACCCCAGCGTACCACACCCCAGCGTAACACACTTCAGTACTTCTGTCACACTTCAGTACTACTGTCTATCCTCCTTTCTATCCTTTTTCATTCCCCCCCTCCCTCTAACTCTCTCTCTCTCCCTCTAACTCTCTCTCTCTCCCTCTAACTCGCTCTCTCTCCCTCTAACTCTCTCTCTCTCTCTCCCTCTAACTCTCTCTCTCTCCCTCTAACTCTCTCTCTCTCCCTCTAACTCGCTCTCTCTCCCTCTAACTCTCTCTCTCTCTCTCCCTCTAACTCTCTCGCTCTCTCTCCCTCTAACTCTCTCTCTCTCTGTCTGTTCTTTTCTTCACCTCCAGTCTGTGCATGTGTGGAGAGGGAGCCTGGTGATACTCATGTTGTAAGGTGTGTGTGTGTGTGTGTGTATGTGTGTGTGTGTGTGAAGAGTGTAAGTGGTGAATCCCATTGTAAGGTGCATGTGTGTGGAGGTTAAGTGGCGATACTTATGTTGTAAGGTGTGTGTGTGTGTGTAGAAGATAAGTGGTGATACTCATTGTAAAGGTGTGTGTGTGTGTGTGTGTGTGTGTGAAGAGGGTAAGTGGTGAATCTCATTGTAAGGGGTGTGTGTGTGTGTGTGTGTAAGGCGTCTGATGGATGATCCATGATCCACTCCGACTCACTGAACTGCTACTAACTGGTTCTCACTGTCTGCTGTGGCTTGGCAGTATGAAACAGATGAAGGACTCAGACCCCAGGAGTCATCACGGTTCCCCAGTGCTGACTGTGGTCTTACAGTAACACAACAGTCCAGGGGAGAGAGAAGGAAACAGCGTCACTGCCTCATTCGCGCGTCTGCTGCAGCGCCACAGATGCTTTACATCCACAGAGCAATACGCCATATTCAGAAGCCCCTGGCGCCATGAAGGGGTCACAGCATGGGCCGACGTGCTGACCTCTGTCTAACTGATCTCTGTCTAATTGGTGCGTGAGTCACAGCACAAGAGTGGGCCGCTCCGTCAGAGTGGCGGCCGCAGACGGTCAGGGCGGCAGGGGGAGGCGTGTGCTGGCCCGACCCGCTGCATGCTGGAGGCTGCGTGGGCCGGAGCCGCCACCCTGCTCCCCTGTCGCCCCAGAACCGCTCCGTTTATCATCCGGGGAAGAGGCGGGACCCTTTAATTAAAGCCGAGTGCTACTGTCGCTAAATGTCAGGCGATAAATAATAGTGCGCACAGACTCCGGGACCTGGAGTGCGGTCGGCCCTACGCACGCTGAGACCCAGAGGGCAAGTGGCGATGTAAGTGGCTCTAAATTGATAGGAAGAGCTGAGGGGGATTCTGGGTAAGGATGGAAACATGCCGCGTCTCGCAGACGACGGCTCAGGTTGCATTAGGACTCTCACGGCAGCTACACGGTCAGGCGTGTACCTGCTCGCTGCGTTTCCCACATGGCCATAGGGGCTCTACGGGCACACGTCACTGCACTGAGGGAAGATTCATAAACACGTGACCCATTTAAATGATGATGCTAATGCACAATATGAGTAAGAACAGCAACATGGTTTAGTTTTAGTTTTAGAAGATCCGTTTAATCCAGCTGGGCTTTTAAAATAAAAAAAAACAATCGCCACCCCTCACCTCACACACACACACACCCCTCACCTCACACACACACACACCCCTCACCTCACACACACACAAACACCCTGAACCTCACACACACACACCCTGAACCTCACACACACACCCTGAACTTCACACACACACTGAACCTCACACACACACACCCTGAACCTCACACACACACCCTGAACTTCACACACACACTGAACCTCACACACACACACACACCCTGAACCTCACACACACACACCCTGAACCTCACACACACACCCTGAACTTCACACACACACACACACACACACACCTTGAACCTCACACACACACACACACACACCCTGAAACTCACACACACACCCTGAAGCTCACACACACACCCTGAAGCTCACACACACACACTGAGGCTCACCCACACACCCTGAAGCTCACACACACCTCGTGAGGAGGGCACAGGGAGCGCAGAGGTGAAATTAGAAATGGAAATGGTGAGAGCAGATATGGGCAACATGGCCGACCCCCCCAGCACCCCCAACTGTTTACATCTAGTCGCGGCAAATGGTAATAATACATTATTCATAGCGTTATGATGAGAACATTTTCTTACTGAATTACTTTGCGAGTCTGAAATTGTTCATTTAGAAGGTCACGTTTCGCATTTGGAGCGGCAGTGCGCTTGTTTTCTGACATCACGTCACCTTCTCCTTCTCCCTGGAAACGTGACGTCTGCCTCTCAGTCTGTGTCCCCTAAAAGCCGTTCATCTCGCCATGTTTATATGAATTCTTAATCTTGACATTTAAAGATCCAAAATGATCTCTGCCACCTTCCGTGTCCCCTGTTCTCCGCCTCCTGCAGCCTCTGGTGTGAGTGAGGGGATCCCACAGGCGACTCCTCTAAGTCGTCATCTCATTTCTTCACTCATTGTGTTTTTGCGTTAGTCACTCGACAGAAACGATTCCTATTCAGCTGCGTCCCAGCGTCGCCGCCTCCATCCACACGCTAGGTGTGCTTCAGCGCTAGGTAGTGCTTCAGCTAGGCGAGCTTCAGCGCTAGGTAGTGCTTCAGCTAGGCGTGCTTCAGAGTGCTTCAGCTAGGCGCGCTTCAGCGTGCTATTAAGCGACTTGTTGCTGTAGCATGCTTTTTCAGAGTACACTAAGTGATCCTGCATGTTTGACCCATAAGCCCCTTATTAGCGACTGCATACCAATGGCGTTGCTGATATTCTACGGCTGACACAAGCCGTAAAGCAGGTCTCCACACGGGTGGATGGACACCTGCTACGCATGCCCTGGCCGATTCCTGCTACGCATGCCCTGGCCGATTCCTGCTACGCATGCCCTGACAGAAACAATAACTTCATCCCCTTGAGTAGACATGCTAATATTGG
>JAGXOD010000047.1:560000-567500 GCA_020368025.1 Brachyhypopomus occidentalis
GGAAGATTCGCTTCCAGGGAAATCCCAGAATCCCCCTGTGCACTGTCTGTCTGCTGCAGAGGGTGAGTTATCCTGCCAAGCACAGAGTCACTATCATCACCACCACCACCGCCATAATCACCACCACTATCACCACCATCACCACCGTCACCACCCAGCGCTCCACTCACAACATGGACTAAGGGTGTGATGAAGCACGCTGGACGTCCCCAACGCAGGACATGTTGGACTCACTGTAATCTCCCCATGAGGACAGAACACGGCTGATACACAGATGTTCAGACCAGGGCAGAATTATACAACCTATCTGCCAGAAATTGGCTATTTATCTTAATAACCAGGATTTGCATGTAATTCAGGTTTTATGTTCCAGTGCCCAGATGATTTGTCCCATATTTACAAGCTCCAGAGCTGATGGCACGACATCAACCAGATAATGGAGGCCCCTGGCCTCAGAACACAACAACCTAGAGAAGACTCCTGATCTGAGGTCAGCAGAACGCAAAGCATGACCCAGGGCATGACAAACAACAGCACTAGCCCCTGATCTGAGGTCAGCCAAACGTGCCTATTAATGGTGCATGGTGAAAGGGAGAACGGGAAAGGGAGGCATTTGCGGAACAAATCGAAGGGTCATAAAAAAGACGTGAAACCATCACTGTTCGTTGTTTCCATGGAGACGGTATCTCGTGGCGCTGG
The DNA here is from genome assembly GCA_020368025.1 of Brachyhypopomus occidentalis. Taxonomy (NCBI): domain Eukaryota; kingdom Metazoa; phylum Chordata; class Actinopteri; order Gymnotiformes; family Hypopomidae; genus Brachyhypopomus; species Brachyhypopomus occidentalis. The sequence goes on from JAGXOD010000047.1 coordinate 560,700, forward strand.
GCTTGGCAAGGTAGAGAGTGGCATTTCAGAATGAATAGGGGCCCCCACAGGGCAGGTAATAGCACACCTGCCCGACACAGGCCGGAACAACACCATGGGTCCACACAAAAGGACGGCCTTACCTCCGCCCTCACCTCCGCCCTCACCTCCGCCCTCTAACCCCTCCTGCTCCCCGCGTAGGGCCTCCGGGGCACCTGGGCTGTGTTATGCGATACCCCATCAAATGTTAAACACTCTGAAATGTGCACAAGCAGGATGCAGAGAAGGCTGATAGAAGAATGTAGACGCAGATGAGCAGAGTGAACTGGCATCAGGGTGAACGTGGCATCAGGGTGAACGTGGCATCAGGGTGAACGTGGCATCAGGGTGAATGTGACATCAGGGTGAACGTGACATCAGGGTGAATGTGACATCAGGGTGAACGTGGCATCAGGGTGAATGACATCAGGGTGAATGTGACATCAGGGTGAACGTGACATCAGGGTGAATGTGACATCAGGGTGAACGTGACATCAGGGTGAACGTGACATCAGGGTGAATGTGACATCAGGGTGAACGTGGCATCAGGGTGAACGTGACATCAGGGTGAACGTAGTGTGAGGGTGAATGTGGCATCAGGGTGAACTTGCCACCCAGGCCCTGATGCCAAAACACAGCGGTGTTTCCCCAGCACCAACACCAACACCAACACCAGCACCAACACCAACACCAACACCAGCACCAGCACCAACACCAACACCAGCACCAGCACCAACACCAGCACCAGCACCAGCACCAACACCAACACCAGCACCAACACCAGCACCAACACCAACACCAGCACCAGCACCAACACCAACACCAGCACCAGCACCAACACCAGCACCACCACCAACACCAGCACCAACACCAGCACCAACACCAGCACCACCACCAACACCAACACCAGCACCAGCACCAACACCAGCACCAACACCAGCACCAACACCAACACCAGCACCAACACCAACACCAACACCAGCACCAACACCAGCACCAACACCAACACCAGCACCAGCACCAACACCAACACCAGCACCAACACCAGCACCAACACCAGCACCAGCACCAGCACCAACACCAGCACCAGCACCAGCACCAACACCAGCACCAACACCAACACCAGCACCAACACCAACACCAGCACCAGCACCAGCACCAACACCAGCACCACCACCAACACCAGCACCAACACCAGCACCAACACCAGCACCACCAGCAACACCAACACCAGCACCAACACCAGCACCAACACCAGCACCACCAGCAACACCAGCACCAACACCAGCACCAACACCAGCACCACCAGCAACACCAACACCAGCACCAGCACCAACACCAGCACCACCAGCAACACCAGCACCAGCACCAACACCAGCACCACCACCAGCACCAGCACCACCACCAACACCAGCACACGTGATTGAGCTCTAAGAAGCAGCTTTGTAAGTGGTTAATTAGCTGAGCTTACTGCTTTCACATAGGCCTGTTTAATCCACATATCCTGTGGCGTTGGATCCCTGACTGCTCTAAAAAGCTCAAGCAAAAGGAAAATGCATCTAATCAGGCCAAACCAAACCCTGGAACTGGAGCATATGGATCAGCGTCTAATCAGGCCAAACCAAACCCTGGAACTGGAGCATATGGATCAGCGTCTAATCAGGCCAAACCAAACCCTGGAACTGGAGCATATGGATCAGCGTCTAATCAGGCCAAACCAAACCCTGGAACTGGAGCATATGGATCAGCGTCTAATCAGGCCAAACCAAACCCTGGAACTGGAGCATATGGATCAGCGTCTAATCAGGCCAAACCAAACCCTGGAACTGGAGCACATGGATCAGCGTCTAATCAGGCCAAACCAAACCCTGGAACTGGAGCATATGGATCAGCGTCTAATCAGGCCAAACCAAACCCTGGAACTGGAGCATATGGATCAGCGTCTAATCAGGCCAAACCAAACCCTGGAACTGGAGCATATGGATCAGCGTCTAATCAGGCCAAACCAAACCCTGGAACTGGAGCATATGGATCAGCGTCTAATCAGGCCAAACCAAAACCTGGAACTGGAGCACATGGATCAGCGTCTAATCAGGCCAAACCAAACCCTGGAACTGGAGCACATGGATCAGCATCTAATCAGGCCAAACCAAACCCTGGAACTGGAGCACATGGATCAGCATCTAATCAGGCCAAACCAAAACCTGGAACTGGAGCACATGGATCAGCATCTAATCAGGCCAAACCAAAACCTGGAACTGGAGCACATGGATCAGCATCTAATCAGGCCAAACCAAAACCTGGAACTGGAGCACATGGATCAGCGTCTAATCAGGCCAAACCAAACCCTGGAACTGGAGCACATGGATCAGCATCTAATCAGGCCAAACCAAACCCTGGAACTGGAGCACATGGATCAGCATCTAATCAGGCCAAACCAAAACCTGGAACTGGAGCACATGGATCAGCATCTAATCAGGCCAAACCAAAACCTGGAACTGGAGCACATGGATCAGCATCTAATCAGGCCAAACCAAACCCTGGTCACACACACACACACACACACACACACACACACACACACAGTGTCTGGTACCTTCCCGTTTTCCCAGTATCCATCTATACATCTTTAATTCACAGCTTAATAAAAGCCACACATGATTATTAAGGGGTCAAACAGGCGCTGCCAACGGTGCATTGATAACTCTTCAGACGGGACCATAGAACCACGGAACCAGGGTCCTGCACCATGAAATCAGCACTCAGATGCCTCAAGACTTATTAAGTCCAGATGGCTTTGAGGAGCCTGTTCTGGTGTAGGACACACAGAGTAACAACAATCAGGGAGTAAGTCAACTAGTGTGGCAATGGAAGGTTAAACTGCTGCAGACTGGAACAGGGTTCAGCTACAGTTCAACGGCTTTGGACAACAGCACCATGGACAGTGACAGCCCGGCAGAAGGCATCGACTGCTCTTCAGGACCTTGGACAGCGGCCAGGTAGCAGGCCGGAAACGTCAACAAGCAGCAGTGTCTCCCAAGCCCCAGTGCACCAGAGCCCATACCAGCACTGGTGCTAGTCAAGCGTGGACACACCTGACCCGGAACGTCAAGGGATTAATAATCAGTTAATGAGTCAAATTAATCAGAGAGGAGACAGCAAAGCCAATACAGGCGCGCGCAGCATGACATATTTAGGACCGCATTTAAAAGTCTTTGGTCAACAAAGGAAAGAGGTGTGTCCCACCCCAGCTGTTGAGTCACTCTCACAGCCCGTCAAAGAGCCCAGGACAGGTCTGCACCTCTCCAGTTAGAGCGCTGAAAAGGGGGCGTGTCCATACACCAGAATACCACACCCCTCATGAGTTACACTCCAGACAGAGATCAAGCTAACTGTAACACACCACTGTAACACAATCAGAGTGGAGTGGATCCTCCCTTTAAGCCTAAGCTACCCTGCTCCCCACCACCAGGACTAAAGGTAAAAATGGCTCAGAGTGATGTGACAGGGGACAGTCACGTCCTCACGTCCTCTCCTCTCCTGGATGGTTTGTTTTTCTCTGTGTCCATTGTCCCACATTAAGACAGGTTTTCCCCCAGGGCCCCCCCCCCCCCCCCCCCCCCCCCACCCAGACCCCCACCACCTCTCCACCTCTCACCCACATCTCACCTTCCCATTCATGCCCATCAGTGCCATGAACATGCCAGAGCCCCCCCCCCCCTCCTGATATCAGGTCTGCTGCTGCTATGATGCCCTCTGGGGCTGAGACAGGATGAATTAAACATCAGCTCAAGGGAGGGTGCTGTGTGTGTGTGTGTGTGTGTGTGTGTGTGTGTGTGTGTGTCAGTGAACCAAAGGCAGAGTAGGTGAAACAGGGTAAGACAATGTGTTGTGTGTGTGTGTGTAAAGTTGAGTAAGTTGAATGTACAGGGAGACTTAACTCCAGTCATAAGACTCCTCTAAAGGTGAGGGGAGAGATCTCTCTGGCGCTAGGATGATAACAAAGGGGGCGGGGTCAGGCCCACGGGGGGTGGGGTCAGGCCTACGGGGGGCGGGGTCAGGCCCACAGGGGGCAGGGTCAGGCCCATATGCTACCATGTGTGCTGGCCTCCACTCATCTTCCATACAAGCTGCTCTGCTACCGTGTCCCCTTCTCAATAACCTCCACGCCCCCTGGACTCCTGTTGGCTCTGGGGCCTGTCCATCATGGGAGTGGTCTGTACCACAGCCAGTGGGAGTGGTCTGTACCACAGCCAGTGGGAGTGGTCTGTACCAGTGGGAGTGGTCTGTACCACAGCCAGTGGGAGTGGTCTGTACCAGTGGGAGTGGTCTGTACCACAGCCAGTGGGAGTGGTCTGTACCAGTGGGAGTGGTCTATACCACACAGCAGCAGAAGGCCTTTCTCACTATTAGGTATGGAGCCCATGAGTCACCCCATGGTCATAAGAGGTTAACACCTCTCACTCCAGACCAAGCCAGAGTGTGTGAGTGTCTTTATTATGCATGACAGAGTGTGTGTTATTAGGTGCTTACTTATGTGTGTGTGTGTGTGTGTGTTGTAGCAGTCTCAACTGTTAGTACAGCTCCACTGAATCAGCAAGATTATAATAGAAAGTCTCAATCTGTCTCTTAATACCAGCAGACCCACCATCCATCACAAAACACACACACACACGCACACACACACATACCATCTGTGACACACATGGACACCGGCAACTTTATTTATTTATTGAGCACTTCTGCAAAAACAATCAGTGTTCTGTGAGTGTTCTGTGAGTGTTCTGAGTGTTCTGTGAGTGTTCTGTGAGTGTTCTGTGAGTGTTCTGAGTGTTCTGTGAGTGTTATGTGAGTGTTCTGAGTGGTCTGTGAGTGTTCTGTGAGTGTTCTGAGTGTTCTGTGAGTGTTATGTGAGTGTTCTGAGTGTTCTGTGAGTGTTCTGTGAGTGTTCTGAGTGTTCTGTGAGTGTTCTGTGAGTGTTCTGAGTGTTCTGAGTGTTCTGTGAGTGTTCTGTGAGTGTTCTGAGTGTTCTGTGAGTGTTATGTGAGTGTTCTGAGTGGTCTGTGAGTGTTCTGTGAGTGTTCTGAGTGTTCTGTGAGTGTTCTGTGAGTGTTCTGAGTGTTCTGTGAGTGTTATGTGAGTGTTCTGAGTGGTCTGTGAGTGTTCTGTGAGTGTTCTGAGTGTTCTGTGAGTGTTCTGTGAGTGTTCTGAGTGTTCTGTGAGTGTTCTGTGAGTGTTCTGTGAGTGCAAGTCTTCTGTGAGTCTTCTGTGAGTCTTCTGTGAGTGCGAGTGTTGTGTGAGTGTTGTGTGAGTCGTGTCTCACACAGGGACAGACCCCTGGTTCTACCCACACTGCTGGTGCAGCCTGTACAGCCCGCACTCCGTACGTTACTGCTGACCTCCCTGTGATTCAGTGCCTTAAAGTCTCATGTGTGAATCAGAGAATCACAGCAGGTCTGAGTGAGCACACAGGCCAGTCTGGGCCCTCAGCTGTGAAGCACTACGGCTGTGGTTTAAGTCCCCTGTGCAGTCAGTCAGTCTTCATCCGTCGGGTGCAGATGAAACCCCGACATCTGCTATCACAAAGGTGGAGGACCTCCACCATGGCTACGCCTGGCTGGGCTACCTGACCTATCACAAAGGTGGAGGACCTCCACCATGGCTACGCCTGGCTGGGCTACCTGACCTATCACAAAGGTGGAGGACCTCCACCATGGCTACGCCTGGCTGGGCTACCTGACCTATCACAAAGGTGGAGGACCTCCACCATGGGTACGCCTGGCTGGGCTACCTGACCTATCACAAAGGTGGAGGACCTCCACCATGGCTACGCCTGGCTGGGCTACCTGACCTATCACAAAGGTGGAGGACCTCCACCATGGCTACGCCTGGCTGGGCTACCTGACCTATCACAAAGGTGGAGGACCTCCACCACAAAGGTGGAGGACCTCCACCATGGCTGGGCTGACCTATCACAAAGGTGGAGGACCTCCACCATGGCTACGCCTGGCTGGGCTACCTGACCTATCACAAGGTGGAGGACCTCCACCATGGCTACGCCTGGCTGGGCTACCTGACCTATCACAAAGGTGGAGGACCTCCACCATGGCTACGCCTGGCTGGGCTACCTGACCTATCACAAAGGTGGAGGACCTCCACCATGGCTACGCCTGGCTGGGCTACCTGACCTATCACAAAGGTGGAGGACCTCCACCATGGCTACGCCTGGCTGGGCTACCTGACCTATCACAAAGGTGGAGGACCTCCACCATGGCTACGCCTGGCTGGGCTACCTGACCTATCACAAAGGTGGAGGACCTCCACCACCATGGGCTACCTGACCTATCACAAAGGTGGAGGCTCCACCCTGACCTATGACCTATCACAAAGGTGGAGGACCTCCACCATGGCTACGCCTGGCTGGGCTACCTGACCTATCACAAAGGTGGAGGACCTCCACCATGGCTACGCCTGGCTGGGCTACCTGACCTATCACAAAGGGTGGAGGACCTCCACCATGGCTGGGCTACTGACCTATCCTGGCTGGGCTACCTGACCTATCACAAAGGTGGAGGACCTCCACCATGGCTACGCCTGGCTGGGCTACCTGACCTATCACAAAGGTGGAGGACCTCCACCATGGCTACGCCTGGCTGGGCTACCTGACCTATCACAAAGGTGGAGGACCTCCACCATGGCTACGCCTGGCTGGGCTACCTGACCTATCACAAAGGTGGAGGACCTCCACCATGGCTACGCCTGGCTGGGCTACCTGACCTATCA
>JAGXOD010000047.1:570000-572500 GCA_020368025.1 Brachyhypopomus occidentalis
ACACACACACACACACACACACACACGTGAGGTGTTCAGCCAAGTCCAGCCACTGCACTAAGCAGTGTACAGCAGTTATAGATTCCAACCCATCCATCCATCCATCCATCCATTTCCTTTTCTCACACATTCACACTCAGGGCTCTTTTAAAGGGTGATACGGCACCGCACACCCCATCACTGCTGAGCCAAAAGACGACTCCCCTCACACTGCATTACCAGCTAAACAACTTTAGCAGTGTGTGCTAACAGCCATCTGGTCGCAGAAGCTGGCGAACATACTGAAAACGTCCGCCTACTGTCCCTGCAGGAGGAGTTCTTCACAAGCATCTGTTCCCATTTCACTCTAAGAGCTGACAAAACTTATTGGGTGTCATGTCACGCCTGCAACAGCACGAGTAGAACGATGTCTCAGTCTTTATAAATGATATATATATATAATAAATCAGATATATAATTTATAAAGACTGTGAGATGAATATGTGATGTTCTACTCATGTTTGACATTAACAGCAGTCACACAGGGATGGGAATCATGTTTTAAGTATATTTAACCATCTTTGCTGAGGAAAGTGACCACATGCAAAAACAGGAGAGAATTCAGAGTGTGTGAGGATTCCGAGTGCGTGAGGATTCCGAGCGTGAGGATTCCGAGCGTGAGGATTCCGAGTGTGAGGCAGGCCCAGAGACAGGTTATATCGATCTGTCACGTACACGTCAGGCGTAACAGGAAGGCCAGGATCTGGCAGCGGCAGGAGACGACCGCCAGCATCGCCCTGCCACGCTACTCCATTCAGCTCAGCAGCCTTGGACAGCGCTGTGAGAGGAGAACGTCTTCAGAACATCTCAGCACTTCAGAACGTCTAAGCATTTCAGAACATCTCAGCGTTTCAGAACATCTAGGTGTTTCAGAACATCTCAGCAGTTCAGGCCATGCTCAGCTCACAGACTGATCTTATGTTCTGTGGTTCTCTTATGAAGTGGTGTTCCTGGTTCCAGTCAGATCCAGTCCACACAGAGACACAGAGCACTGCCTAGCTAATGGAGATGGGTCTGAGCCAGCTTTCTCTCCCACACACACACACACAAACACACACACACTCATTCTTCTTCTCCCTCCCATACACCACCTTTCTTTTTCTCCTGCTCTCTCTCTATTCATCAATCTATCAAAGGTCCTGTACGCCTTTCTGCCAATTTGACATTTTGACTAACACTCTTATAAAAGTATATACAGAATGACAAATTTATTTTCAAGTTACAAGTGTGTGTGTGTGTGTGTGTGTGTGTGTGTGTGTGTGTGTGTGCAGACGCAGGGGGAGGGACCTTGGCCATGTGCTGGACTGCTACGCTCACTCTCATAAGGAGAGTCTCCTGCTCAAGGTCCTGCTCACATCGACTTTAATGCCAAAGTAATCAGCTGTGCTGGCCAGCCCTGACCCGGCCAGGATTTACACCACCCAATTACTGCTGGTCATTACAGGTTGTGTGTGTGTGTGTGTGAGAGGAGAGAGCAAGAGTGTGTATGAGAGAGAATGTGTGTGTATGTGTGTGAGAGTGTGTGTGCATGTGTGTGAGAGTGTGTGCTTGTGTGTGTGCGCATGAGACGGACATGGAGGTGTGTATGCTTCTTCCTCGAAACTCCTGGAGAGGAATTCAATCACTGTATTTTTTAATCTATTTATCATTGTTGTCAATTCTAAGAGAAAAGTGTTGGAGGTTTTTACATACAATGAAACCGTACCACCCCTCCCCAGGAATACCCCAGACACGTGAGACACCCCAGACACGTGAGACGCTGTGCTTTCACTGCCTGGCAGTGTGTTAAAAAAGTGTGTTATCTTCAAAAGCATGTAACATTTTAAACAACCTTCCTCTCTCATCACTGTCAGCAATCAGAACACAAATAAAAAATTATTTAGAGGAATTTAAAACATGATTTATGAAGTTCTGCTTGAAGACTTTTTGCCTCTGAAGTTAAACACTTGTATTCTCTGGACTTCTTTACGATTTCATGTTGTAGTCTAGACTTTTTATAAGCACTTTTTACCATAAACTTTGTAGCAGCATCAGAACAGTCGCTGGTCCCTATAGGAGAGGATGACGCTGTATTCCTCTGGTAATATGGGTCACCTTATTCATTTCACCTCGTTCAGCTTGTACTCACATAAACGCTCGCACTAAAATACACTAAAACGTCTCATAGACAGGTTAACATGGGCCTGCTGAAACAAAGAAACTAACGTACAAGGACGATGCAGAGAACAACATATACACCCAACACATACACAAGCGCGAGACGGATTCAGAATCGGTATTAACCGGGCGAGGGCAGTGGGATCGTATCACTACATCCCTGGCAAAAATCATGAACACAGCTCCTATACGTTTACAGTAATGCTACAATCCCGCTGTGTAAAGATCCAATAAAGTCCTGCTAAAGGATCCGTGCTCGGACAACGAAAAACAGAGTATACAAGAAGCGCGGGGGAGGAAGCTT
>JAGXOD010000047.1:577500-597500 GCA_020368025.1 Brachyhypopomus occidentalis
TAGTGGATTTACTAGTGCTAGTGATTTACTAGTGGATTAACCAGTGGATTAACCAGTGGATTTACTAGTGCTAGTGATTTACTAGTGGATTTACTAGTGCTAGTGATTTACTAGTGGATTTACTAGTGGATTTACTAGTGCTAGTGATTTACTAGTGGATTTACTAGTGGATTTACTAGTGCTAGTGGATTTACTAGTGGATTTACTAGTGCTAGTGATTAACCAGTGGATTTACTAGTGCTAGTGATTTACTAGTGGATTTACTAGTGCTAGTGATTTACTAGTGGATTAACCAGTGGATTAACCAGTGGATTTACTAGTGCTAGTGATTTACTAGTGGATTTACTAGTGGATTTACTAGTGCTAGTGGATTTACTAGTGGATTTACTAGTGCTAGTGATTAACCAGTGGATTTACTAGTGCTAGTGATTTACTAGTGGATTTACTAGTGCTAGTGATTAACCAGTGGATTTACTAGTGCTAGTGATTTACTAGTGGATTTACTAGTGGATTTACTAGTGCTAGTGATTTACTAGTGGATTAACCAGTGGATTAACCAGTGGATTTACTAGTGCTAGTGATTTACTAGTGGATTTACTAGTGGATTTACTAGTGCTAGTGATTTACTAGTGGATTAACCAGTGGATTTACTAGTGCTAGTGATTTACTAGTGGATTTACTAGTGGATTTACTAGTGCTAGTGATTTACTAGTGGATTAACCAGTGGATTTACTAGTGCTAGTGATTTACTAGTGGATTAACCAGTGGATTTACTAGTGCTAGTGATTTACTAGTGGATTAACCAGTGGATTTACTAGTGCTAGTGATTTACTAGTGATTTACTAGTGGATTTACTAGTGGATTTACTAGTGTACGTGAATTACTAGTGGATTTACACTAGTCTGTTACTAGTGATTTACTAGTGGAATTACTAGTACTAGTGATTTACTAGTGAATTAGTAGTGGATTTACTAGTGATTTACTGGTGATTTACTGGTGATTTACTGGTGCTGCAGCTGTTCATGCTGGAGTCTGTGGGAGCAGCTCACGGCAGGTCCAAACAGCACCGTGGAGTTCTGGGACGACCGTGTCCTTTCTGCTGCCCACCGACGTCTGGTCCCTCACCATCGCCAACGCCCTCTACTTCACTACAGCAGGCAGCGGGTTGAAAATGCCAGAGGTGTGGTGCATTGTGGGTATCACCATGGAAACGATGGCCAAGAAGCAAGGGTCAGACTGAGGGAGGCCAATGAGGGAGAGGGGGAGAGATGGATGGATGGATGAGAGTGGGAGAGATGGATGGATGGATGAGAGGGGGAGAGATGGATGGATGAGGGAGAGGGTTAGATGGTAATACATTATCAAGCTTTGTGTCACTGTAGTGGTAGTTTGGTCATAAAACGAGAGGCTACTTGATGAATGGACAGACAGATGAATAGAGGAATGGACAGACAGATGAATAGAGGAATGGACAGACAGATGGATGAATGGCAGCTGGTGTTTAGGATCAAATTTCTTGGACTTGTCTCAACCAGATTGGGTTGTCCTCTGATGGCCAGTGGTTCTGTCCAGCCTGGTTCTGTCCTGATCCACATGATGAGGCGTCCCTCCTCAGAACTCCTCAGGGGGATTAGGGATCCTGCAGGGTCATCCCTGTGGGTGGAGCTTAAGAGAGCGCTGGAGACGTCAGCACGTGTTGTGACCTTTCACCCTCTGACGTGTTGGTGTGGTGGATGTTGGTTGCCGCCCTGCAGGGATGTCTGTTGCTATGGCAAGAGAGGAAGAAGAGTACCAGTTTAGGAGAGAGGAACTTCACTCACATGAGTCCTGCTACCTCACCATCTACAGCTGGTGCCACAGAGAGAGAGAGAGAGAGAGAGAGAGAGAGAGAGAGAGAGAGAGAGAGAGAGAGAGAGAGAGAGAGAGAGAGAGAGAGAGAGAGAGAGAGAGAGAGAGAGAGAGAGAGAGAGAGAGAGAGAGAGAGAGAGAGAGAGAGAGAGAGAGAGAGTTTTATGCGAGTACATGATGTGTGATAAGTTGATGAACACAATTACCATTAGTGACACTAACAATTCTCACAAATTGTTTACCATTTAAATTGTTTATTTTTAAATCAAATCACTCTGTCTGTCTCTCTAACACACAAACTATATTAACATGTCCAGCCTGCATATCACCACTGCCAGGATAGAGGTGCTATGTTCCATTAATCATGTGATAATCAGATCTCACTGAGATCAACATGGGGCTCAGTGACCTCAATGACCTCAGTGACCTCTGACCCTGACCAGCCCATCCAGCCAGACAGAACAGCAGGTAAAGGTGACAGGATAGACAGCGTATAGACGGTGTACGTAGTGACATCACACCACACATTCTGACTGGTTTCTCCACAGCAACCCAGTGAGTTTTTAAAGAAGTTTACCACAGCAGACAGAGTACATTTCAACAGAGTACATTTTTGTATTTTAAGAGAGTACATTTTGTCTGAAATGGTGGTGCTTCTGAACTATTCCTTCTTCACTTCTTCATCCCCTTGATTTTATTACTCTCGATTTTTAAAATCCCTTTAAATTAATTTCCTTTGATTGGTTGACTTGGCTCTACCCAGCCAATCAAATCAGTTTCCAGTTAAAACAACGTTAGAACTAGAAAGCACTGTCCTATAGCCAGGTGTAATTAGTGCTTCTTTAATGCTGGCTGGTTGGCTAGCACATCACAGTGGAATGAGAGAGTGAGTGAGTGTGGAGGGAAGTGCGTAGCCGGGGCGACGAATAACCGGGGGGGGGGGTGGAGGGATATAAACGCCACTTAAAGACGATGCTGGTTTCCTCTTTTCTGTTCTTTTTTTCTTTTTGATAGAACAACCATGAAAGGGAATATTAATGAGCATGTGCAGGGTGATTACATCACACACAAATGGGTTTTGTTTAAGGTAAAAGTCCTTGTGCTCGGGGGACTCTTAATGTGTCACTTTCCCAGTGCCCCTATAGCAGACGATGGGGAAGGAGTGCTCAGAGTGTTTGTTCAGCAGTAAGGGTTCAGCAGGATGTTTGCGGGACTTTCTACCCTGTCAGCACACATGTCTGTTACTGTTTCGGGCAGCCAATGAAAAAAGGGCAGGAATGAAATAAATCTAGCGAGAGGCGGGTGAGGGGACCGAGCACGCGAGGACATCTGTTCTGTCCACCAGCAGAGATGTCCTCTCCCACAATGTTTATGCATTTAATAATGGGGCAGTTATTTGGTATCACACACGAAAAGACAGATGCTGTGGCCCCCTGCCAGGGGAAATGCCTGAAAACACATATTACTGAGAGAGAGAGAGAGAGAGAGTTAAGGGAGAGAGAGAGAGAGAGAGAGAGAGAGTTAAGGGAGAGAGAGAGAGAGAGAGAGAGAGAGAGTTAAGGGAGAGAGAGAGAGAGAGAGAGAGAGAGAGATGAAGGGTTATGCCAACAACGTTATCTTGAATTCAACACAATTGAACTAATGAACTAATAGACCCAATGCTATGGGAAACCTCGACACTAGCAGGGTGGTGACAGACCTCCACAGAGCTGAGGCCACTCCCCCTTGGTCAGGCCTCCACAGAGCTGAGGCCACTCCCCCTTGGTCAGGCCTCTACAGAGCTGAGGCCACTCCCCCTTGGTCAGGCCTCCACAGAGCTGAGGCCACTCCCCCTTGGTCAGGCCTCCACAGAGCTGAGGCCACTCCCCCTTGGTCAGGCCTCCACAGAGCTGAGGCCACTCCCCCTTGCTCAGACCTCCACAGAGCTGAGGCCACTCCCCCTTGGTCAGGATATCCTCCAGGCTTCTGCACATCAGTATGCAGATCCAGCCGATAATGTCCCCAGGTGAGTTGGGTCAGCCACGAGTGTGACTGGTGTAAACGGCCTGACCCGCCTGCCACGTGCTGCCATGAGGTTGACATCCTGGTCCTAGATGTGGGGCCGAGTTGAGGTCTATATCAGTCTCAGCAGGGACGCTGCTTTTTTTAGGAAACAAAACTCAGAGTTACCGGGTTCCTGTTGGTGCTGCCGACCACGCTGACACTCGCTAGCACTGTCTGCGTTATTTTAGGACTTCATGGACAGACAAACGCCTACACATACCCACATTTGTCTGCTGTCAGACTCTAGACACTGTTCTCGGGCTTTGGAGAGAGAATGCCACGTGGAAGATCTTATTTTACGAGTAAAAACATTTTGGATGGCCAGCTAGGTAGGATGAAAGCAACGTTCTCACAGAGCTACCGAACCCATTAGAAAATACAAAGAGATCCTAACCAAGAGGCAGGGGCAACTTTAGGATCAGAGCTTGAGATCCTAACCAAGAGGCAGGGGCAACTTTAGGATCAGAGCTTGAGATCCTAACCAAGAGGCAGGGGCAACTTTAGGATCAGAGCTTGAGATCCTAACCAAGAGGCAGGGGCAACTTTAGGATCAGAGCTTGAGATCCTAACCAAGAGGCAGGGGCAACTTTAGGATCAGAGCTTGAGATCCTAACCAAGAGGCAGGGGCAACTTTAGGATCAGAGCTTGAGATCCTAACCAAGAGGCAGGGGCAACTTTAGGATCAGAGCTTGAGATCCTAACCAAGAGGCAGGGGCAACTTTAGGATCAGAGCTTGAGATCCTAACCAAGAGGCAGGGGCAACTTGAGCACCCAATGATACCCCACCATTGTCTAATTTAACAGTAAAATGTACATTTTAACAGTATTTTGGACTATCAGTGCCACTTGTGAAGGAAGAACATTTGACTTCTTGGGTATTGAACACTGTAACTACAAAAACACAGCAAATATGAGAAAACGTCATTAAGGCAAAAAGCTTTCAGCTGGTTTACAAAGTATTACAAAAATTGTATTTGTAATTTGGTGAAATCTGATACTACACAGGCAGATCTCCTTCATATTATCCATTACTACAGATAAACCAGTTACTAAACCAGTTACTAAACCAGTTACTTTCTAGGAAAAATGACAAGTTCAGGATTCAGCACAACTACTCAACTACTGTTTTCTGTTAACTGCTTTGGTAACTGTGTATTTTATTATGTTCATGCCAATGCAGCACTGCTGAACTGAGGGAGGGAGGGAGGTCTTGTTAAGTCTCATGCCTCCTCACACTGATGTAAATGAGGCTCCCTGTATGTTCACGTGTGTGTGTGTGTGTGTGTGTGTGTGTGTGTCTGAAGTATGTTCGTGTGTGTGTGTGTGTGTCTGATGAAAGCAGGCAGCTGTGATCCTGAAGAGTCTGACACCTTAACACACACACACACACACACACACGGGATATCTGTCCAGGGAGGAGAGCTCTGTGCCTTCACATCAAACGCACCTGAAAAGGAGGGGGTGGAGGTGGGTGTAGGGCGGGGTGGACGGGTGGAGGTGGGTGTAGTGAGGGGTGGTCGGGTGGAGGTGGGTGTAGGGAGGGTGGAGGTGGGTGTAGGGGGTAGATGGGTGGAGGTGGGTGTAGTGGGGGGTGGACGGGTGGAGGTGGGTGTAGTGAGGGGTGGACGGGTGGAGGTGGGTGTAGTGAGGGGTGGTCGGGTGGAGGTGGGTGTAGGGAGGGGTGGAGGTAGAACAGCGTAGAGAATGGGAGTTGTGTGGGAAGCTGAAGTATAAGGATGAATGAATATTGCATGAGCACTGCAGGCTGGATTAATTGAGAACGCTTCAATTGCTTTGGGGTAAGAAGCTGCCTCTTTCTCACCCTGACAGCCACACACACACACACACACACACACACACAACAAACCTTCGCTAATTTAGAAGAGCAGAAGGGTCAACCCTCTGCCCCATGCAAGTTTAATAAGGGCTTTAATATTGTTGGTCGTTCACGCCACACACTTCACCAGGAGGACCTGCTCGTTCATGTCATTATTCAATCAGCTTCTCAATGTGTACAGCAGTACAGACCTGCATCAAGACCTTCAGCATCAAGACTGTACAGCAGTACAGACCTGCATCAAGACCTTCAGCATCAAGACTGTACAGCAGTACAGACCTGCATCAAGACCTTCAGCATCAAGACTGTACAGCAGTACAGACCTGCATCAAGACCTTCAGCATCAAGACTGTACAGCAGTACAGACCTGCTACAGTCTGTCGTGTTCACACTGACAGCAGCGGACGGAAGCCTCATGTGGAGAGGACAGAACGGCCAGACTGGTCCCAGTTGACATGAAGGCTATGCTAACTGGAACAGCCCAGATCTACAACCGTGGTGAGCCAAAAATACCTCCAAACAGTGTTCTGCACCTGTCAGTGAAGACCAGGAACCCGAGGCTACAGTGGACCTTGAAGAAGACGAGGTCAGAAGTTGACCATAAACAGCATGATCATGAATCCACGGACTCATGCTGCCACGAGTCATGTGATCAGGCTACCACAAGTCATGTGATCAGACTAGCTGTGTAATGGGGTGGGGGGATGGGGGGGGGGGGTTCTATACTGAGCTCCAGTACCAATTATGCATGATTTGTATGCATTGACCTGTAGATCACAGCTCAAATACATCTTGGTGGATCTTGGTGGATCTTCTTCACCATCAATGCTTCGATGATCTTGGTGGTGAATTTCTAAGTTCTCTCTAGTTCAGGTTCCAGTCTGTGGTGTTTCATCAATGCCTGTCTTTCT
Source organism: Brachyhypopomus occidentalis (assembly GCA_020368025.1). Lineage (NCBI taxonomy): Eukaryota > Metazoa > Chordata > Actinopteri > Gymnotiformes > Hypopomidae > Brachyhypopomus > Brachyhypopomus occidentalis. The sequence goes on from JAGXOD010000047.1 coordinate 584,140, forward strand.
TTTCCTTAGATGTTTTTTAGATCCTCCCTCTCTCTCTCTCCCTCTCTCTCTCTCTCTCTCTCTCTCTCTCTCTCTCTCTCTCTCTCTCTCTCTCTCTCTCTCTCTCTCTCTCTCTCTCTCTCCCTCTCTCCCCCCCTCTCCATATATACTGTGAATAGTAACTCCTCTATTCTGTATCTTTACTTTCTCTGTTTCTTTATCTTCCCACCGTTTAATTTATATATACTGCTCTCAGCTTCAGCTCTCAGTGAAGCACACACACATGCACACACACACAAGCACTCTTTCTCTCTCTCTCTCTCTCTCTCTCTCTCTCTCTCTCTCTCTCTCTCTCTCTCTCTCTCTCTCTCTCTCTCTCTCTCTCTCTCTCTCTCTCTCCCTCTCTCTCTCTCCCTCTCTCTCTCTCTCTCTCTCTCTCTCTCTCTCTCTCTCTCTCTCTCTCTCTCTCTCTCTCTCTCTCTCTCTCTCTCTCTCTCTCTCTCTCTCTCTCTCTCTCTCTCCCTCTCTCTCTCTCTCTCCCTCTCTCTCTCCCTCTCTCTCTCCTCTCTCTCTCCTCTCTCTCCCTCTCTCTCTCTCTCTCCCTCTCTCTCTCTCTCCTCTCCCCCCTCTCCATATATACTGTGAATAGTAACTCCTCTATTCTGTATCTTTACTTTCTCTGTTTCTTTATCTTCCCACCGTTTAATTTATATATACTGCTCTCAGCTTCAGCTCTCAGTGAAGCACACACATGCACACACACACAAGCACTCTTTCTCTCTCTCTCTCTCTCTCCCTCTCTCTCTCTCTCTCCTCTCTCTCTCTCTCTCCTCCCTCTCTCTCTCTCTCTCCCTCTCTCTCTCTCTCTCCTCTCTCTCTCTCTCTCTCTCTCTCTCTCTCTCTCCCTCTCTCTCTCTCCCTCTCTCTCCTCTCTCTCTCTCCCTCCCTCTCTCCATATATACCTCTCTATTCTCTCTCTGTTTCTCTTCCCACCGTTTAATTTATATATACTGCTCTCAGCTTCTCTCTCTCTCCCTCTCTCTCTCTCTCTCCCCTCTCTCTCTCTCTCTCTCTCTCCCCTCTCTCTCTCTCTCTCTCTCTCCCTCTCTCTCCCTCTCTCTCTCTCTCTCTCTCTCTCCTCTCTCCTCTCTCTCCCTCTCTCTCTCCCCTCTCTCTCTCTCTCTCTCTCTCTCTCTCTCTCTCTCTCTCTCTCTCTCTCTCTCTCTCTCCCTCTCTCTCTCTCTCCCTCTCTCTCTCTCTCTCTCTCTCTCTCTCTCTCTCTCTCTCTCTCTCTCTCTCTCTCTCTCTCTCTCTCTCTCTCTCTCTCTCTCTCTCTCTCTCCTCTCTCTCCCTCTCCCCCTCTCCCCCCCCTCTCCATATATACTGTGAATAGTAACTCCTCTATTCTGTATCTTTACTTTCTCTGTTTCTTTATCTTCCCACCGTTTAATTTATATATACTGCTCTCAGCTTCATCTCTCTCTCTCTCTCTCTCTCTCTCTCTCTCTCTCTCTCTCTCTCCCAATCTTCAGTACTCCAGTAACTATTACTCACTTTACTCACAGTAACTATTAGGAAGGGTTTGGCATGCACCAGGATGTGTAAACTCTGTGGATTTGAATTACACCCACATCCCTGCAGTCTGAAGCAGATCAGAACTTTCCAGCGCTGACGCCGAGCTGATGAAGAGCGTGAGCTACGCCAGGCCTGTTTAGGATGGAGAGAGGGGCAGCAGTCAAACAGATGCATATACATAATTCATAGGCAGAGATTACTGGCAGAGCAGGAGAGCAGTGGTGTGTGGTGCAGGCATACCTAAAACCACCGCAGAAATGGATGGAGTTCTCAAGTTCAAATCTGAGTTTAAATTTTGAAGTTGTGGCAACCACCCACATTCATGAGAGACAGAGAGAGAGGGAGGAGGGAGAGAGAGGGAGGGAGGAGGGAGAGAGAGAGGGAGGAGGGGGAGAGAGGAGAGAGAGAGAGAGAGAGAGAGGGAGAGAGAGAGAGAGAGAGGGCCTTTGTTTTTAACCACCACTTTCACTTTGTTCATAAAAGACAGTGTTAGTGGTGCACTGTGTTTTAATTTACCGTAATAAAGAGCAGGCGTGGTTCTTGATCCTGCTACAGATCTATGGAACACCTGCTGAGAGAGAGAGAGAGAGAGGGAGAGAGGGAGAGAGAGAGAGAGAGAGAAGAGAGAAAGAGAGAGAGGGAGATATAAAGCTGGAGGAGTGATATAAAGCCACTAAGCTTATTAAGGCAGCAATTAAACACTTTGCAGATATCCTGTCTGTCCTCTCTACTGTCTGTCTCTCTCTATTGTCTGTCCTCTCTACTGTCTGTCTCTCTCTATTGTCTGTCCTCTCTACTGTCTGTCTCTCTCTACTGTCTGTCTCTCTCTACTGTCTGTCTCTCTCTATTGTCTGTCCTCTCTACTGTCTGTCTCTGTCTATTGTCTGTCCTCTCTACTGACTGTCTCTCTCTATTGTCTGTCCTCTCTACTGTCTGTCTCTCTCTATTGTCTGTCCTCTCTACTGACTGTCTCTCTCTATTGTCTGTCCTCTCTACTGTCTGTCTCTCACTATACATGTCCACACAAATATTTATGAACCTCCAGGAAAATGATGTGCGTGTGCGTTCTAAAGCCACAGGGATACAGAGACAAGTGTGATTTAAAAGTAACCTGACGATACATGTATGCATAATAGATAAAGGAAGACGATCACCCACATAAACACACACACACACACACACTTCACTGCGCACCTTGTAGGTGCCACTACAGTTACCGTACATTGCCAATAGAGAAGAGAGTACATCCACCATGACATCATCTGGAATATGAAGAACATATGGATTCTCTGTGGTCACCTGACCAGCTTGTGCACTGTGATTGGTCCACGTCTTGATGAAGCCCTGTGATTTGCAGTGCTGCAGAGAGCCAGTGAGCGTTGAGCTGCTGTTTAAGGATGTGAGCGTAATGTAAAACAGCCTGTGGTCTTAAGGGCAGCCTTGATATAGCTGTGAATGCCTGAGAAACACAGGGAGGTATTTACCTACTGTAGGTCTATACCTACAGTACTATAGCAGATCTAGAGAGGACCACTTTAGGTCTATAGAGGACTACTGCAGGTCTATAGAGGACCACTGCTGGTCTACAGAGGACTACTGCAGGTCTATAGAGTACTACTGCAGGTCTATAGAGGACTACTGAAGGTCTATAGAGGACTAATGTAGGTCTATACAGGATTACTGCAGGTCTACAGAGGACTACTGCAGGTCTATAGAGGACTACTGCTGGTCTACAGAGGACTACTGCAGATCTATAGAGTACTACTGCAGGTCTATAGAGGACTAATGTAGGTCTATACAGGATTACTGCAGGTCTACAGAGGACTGATGTTGGTCTTGACAGGACATGTGTACTATTGTTGTAGCAATGTTGCTACTGGTGATAAATATTAAAGACTGTGAAGCCTCTCTGTATCTCTCTCTCTCTCACACACACACTCTCTCTCACACACACACACACTCTCTCTCACACACACACACACAGTCTCTCTGTCTCTCTCTCACACACTCACACACACAGTCTCTCTGTCTCTCTCTCACACTCTCTCTCTGTCTCTCTCTCACACTCTCTCTCTCTCTCTCTCACACACTCACACACACAGTCTCTCTGTCTCTCTCTCACACTCTCTCTCTGTCTCTCACACACACTCACACACACACACACACACACACAGCCATCACATTCACCATCTTCTTCACTTCACCAAATTCAATTAAAAAGAGAAATTGGCAATTAGAGGAGCGTTATGATCCTGTAACAATGATCCAATCTGTGATTCATGGGCTGGAGATCCCACAGGGGTTCTTCCTGATGGAGAAACCCTCACACACACACACACACACACACACACATCTCGGAATTCACCTTTTAGTCAGCCAACCCTTCTGGCCTGTGGAAGAACAAAGTGTTCCATCTCTCTCTCTCCCTTACTCTCTCTCTCTCTCTCTCTCCCTTACTCTCTCTCTCTCTCTCTCTCTCTCTCTCTCTCTCTCTCTCTCTCTCTCTCTCTCTCTCTCTCTCTCTCTCTCTCTCTCTCCCTCTCTCTCTCTCTCTCTCTCTCTCTCTCTCTCTCTCTCTCTCTCTCTCTCTCTCTCTCTCCCTTACTCTCTCTCTCTCTCTCTCTCTCTCTCTCTCTCTCTCTCCCTTACTCTCTCTCTCTCTCTCCCTTACTCTCTCTCTCTCTCTCTCTCTCTCTCTCTCTCTCCCTTACTCTCTCTCTCCCTCTCTCTCTCTCTCTCTCTCTCTCTCTCTCTCTCTCTCTCTCTCTCTCTCTCTCTCTCTCTCTCTCTCTCTCTCTCTCTCTCTCTCTCTCTCTCTCTCTCTCTCTCTCCCTTACTCTCTCTCTCTCTCTCTCTCTCTCTCTCTCTCTCTCTCCCTTACTCTCTCTCTCTCCCCCTCTCTCTCTCTCTCTCTCTCTCTCTCTCTCTCTCTCCCTCTCTCTCTCTCTCTCCCTTACTCTCTCTCTCTCTCCCCCTCTCTCTCCCTTACTCTCTCTCTCTCTCTCTCTCTCTCTCTCTCTCTCTCTCTCTCACTCTCTCTCTCTCTCTCTCTCTCTCTCTCTCTCTCTCTCTCTCCCTCTCTCTCTCTCTCTCTCTCTCTCTCTCTCTCTCTCTCTCTCTCCCTACTCTCTCTCTCTCTCTCTCTCTCTCCCTTACTCTCTCTCTCCCTTACTCTCTCTCTCTCTCTCTCTCTCTCTCTCTCTCTCACAAACACATACACACACACTTAAAATGTTACATATGCATGGACAACTGCTCAAGTGAATAAACACACACACTGTCCGGCATCCACACAGGAGCCTCCGCTCTGGGCTTCAGTGACAGCCAGGGGTCACCCCCCCTCCCCACCCCCACCACCACCCCCTCCCCACCACCACTCCCTCCCCACCCCCTCCCCACCCCCACCACCACCACCCCCTCCCCCCCCCCACCCCCACTCTTACACAGTCTACCACAGACTCGCAACACAGTTCTGAAACATGCTAGTTTTTCTCTCTCTCTCCCCCTCTTTCTCTCTCTCTGTCTTTGTCACTTTCTTTCTCTCTCTCTCTCTCAAAAAAAAACAGTTTTAGAGTTTCTCCAGGGATCACCTATCAAATGCACTTACTAAAGCACACACACACACACACACACACTTGCATATGGGTCTAAAGAACTACTTCTAATCTTTCTCTCTCACAAAGTCTCATACTGCACACATACATGCTCCCTCTCTCTCTCTCTCTCCACAGGTGCACTTCTCTCCTTCCCCTGTTCTCCTCTTGTGGGTGGGTCTTCCTTGATCTTGCCCCTAAAGCATGAGTCATCTCACACTGTACACACTCTTAACTCTGAACCAGCAGGAAGTCATAAATAGCTGTGTGTCCGTGATGATCTGAATGCATTTACAGAGCTCTAAGCGCCTGTTAAGTGGCTGTCTTCCCCATCCTGTTGCTCTGTGGAGTATAACACTTACACTGTCTCCCCTGCTGAACCAGTACTAGTCTGTGTGTTTGTGTGTGTGTGTGTGTGGGGGGGGGGGGTTAGTAGTGTGCACTCTCATGTTTGTCTGTCTGTGCTCTAACACACCTGATGAAGCCCTGCAAATCCACCCTGGTCCACTGAAAAGGTTTTATCGGCCAAACAAACATTTGTAGAGCTAAACCTGGTGCTTTAGTCTGGGAACATCACACCAAACAAAATGAACAAGGATCTGGATGTTGTAGAGGCTGAGAAGTGGAGAGGGGAGGAGAGGAGAGGAGAGGGGAGGAGGGGAGGAGGGAGGGGGGAGGAGGAGGAGGAGAGGAGGAGAGGGGAGGGGAGGAGAGGGGAGAAGAGGGGAGGGGAGGAGGGGGGGGACACAAGGTGGTCCAGAGATGCTACTTGCTTTGTCTAATCTTGTTCAGTTAATTTTACTTTGTTGTTGATGTTGTTGCACCTGTGACCAACTTTGACAATGTAAGTTAAATGAAATCAAATCAATCAGGCTTGCTGAGATCATTAAGTACATTTCCGAAGTAATAAAGTGAAACTCCATTGAATAACTGTTGGATTATGTGGAGCGATGGTGCTGGGTTTTACCCTCAAGCTGTTCTGTCTGAATGCATCTCTCCCTTCTCTGCCCCCCTCTCTCTTTCCTTCTCTCTCTCCCTCTCTCTCTCTCCCCCACCTTCTCTCTCTCTCTCCCCCTCCTTCTCCCTCTCTCTCTCCCCCTCCTTCCCTCCCTCTCTCTCTCCCCCTCCTTCCCTCCCTCTCTCTCTCCCCCTCCTTCCCTCCCTCTCTCTCTCCCCCTCCTTCTCTCTCCCTCTCTCTCCCTCTCTACACAGGTATGCATATCCCTTCTCCCCTTTCTCCTCTGCATATATATATCGTGGGTGGATCCTTCCAGATCAGCAACCCAAAATGTGACAGTGTTCTAGGAGCATCTGTCACTCCCCCTCACACACACACACACACACACACACACACACAGTGTAGCAGCTCTTAACGGATTTTGTCTACATGGAGAATAGACAGAAAGAGGCAGCAGTGTCCCTGCCCCCCAAACCCCATCTTCTGCCCCTTAACCCCATCTTCTGCCCCCCAACCCCATCTTCTGCCCCCAACCCCCATCCCTGAATCTACACATGTGTCTTTCAGTATGCTGATATGCTGATCTCAGCGATATGTTGAAGGCCCATGTTGTTTTAACAATGTTCTGTAATTTGGATGAAGTATTTTCTTTGAAAATTAAGAATTGAATACATATCTTAGATTATTTAAATTCTCCCTTCTGTGAGTGTGTGTGAGTGTGTGTGTGTTAATATAACATCTTTCTGACTACTGAGATGGTCTTTCTCTCTCTATCAGATGTCTCTAATCTCTCCATCATGCACATACACTCTGTGTGTGTGTGTGTGTGTGTGTGTGTGTGTGTGTGTGTGTGTGTGTGTGTGTGTGTGTGTGTGTGTGTGTGTGTGTGTGTGTGTGTGTGTGTGTGTGTGTGTGTGTGTGTGTGTGTGTGTGTGTGTGTGTGTGTGTGTGTGTGTGTGTGTGTGTGTGTGTGTGTGTGTGTGTGTGTGTGTGTGAGAGCTGCAATGTGTTCTGTGTGTCACGTGTCTGTCCTGTGTCTGTCTCACCACACACACAAACATCACACCACACCACACACACCACATCACACACATACATCACACACCACACACACACCACACACAAACATCACACCACACCACACACACACATATATCACATCACACCACACCACACACACCACATCACACACCACACACTCCACACAGCTTATGGCTGCCATGACCCAGGAAGCAATTACCCAACACAGTTCCTCCCGCACTCAGAGACACCCACCCGCCTGCTGAGGACAGTCCCGCTCACGTCCCGCACTCAGAGACACCCACCTGCCTGCTGAGGACAGTCCCGCTCACGTCCCGCACTCAGAGACACCCACCCGCCTGCTGAGGACAGTCCCGCTCACGTCCCGCACTCAGAGACACCCACCTGCCTGCTGAGGACAGTCCCGCTCACGTCCCGCACTCAGAGACACCCACCTGCCTGCTGAGGACAGTCCCGCTCACGTCCCGCACTCAGAGACACCCACCTGCCTGCTGAGGACAGTCCCGCTCACGTCCCGCACTCAGAGACACCTGAGGACAGTCCTGCCGTGAGGACTCCCCTAACTCTTGCTCAATCAACATGCGCCTAATGTCATTCTGGAATGAAAAAACTGCAACATTGTCATAGCAACAGCCACGACGGCATCACGGCGAAGTGAGCTGGTGATTTCTGAGAGTGGAGATCTAGTGTAGGGCACAGCGGTGTAGTGGGGATTCATAATGATGGGAACACAGCCAGGGGGGAGAGAACACACACACACACACACACAGAGTGAGAGAGAGAGAGAAAGCACTAGTGTGAAATGAACTCTGACGGTAAATACTGAAGATTGTTGTGACTACACAATGTACACAATGTCTTGCAGATTTATGTGGTAGTGCTGTAGTAATACTGATTATTCTCTTCATGTGTGCATGTGCACACACACACTCACACACAAACATACGCACACAAACACACACACACACACACACGTTACAATACTCTTCTTTCTATGTTACTGCATTTGAGCATGCATTCATGCCCTCACACTCTCACACAAACACACACACACACTTTCCCTTGCTGCCTGCAAATGGAATTTTACAACCAGCATGTTGAGCATCTAGGGCTTCCCCCAGGCAATAACTATAGTGTCTAAATCTCACACACACACACAAACACACACACACATGCTGACATGCACATGCACACACATATTCACATGCACACACGCTCATTCTCTCACACACACACACGCTCAAAAGCACATGCACGCATGCACACAGTCACATATATTCACACACACACACACTTCATTGTCTTAAGTATTTATGAAGCAATCAGTGAACACCCAGCCAGAAGGGGCGTCATCAGCAGACGCTGGCGGCTCTGAATGTTTAAGGTCCCGTGTGCTTCCTGATCTGGGAGGCGAGTCCTGCTCCTCCAATCACACCAGCTCCAGCAGGATAAACAGGGGAGACAGCGATCCCGAGTTCACCCTTCCTCCTCTGCCACACTCCTCCTCACACCGCATGAGTTGAACATCAGTAGAAACCATCTGCCTCTTCGTTTTCATTATGCAAATCCAATGACCTCACAGCTAAAACACACCCAGAGCCCTAACACTGCAACAGGCTGTGGTGTCAGCTGTAGATCTCACAACAATGACAAAACACTGCATTATACGTTAAACACTACGCTATACGTTAAACACTGCATTATACGTTAAACACAGCATTATACGTTAAACACTGCATTATACGTTAAACACTACGCTATACATTAAACACTACGCTATACGTTAAACACTGCATTATACGTTAAACACTGCATTATACGTTAAACACTACGCTATACGTTAAACACTGCATTATACGTTAAACACTGCATTATACGTTAAACACTACGCTATACGTTAAACACTGCATTATACGTTAAACACTGCATTATACATTAAACACTACGCTATACGTTAAACACTGCATTATACGTTAAACACTACGCTATACGTTAAACACTACGCTATACGTTAAACACTGCATTATACGTTAAACACTACGCTATACGTTAAACACTGCATTATACGTTAAACACTACGCTATACGTTAAACACTGCATTATACGTTAAGCACTACGTTATACGTTAAACGCTACGTTATACGTTAAGCACTACGTTATACGTTAAACACTGCATTATACGTTAAACACTATGTTATACATTAAACACTACGTTATACGTTAAGCACTACGTTATACGTTAAACACTGCGTTATACGTTAAACACTACGTTATACATTAAACACTGCATTATGTTAATACCACTTCTACACACTGCAGAACTTTGCGTTTTCCACCAGCTTCAGTAGCACGTAAATATTGTTTGGTTTATATGAATGACTTGAAATAGAAGCACTATAAATGGTTTGGCGTTTGAACTAAACTGTGAGAGCAGATCAAATTCTTATGGGTGTTAGTTGTGGACAGCAACATAGAGAGATCAGTACCGGTATTATGTACACAGAGAGATCAGAGCTGGTTTTATGTACGCAGTGAGATCAGTACTGGTATTTCATACACAGAGATCAGTACTGATATTACATACACAGAGAGATCAGAGCTGGACTTACATACACAGAGAGATCCGTACTGGTATTACTTACACAGAGGGATCAGAGCTGGAATTACATGCAAAGAGAGATCAGTTTTGGTATCACATACAAATAAACACCAGCATTAGTCTGCCTGTAGATAGAGGTTGGCATGAATGCAGCTATAGAAAACCATGACCTAAAGTTTAACTAATTAATAATGCTAGATAAGTTTGATAATAACAAAATAACCTTCAACCAGGCCAAAGATTAGAGAAACTGCATTCTCTACTTGCATATGCATAGGTGGGTGTTGCATATGCATAGGTGGGTGTTGCATATGCATGGGTGGATGTTCAGAGATATCTATTGTTTTACGTCTTTGTGATAATTTGAGACAGGCAGGAAAAGACTACATGTGCAGGAAAACGTCCCAAACACAAACCGTCCCCATTTGTCGTCCCCGGCCACACAGATGGAGTTACTCCACCGCTACACACCTCTCCACCTCAGCAGGCAGACAGCAACATTTTAGATTATTTGTTTTCCAAATAAAAGTTGCTGTTTTGAACAAGAAGAAAAAGAAACATGTTTACCAATTATAAACGATCAAGAAGACAGTCGACCCTTTCTCTCTCTCTCTCCCTCTCTCTCTCTCTCCCGCTCTCTCTCTCTCTCTCCCTCTCCTTCTCTCCCCCTCCCTCTCCCTCTTCCCTCTACCTGTCTTTCTCTCTCTCCATTCTCCCTCTCTCTCTCTCCCCTCTACCTGTCTTTCTCTTTCCCTCCCTCTCTCTCTCTCCCCTCTCCCTTTCTCTCCTCCCTCTCCTCACTCCCTCTCTCTCTCTCTCTCTGCACATCCAAAAACAAGGTAGATGATTGAACTGATAGACTAAATAAAAATGAGCAATTTACACCCCTGAGTATCAGTATGAAGAGATCTAGAGATCTGCTTACTGTGTGTGTCTGCCACTAACCTGGATAAATCAGCAGTTGTTTTTGCCAATATATAAACAAAGAAAAGAATGTGTTTAAATTTGAGTGAGTGTGTGAGCAACCCGATTATTATACATTATATATATATGAAATGTTCGCTGAGATTGTTAAGGGGGGAGGGGCTTCTGACAGACTAGCAACGGGATGGTGTCTTATCTGTGTGAATGCCTGCACATGCATACATGTGTATACATAAGTACATGAGAGTGTTTGCTCCTGCTTTGATGCAATGGGCCTCCTGCTCCAGGACCAGGGATGGAGGCTCCGGTAGCTTAGCCAGCTTTTCCTGCCCATGGAACCCCATAAAACAGGTTTCCCAGCTGCATCCCAGAATGAGACGCAGGGAAGTGGACACGGCTCCAGAGACCACTAGGCTTTAGTGTCCTTTCATGCTGCTCCTGTGTCCTTGAACACAGCACTTAACAACCAGGCACTTTAGTGCTGATGGCCACAGACTGTCCCCTCAATCACAGCCATTAGAGGACATGTTCGATTCCACGAGGCGTGGCTGGATACACCCGGGGAGGGAAAAAAAAATCTGATTATTTGCGGATATCGGCAGAATGCGTTTACTCGGCTCTGATGTGTATCGACTGTGCTGAGGAGGTGGTGGAGAGCTGGGGACATCAGTAGAGCCTCAGAAATGGAGGACACGTCCTCCGCTCCCTAAATCAGACATAGAGGAAGGTAACGTCTACCTCTGCTGAGACCCCGGGGTGTAATAAAGGAGATGGCTTCCCCCAGCGGCATCCTGCTCACCGCCAGTGGTCAGGTCTCTCAACCCCCATCAAGGGAAGCTGATACTCGGGGAGACAGACTGCATTTGAAAGGCGACTGAAACAGGAAGTGCTTGTGGGAGTGAGAAGAGCTCTTTGGTCTCAACTGTTGATCAGCGTTTCAGGTAGTGATTAAATCATCACCTTACCAAATGTTACATCAGTCAGACAGCGGGCAGCCAAGAAGAAGCTGTGTTATTAATCTGATGATGCGGAGCTGAGGTACAACAGATATTAAACCAGGACATGAAAGGAGAGGGAGGGAGAGAGAGAGAGAGAGAGAGAGCAGTATTGTGGGAGTAAGAGCGGCTAACCTGTTGCTGATAAGCTGTAGTCTCTGAGGTGAAGCACCACGTTGCGCAACCCTGCGCAGACCTCCGAGGAGAAGATGACAATACAACAGCAGCTGGTTCTGGAGTTAGAGAAAAGAGTGCACACATCTCAGAGCCTGGTTCTCCACACTACTGCCCAAATACCCCACCAATCACACAGCAGAACAGCCTGCCTTTCAAAGTTATGGCCTGAACATCCCACCAATCACATGTCAGAACAGCCTGGTTTTCAAAGTGATTATTCCACCAATCACACGTCAGAACAGATTGGCGCTCAACGAATTCCACATGAGAGGGTTTGGTGTAATGTGGTAATTGGTGGCATGTTAATGCACCACACCCTCGTTCAGAACATCCCCCCCATGATGTGAGTACATAGATAACCAATTATAGCATTTATCTAGAATTTTACAATTTACTACAATAAACACACACAACCACACTCAACACACCAGGTGCATGATGGGAAAGGACCATACACCTTATCATCCAACTGCATCTGGTCAATTATTATTGTTATTGTCATCTGCAAACCCAAGATAAACATCATGGACTGTGGTGTAAGTGTACGGATTTGCCTTACACACTTAAACCTTAACAAAAGGACCATAAACCTCCATATGTTAAGTGACCACCAAGATTTTCAACACATCTCATGGTTACCATCAAAGCCTTATAGTCATCGCTGTAATACCGGCGCCTAGACTAACACTACCACATTGCTCTTACCTGCCTAACTACCCACACACTCGCTCCACACACTGTCCATGCCCCCTGCGCTGGGTTCAGGTGAAGAACGCGCTACACACACGCCAGCACTGTGAATTTCCATAAGCGGCGTAGCACGGAGGCCATTTTGGGGAGCAGGAGTGATTGACAGACTGTGAGTGGAGGCATATTGTGAGTGATTAGAAATGAGTCAGCCAATCGGGTGATGAATATTCAGCAACACCTGGCAACCATGCCTGGACCCAACGAGAGAGAGAGAGAGGGAGAGAGAGAGAGAGAGAGTGAGAGGGAGAGAGGAAGAGAGAGAGGGGAGAGAGAGAGAGAGAGGGAGAGAGAGAGAGAGAGAGAGAGGGGGGAGAGAGAGAGAGAGAGAGAGAGGAAGAGAGAGAGAGAGAGAGAGAGAGAGAGAGAGAGAGAGAGAGAGAGAGAGAGAGAGAGAGAGAGAGAGAGAGAGAGAGAGAGAGAGAGAGAGAGAGAGAGAGAGAGGGAGAGACGGAGAGAGACCAGTTCTCGTTTAATTCTCGTGTTTCTCGATCTACTGTTTTTGTAGTTGTTTTTATTTGTACGACCTGTGTCATTATTTTTTTTTCAATTAGTGTGATAGACGGTTGCGGTGCTCCAGACGTGTAAACGTTGAGGAGAAAATGCAATGCTACCGTTTGGTTATCGTAAGGATCCTGAGAAGCTTTTCGGAAAGTGTTACACGGGTCTCTTAACATTTTTATAACCATATTAGGGGGAGGCCGATTACAGAGACCGTGGCCACTGTAACATTTAACTTTCTAATCCAACATAAACTGCTCTGTGTAATCCCT
>JAGXOD010000047.1:602500-610000 GCA_020368025.1 Brachyhypopomus occidentalis
ACCATAACCCCTCCCCCCACGTTCATAACATTGGTCCATACCATAACCTTCGCTGCCCTCCTCTCAGGGGAACTTCCCACAACACATTTTTTAAATGGAGCTTTGTAATAGTCATCTGGGAGAGACATCAGAACATGACCTTTCCCCAAAGTCAATCTGTCATGCATGGCGTTGCTTTGATTCTCCTCCTCTGTCAGTCTGTACCTTACTGTAGCTCTGTACCCTGGTGTAGCTCTGTACCCTACTGTAGCTCTGTACCCTGGTGTAGCTCTGTACCCTACTGTAGCTCTGTACCCTACTGTAGCTCTGTACCCTGGTGTAGCTCTGTACCCTACTGTAGTTCTGTACCCTACTGTAGCTCTGTACCCTGGTGTAGCTCTGTACCCTGGTGTAGCTCTGTACCCTGGTATAGCTCTGTACCCTACTGTAGCTCTGTACCCTACTGTAGATCTGTACCCTACTGTAGCTCTGTACCCTACTGTAGCTCTGTACCCTACTGTAGATCTGTACCCTACTGTAGCTCTGTACCCTGGTGTAGCTCTGTACCCTACTGTAGTTATGTACCCTACTGTAGCTCTGTACCCTACTGTAGCTCTGTACCCTGGTGTAGCTCTGTACCCTGGTGTAGCTCTGTACCCTACTGTAGATCTGTACCCTACTGTAGCTCTGTACCCTACTGTAGCTCTGTACCCTGGTGTAGCTCTGTACCCTACTGTAGCTCTGTACCCTGGTGTAGCTCTGTACCCTACTGTAGCTCTGTACCCTACTGTAGATCTGTACCCTACTGTAGCTCTGTACCCTGGTGTAGCTCTGTACCCTACTGTAGCTCTGTACCCTGGTGTAGCTCTGTACCCTACTGTAGCTCTGTACCCTACTGTAGCTCTGAACCATACTGTAGATCTGTACCCTACTGTAGATCTGTATCCTACTGTAGCTCTGTACCCTGGTGTAGCTCTGTACCCTGGTGTAGCTCTGTACCCTACTGTAGATCTGTACCCTACTGTAGCTCTGTACCCTACTGTAGATCTGTACCCTGGTGTAGCTCTGTACCCTACTGTAGCTCTGTACCCTGGTGTAGCTCTGTACCCTACTGTAGCTCTGTACCCTACTGTAGCTCTGTACCCTTGTGTAGCTCTGTACCCTACTGTAGCTCTGTACCCTACTGTAGCTCTGAACCATACTGTAGATCTGTACCCTACTGTAGATCTGTACCCTACTGTAGCTCTGTACCCTGGTGTAGCTCTGTACCCTACTGTAGCTCTGTACCCTGGTGTAGCTATGTACCCTACTGTAGCTCTGTACCCTGGTGTCTTATTGACAGGAGCATATCATGGTGTGCAGGTATGGTATGTGTGTGGGTGTAGAGGGACATGCAGTTGTAGGGGGTGGGAGGGTGTATGGTGGGTGTGTAGGGGTGTGTAAAGAGATATGTGGGTGTAGGCTGTGTGTGAGTGCCGGTGTGTGTGTGTGTGTGTGTGTGGCGACATCTTTGTGCTCAGAACTTAGTAAACAAAACACCAGTGGGTCCTTGAGATCATGGCCATGTAGTACCTTCAGACGGCCAAGCCGCATACAGCCCTGTATACCCCTGTCCAGACTCACCTCTTACACACACACACACACACACACACACACACGCACACACACACACACACACACACACACACACGCACACACACACACACACACACACACACACACACACAGCACTGCAGACACTTCATACACACCTGCAAGTACATCAACATTCAGGCACTTTCCCATTAGCAAGCTGCAGCTTCCTGAATACCTCCAGGTGACCCTCCGCTGAAGAAGAGCTTTCTCCTTTTGAAACTTCTTTCTCCTGTTTCTTTAAGACTGTCTTATTTCTTTGATGTAGTCTATCTCATGACTCAGAGACGGCAGATGGAAGGAAGCCTCTCTGAACAGTGCTGGTCTCAAGGTCAGCTTCAAAGGCCTGGGAGAAGGATATAAAGACCCGTCTCTGGGGAGGAACCGCACAAGCACCTGCTGTTCCTCACCTTGTCCACAGGATCCTGGTGGGAAGAGACTGCGGCCTTGTGCCGATGCTCCCAGGACAACCTGCGGCAGGGGTGGCTCAGGGGCTAATGAGGGGGCAGGGGTGGCTCAGGGGCTAATGAGGGGGCAGGGGTGGGAACAAAGGGGATGAGATGCTGCTTGTTGGCAAGGCAACAAAGTCCTCGCTGAGAGTCCCACACCAGCAGAGACGATGGAACACAGGGAAGCTCAGCTGCATCACCACCCATCACCACCACCCATCACCACCCACCACCACCTATCACCACCACCCATCACCACCCATCACCACCACCCATCACCACCCATCACCACCACCCATCACCACCACCCACCACCACCCACCACCACCCATCACCACCCATCACCACCCACCACCACCCATCACCACCCACCACCACCCATCACCACCACCCATCACCACCACCCACCACCACCCATCACCACCACCCATCACCACCCATCACCACCACCCACCACCACCACCCATCACCACCCATCACCACCACCCATCACCACCACCCATCACCACCACCCACCACCACCCATCACCACCACCCACCACAACGTGAGCCTTCAGACCTCAACGCCCCACTAGGTGCTTGGGCACCGACTCGTCAGTCTCTTGTAATTTGTTTTGTTCTTTGTTGCTGTTGTTCCAGAATAATCTCTCACCCCAGTTTGCCCTTCTAAACGGTCTCTTCTTCAGTGGCATCAGCCTCCCTGTCCTCTAGACACCCATCTGTAAGCAGATTCAGTGCATCCTGAGATTCAGTCCCTAGATATTACTTGTCACTTTGTTCCTATCTGCTGTTCTGCTTTGTCTGCACTTGACACTGTATTCATCCTTCATGCCTTATTTGACTGTCTCTCTCTCTCCCTCTCTCTCCTTTATTAGAGGTCATCCCTTGTTCAAGGAGACCATCATCACCCCTCCCCCACCACATGCCCTTTCAGCAAACAGATCAATCACTTCCTGTTTTTGTCTGTGTCACCTCTTCTTGTCCTCTGCTTAAAATAGACTTTCACAACCTCGTTCAATCTTTTGACCACCATCCGCCTCTCCTCCCTCATCCCCTGACCTCTGACCTCTGACCTCTGCCCTCTTGTCTGAAGGCGGTGTGCTGTGTGACGATTTGTCTCTGGTCTACTAAATGCCCTCTTACCTCTGTCACGAGAGTGGCATTAATTGAACTTATTCATTGTTTGACGTTAGTTAAAAAGTGCATGTGTGAAACTTCTCTGTCCTATCTAATATCTGCCCTCCTCACAACACTGCTGTGAAGACCTGCTCACAACACTGCTCCCTGTGAAGACCTGCTCACTGCTCCCTGTGAAGACCTGCTCACTGCTCCCTGTGAAGACCTGCTCACTGCTCTCTGTGAAGACCTGCTCACAACACTGCTCCCTGTGAAGACCTGCTCACTGCTCCCTGTGAAGACCTGCTCACTGCTCCCCGTGAAGACCTGCTCACTGCTCCCCGTGAAGACCTGCTCACTGCTCCCTGTGAAGACCTGCTCACAACACTGCTCCCTGTGAAGACCTGCTCACTGCTCCCTGTGAAGACCTGCTCACTGCTCCCTGTGAAGACCTGCTCACTGCTCCCCGTGAAGACCTGCTCACTGCTCCCCGTGAAGACCTGCTCACTGCTCCCTGTGAAGACCTGCTCACTGCTCCCTGTGAAGACCTGAATGCTCAGAGCCTCTTTGCTCTTCTACTGTTTTGTATTTACAAACATTACAAATCCTGATATTGCAGAACATCTGTGCAGGACATGGACATTCACTCACACAGACACACTCACTCACATACGCACACACACACACACACACACACACACACACACACACACACACTCACTCACACACACACACACACACACACACACACACACACACACACACACACACACACACACACACACACACACACACACACACACACACACACACACACACACACACACACACACACACACACACACACACACACACACACACTCACTCACATACGCACACACACACACACACACACACACACACACACACACACACACACACACACACACACACACACACACACACACACACTCACACACACTCACACACAGATCTGCCTTCCCATTGGCCCTCGGCCCGCAGTCTGGATCGCGGTGTCACTGATCACGGTGTCACTGATCACGGTGTCACTGATCACGGTGTCACTGATCGCTGTGTCATTGATGGTCTGTGTTATTTCAGCATATAAAAGAGTCAGTAAATAAAATTGTGATCACAGATCCTAAAAAATCACTACATTCTGTGCTTTGTTTGAACTACCTTCCACACACTCTCTCTCACACACTCCCTCTCTCTCTCTCTCACACACACACACACACACGCACATACACACACATAGCTTGGCAGCATCTGACCATAGGGTTGTCATGGGGACTGCTTTATCACCAGGGCAACAGTGACACTCACAGATGAGAATAGGAAGAAGACGGAAATTAGAGGGAAACGTTTCAAACAACAACACACCTATCAACACACACACCTATCAACACACACACACTGATCAACACACACCTATCAACACACACACACCTATCAACTCACACACACCTATCAACACACACACACTGATCAACACACACCTATCAACACACACACACTGATCAAGACACACACCTATCAAATCACACACACCTATCAACACACACACACACACCTATAAAGACACACACACACATACACACACACACACACCTATCAAGCATCTTGCGATGAAGAAAGAGGGAGAGGGGGAGAGGGAGGGGAACTTGGAGGTGAAGACAATATAATGATATATTACTGCAGAAAAACAATTTTAATGATGCAAATTAAGATTCGAAAAGAGATACGTGTGAATTTGTATGAACATGTATTTGTACATCTCTGAACATTTTGAAGATGTCTGCATTGACTCATTGTAGCTGCCCAGGGCAATTTATTTTAGTTAACAGTTTGAATAAAGTTAAACCCATGTTTTATAATATCCAGAAGTGTGTGAATTCATATGTGAGAGAGAGAGAAAGAGAAACAGAATGGCAGAAAGAGAGTAAGAGGAGTGAAAGATAAAGAGTGAGAGTGAGAGAGATAGAGAGAGAGAGAGAGAGAGAGAGAGAGAACAGGCCCTGGAGGAATAGACAGCTGTTTGAAAGTTTCTGGAGGTGTCATGGTAACAGCAGGCTGTGATAGTCAGTTCTTGTGACCCATCGATTTCCAATAGCACACATGGTAGTGAGGGGCCCTACACACACACACACACACACACACACACACACGCACACATGGTAGTGAGGGGCTCTACTCACACACACACACACACACACACACACACGCACACATGGTAGTGAGGGGCCCTACTCACACACACACACACACACACACACACACATACACACATACACATATACACACACACACACACACACACACACACACACACACACACCCAGAGGACAAACAACCTCATTACTTTGACCCCATTGTCTGTTTGAAAAAACACAAACACATTATCGTTATAACCTTTACACACTCCTCTCTCTGTCTCTCAGAGGTGCACATACACACACACAATCATTACAACCTTAACCTTTGCCATACACGAACAGACACAATCGCTGTAACCTTTAGCAGTACCACACTGGCCCTTGGAGCCCAGAGGATGGATGTGAGTCCTGAGTCTGGGGGTCTCCAGCACCTTCCCCTAATGGACATGCTCTTACCTTCTGTCACACAGCGCTCGTCTGTGCTGGCCACTCCAGCATTCTCACCGGGTCATTTCATACAGTCGTGATACAAGAAGGCCCGATGTCAATCTACCCAGCATGTCTGTTCCTGGAGATCTACCACCCTGAAGACTTTAGCTCTAGTGTCTGCTCCTGGAGATCCACCACCCTGAAGACTTTAGCTCTAGTGTCTGCTCCTGGAGATCTACCACCCTGAAGACTTTAGCTCTAGTGTCTGTTCCTGGAGATCCACCACCCTGAAGACTTTAGCTCTAGTGTCTGCTCCTGGAGATCCACCACCCTGAAGACTTTAGCTCTAGTGTCTGCTCCTGGAGATCTACCACCCTGAAGACTTTAGCTCTAGTGTCTGTTCCTGGAGATCCACCACCCTGAAGACTTTAGCTCTAGTGTCTGCTCCTGGAGATCCACTCCCCTGCACACTGATTCGGCCTCTCTGGGATCTCAGGAGTGTCTGCACATCAAATCCAGTTCAAGTTCGAGATCTGCACACACACCACGTGTGCATATGCTTCCTGTGTGCTTCTGATCTCCCTAACAATGTCTGCGGCTCATCAGTGCACAGCCACAGTCAAACTGCTTATGGAGTGCCGTCTAGACCTGACGATAAAGCATTATGGTTCAGAGTGCCTCTCTCATTAAGTGCCTGGACTATAAACACCGTGACAACCCAGAAGGCAGTATTACACGTAGCCACACAGGAGGGGAGCGGATCGCTGGCCCACTGCCTATCTGATGAACTCATTACTAATTCCTTTTTTCTTACTGACAGATTTCATATGAACAATCCACAATGATTAGTCAGTGTGTTAATCACTGGTATCACAGCATCACACTGGCTAGTTAGCTCATCAGTCATTGTTAATGGCTCCTACAAACCCAAACACCAGGTACACACACATGTACACGCACGCGCACACACACACACACACACACACACACACACACACACACACACACACACACAGGTATTCCCTTTCTGTCTGTGTCTCTCTCACTCTCTCTATCTTTCTGTCATTTCATGGTAATTACTGTGAGTGACTCAGAGCTCAGAGCAGACACTCTAGGGAAAGACCACTTCAGTAATCACTTACACACAGGAATCGCTGATTAGCACATTAGCACATTAGCACACACTCACTTTGGCTAAATGGTTTCCACTTACCCGGTGTGTTTGGAAACCGTGGTGATTGTGCCAAGAAATCCAGCTTTCTGTTGTCCTTCTATTGTTGTATTATGGAGTGAACTAGCTGTCGGAGTGTAAGTCTCTCTGCTTATTGCCTTGGGTAACAGGGAAGAGGAGAGAAGGAGAGATGAGAAGAGGAGAGAAGGAGAGAATGAGAAGAGGAGAGAAGAGAGTGAGGGAGAGAAGCGTGTTCATCAAATCAGGAGTCATATGGATATTCTTTCTTCCTCATCTTCAGCCACTTCCCACATCGCCCCACATTTTAGCCACGCCCCCACATCTTCAGCCACACCCCCACATCTTCAGCCACACCCCACATCTTCAGCCACACCTCCACTCTTAAGCCATGCTCAGTGTTTCAACCACGCCACACATCTTCAGCCACGCCCCCCACCAGGGCACAGATACTACTGCAGAGGAGTTCCAGAAATGCCTACATGTGAAACATAAGTGGAGGTGATTGGACAGAACTCATTTAATTATGCAAGCGTTTATTTGACTCAGG
>JAGXOD010000047.1:615000-642500 GCA_020368025.1 Brachyhypopomus occidentalis
GTATGTCAGTGTTTAGCCTGTGTGTGTCAGTGTTTAACCTGTATATGTCAGTGTTTAACCTGGGTAGATTAGTGTTTAGCCTGTGTATGTCAGTGTTTAACCCTGGGTAGATCAGTGTTTAGCCTGTATATGTCAGTGTTTAGCCTGTGTGTGTCAGTGTTTAGCCTGTATATGTCAGTGTTTAACCTGTATATGTCAGTGTTTAGCCTGTATATGTCAGTGTTTAACCTGTATATGTCAGTGTTTAGCCTGTGTGTGTCAGTGTTTAACCTGTATATGTCAGTGTTTAGCCTGTGTATGAGTGGAACACAGACGTCCTTCTTTTTGTCGATGAACAACTGAAATAAACACCAACAGTAAGCGTTTCTGTCTGGCTTCTCCTGCTGCTTGTCTGTCTGCGCTGAGCATAATGGGAGTGTGGGCGTAGAGTGTGTGTCCACAGCAGGGACTCTGAGCATCATGGGAATGTGGGCGTAGAGTGTGTGTCCACAGCAGGGTCTCTGAGCATCATGGGAGTGTGGGCGTGGAGTGTGTGTCCACAGCAGGGTCTCTGCAGGGATTCTCTCTGTATTCACACACCTACTGGTAGACACACTGGCAAGGAAGTACGTGACTGGTGCGAATGGTAACTACACCCAGGTGTAACTGTTAACTACACCCAGGTGTAACTGTTAACTACACCCAGGAGCTTTAAGGTTTAGTGAAATTACAAATTACAAATTACAGATTCAAATATCTCAAATCTCAACTCATGCTGTGCTACACACACTCACACACATACACACACACACCAGTCCTTTCCCTGGAAGGTGTGTGAATGTGAGTGTGATAGGTGAAGGCTGATGATCAGTGCTGTTATCTCTGCCATGATTATGGCATGAGTTCCCTGTTCCTCAAGGACAAAGGAAGAGAGAGAAAGAGAGAGAGAGAGAGAGAGAATGAGAGAGAATGAAAGTGAGAAAGAGAGACTGAAAGAGAGATAAAATAGACCATCAACTGATAGCTGGTTGCACACAACGTTTTTAATAACTGTAACACAGGGAACAGTACTGTAGAAGCCCTGAACACAGGGAACAGCACTCTAGAAGCCCTGAACACAGGGAACAGTACTCTAGAAGCCCTGAACACAGGGAACAGCACTCTAGAAGCCCTGAACACAGGGAACAGTACTCTAGAAGCCCTGAACACAGGGAACAGCACTCTAGAAGCCCTGAACACAGGGAACAGTACTCTAGAAGCCCTGAACACAGGGAACAGCACTCTAGAAGCCCTGAACACAGGGAACAGTACTCTATCATGTTTCTGTCTGGAGATGGTTAGGGGGGGAGGGTAGTGTGGTGTGGTTTGACAGGGTGCTGTTGTCTGACATGAGAGGGTAGTGTTGCCCTCGCAGTAAAACGTGACATGCTGTGTGGGGTGAAGACTTTATACCTGCTAACTTTACTGCAGGCCCTGCAGGCCCCTAATCCAGCAGATAAGATCAGAGATAAATAGAGCAAACTGTGAAGAGTGCCTGTGTTCAACAAGGTGCAAAGAAACGCCTTGTCATCAGTCAGGAAGAGAGAGGGAGCGAGCTACAGGGGAGAGAGGGAGAGAGAGAGGGAGAGAGAGAGAGAGAGAAAGAGAGGGAGAGAGAGAGAGAGAGGGAGGGATACAAAGAGGGAGGGAGAGGGATAGAGAGAGGAGGGATAGAGAGAATATTGTCAATAGAGCAATCAGATGAAACATTCCCCAAAGAGAGACAGAGAGAGAGAGAGCGACAGAGAGACAGACAAAGAGAGAGAGAGAGAGACCGAGAGAGAGAGCTCAGGGAATCAGGAGAACAGTGCGCAGGATTTAAGGGTTTAAGATCTTTCTGAGGAGCGGAGGAGAGCACCACGTCGTGGAGGTGACGCCAGGCGCCTGATCAGCCAGACCTCAGTAGAAGCTGCGTGGTGGATACAGTCATGCTTTGGGTGGTGTGTGTGTGTGTGTGTGTGTGTGCCAGCTCTCTGGCTGTTCCACTCAC
This sequence comes from Brachyhypopomus occidentalis, assembly GCA_020368025.1. Lineage (NCBI taxonomy): Eukaryota > Metazoa > Chordata > Actinopteri > Gymnotiformes > Hypopomidae > Brachyhypopomus > Brachyhypopomus occidentalis. Next base: position 617,009 of record JAGXOD010000047.1, read on the forward strand.
CCAGCATCGCAGCACGGGACAGAATAAGCTGCTGCTCATCTCCTTCGATGGCTTCAGGTGGGACACCTCACGTACCTCACGTGCATCTCACGTGCATCTCACACACCTCATGGACCTCACAGTCCTCACGCAACCCGCACGGCTCACAGACCTCAAAATATGTCACGCACCTCCCGCACCTCACATGTGAAAACCAGCCATCCCTTCTTTCTTAAACCCATCTGCCATTTCAGGTGGGACTACGACCAGGACGTGGACACGCCGAATCTGGACGCCATGGCCCTAGAGGGGGTGAGAGCCCCACACGTGACCCCCTCCTTCTTCACCATGACCAGCCCCACACACTTCACTCTGCTCACAGGTAAGAGCACCACACCTCTCCTGCCTCCGCACCGCATGTGCTGGCCCAGCTAACCGCTTACTCGCCCAGATACCTTAGGCGTTTTAACTAGAGAGAAAAACTCACTCCTCACTCTGAGCTACACTACACTCTCACTACACTCTCACTCCACTCTTGGCTCACTCTTCTACGACCTCCTGATTGGTCTAGACCAGTTCCTGACATAAACATGCATATTTACTTCATCGTATAGTGTCTTGAATCGTCTTGATTCTTCTGGAATTTCTCATTGTCCCCCTCATTTCCATGTTTGCCTTGATTGTCCCTAATGTTTCAGAACCATTGAATGATCAGATGTTAGAGGTGAACCTTCTTACTCATTTACCATAAGCGCAAGGGTTAGTGTTAGGGTTAGTGTTAGTGTTAGTGTTAGGGTTAGGGTTAGTGTTAGGGTTAGTGTTAGGGTTAGGGTTAGTGTTAGGGTTAGTGTTAGTGTTAGGGTTAGTGTTAGTGTTAGTGTTAGGGTTAGTGTTAGGGTTAGGGTTAGTGTTAGGGTTAGTGTTAGTGTTAGGGTTAGGGTTAGTGTTAGTGTTAGGGTTAGTGTTAGTGTTAGTGTTAGTGTTATGGGTTAGTGTTAGGGTTAGTGTTAGGGTTAGTGTTAGGGTTAGGGTTAGTGTTAGTGTTAGGGTTAGTGTTAGTGTTAGGGTTAGTGTTAGGGTTAGTGTTAGTGTTAGGGTTAGTGTTAGGGTTAGGGTTAGTGTTAGGGTTAGTGTTGGGGTTAGGGTTAGTGTTAGGGTTAGTGTTAGTGTTAGGGTTAGTGTTAGTGTTAGTGTTGGGGTTAGTGTTAGTGTTAGGGTTAGTGTTGGGGTTAGTGTTAGTGTTAGGGTTAGTGTTAGTGTTAGGGTTAGATCAGCTGTGTTTAGATCAGACGTTAATCAGGCAGTGCACTGCAAACAAACGCAGTTTGAGCTTTGTTGCTCATCCATCCATCCATCCATTGTCTTCCGCTTATCCGGGTCCGGGTCGCGGGGGCAGTAGCCTAAGCAAAGAGGCCCAGGTTTCCCTCTCCCCAGCCACCTCTTCCAGCTCTTCTGGGGGATACCAAGGCGTTCCCAGGACAGCCGAGAGATATAATCTCTCCAGCGTGTCCTGGGTCTTCCCCAGGGCCTCCTCCCAGTTGGACATGCCCAGAGCGCCTCCCTAGGCAGGCGCCCAGGTGGCATCCGAACCAGATGCCCGAACCACCTCAACTGGCTCCTCTCTACGTGGAGGAGCAGCGACTCTACTCCGAGCCCCTCCCGGATGACTGTGCTCCGTACCTTATCTCTAAGGGAGAGCCCAGACACCCTGCGAAGAAAACTCATTTCCAACTGGGACATTTCCCTAATATTCTTAAAACTGCAGTGGTTAAACCACTACTAAAGAATAGAAATCTTGATCCAACAATTCTCAATAATTATCGACCTATATCTAACCTTCCTTTTCTTAGCAAAATCATTGAAAGAGTTGTGTCAACCCAGTTGAATGATTATGTTAAAATAAACCAAATAAATGACACTTTTCAGTCTGGTTTCAGAGCTCTCCACAGCACTGAAACAACACTAGTTAAGGTAGTAAATGACCTGAGATTGAATAAAGATGCAGGTAAACTCTCAGTCCTTTTTCTGCTAGATTTAAGTGCCGCTTTTGATACTGTTGATCATGAAATACTTCTTGATCGACTACAGAGCTGGGTAGGCCTTAGTGGCTTAGTTTTAGAATGGTTTAGATCGTATCTAACTGGGCGCGAGTACTATGTTGCATTAGGTACTTCTTCCTCCACACATCAAAAAAATAACTTGTGGGGTACCCCAAGGATCAATTCTTGGGCCTTTACTGTTCAACCTATATATGCTTCCATTACCACATATCATTAACAAACATGGCATTAGTTATCATCAATATGCGGATGACACTCAACTTTACATTTCTCTAGAACCTAAAGCCCTAAAATCAATTAGCTCACTGTTTGAGTGCATAGGTGATATACAGACATGGATGTCTGACAATTTTCTGCAATTAAATAAAGAGAAGACAGAGGTTCTTGTTCTTGGTAGTGACTCACAAAGGGAAGATGTTCAGACCTATTTAAATCAAATTAATCTGAAAGCCAAACAATATGTTAAGAACTTGGGCGTCACTTTTGATAATGAGCTAAGCTTTAAATCACACATCATGACCACATGCAAGACAGCTTATTTTCACCTCCGAAACATCGCTAAGGTCCGAGATATGCTCTCTCCTGCTGATAGTGAAAAACTTGTCCATGCATTTATCACATCAAGGCTTGATTATTGTAATGCTGTCTTATCTGCTCTCCCAAAGAGCTCGATTTCTCAGCTACAGCGAGTTCAGAATGCTGCTGCAAGGGTCCTGACCCGCACGAGAAAGAGGGATCATATTACACCTGCGCTCCACTCACTGCACTGGCTACCTGTCAGCTTTAGAATAGATTTTAAGGTTCTGGTGATGGTTTTAAATGTCTTCATGGTCTTGCTCCTCTTTACCTCAGTGAAATGATAGTTAGATATGTTCCAGTCAGGTCTCTCAGGTCGTCAAACAGTAATCTACTGGTGATTCCTAAAAGCCGATTAAAGATTGGTGAGGGTGCCTTCAGCCGTTATGGCCCAAACTCTGGAACTCTCTTCCTGAGGAGCTCAGAGACATTTCATCCCTGCATAGCTTCAAGAGGGGTCTTAAAACCTTCCTGTTTAAATCTGCTTTTAGTTAAGCTATGTATGTTGTACCAGGTTTCCATTTTATTTCCATTCCATTTCATATATCATTTTATTTAGTTACATTTTATGTTTGTTTTAATTATTTTAATAGTTCTATTTATTATCTTAAGAATTTGTCGTTTTATTACCTTTATTTTATTACCTGTTATTACCTGCTTGTTTATTTTGTTTATTTTGTTTATTTTACTTCATTTAATTTTATTTATTTTTATTATTTCTTTTTAATCTCTGCTTCATTTTAATGTTTTGATTTATTTAATCTGTAAAGCACTTTGAGTTGCATGTATGCATGAAAGGTGCTATACAAATAAAGATTATTATTATTATTATTATTATTATTATTTCGGCCGCTTGTATTCGCGATCTCATTCTTTCGGTCACTACCCAAAGCTCGTGACCATAGGTAAGAGTCGGAACGTAGATTGACCAGTAAATTGAGAGCTTTGCCTTTTGGCTCAGCTCTCTCTTCACCACAACGGTCCGGTACAGCGACCGCAATACTGCAGCCGCAGCACCGATCCGCCTGTCAATCTCGTTCCATCCTTCCCTCACTCGTGAACAAGAACCCGAGATACTTAAACTCCTCCACTTGAGGCAAGGACTCACTCCTGACCCAGAGAGGGCACTCCACCCTTGTCCGACTGAGTACCATGGTCTCAGTTTTAGAGGTGCTGACTCTCATCCCAGCCGTCTCGCACTTTCGGCTGCAAACTGATCCAGCGAGAGCTGTAGGTCTCGGCCCGATGATGCCAACAGGACCACATCATCTGCAAAGAGAAGGCGTGGAATCCTGAGGCCACCAAACCGAACCCCCTCCGCCACTTGGCTACGCCGAGGAATTCTGTCCATAAAAGTTATGAACAGAACCGGTGACAAAGGGCAGCCTTGGCGGAGTCCAACTCCCACCGGAAACCAGTCTGACTTACTGCCGGCCATGCGAACCAAACTCCTGCTCCGTTTGTACAGGGACTGGGTAGCCCGTAGCAACGGGCCCCGTACCCTATACTCCCGGAGCACCCCCCAGAGGAATCCCCGAGGGACACGGTCGAATGCCTTTTCCAAATCCACAAAGCACATGTGGACTGGTTGAGCAAACTCCCATGCACCCTCTAGGACCCTGGCAAGGGTGGAAAGTTGGTCCAGTGTTCCACGACCAGGACGGAATCCACATTGTTCCTCTTGTAACTGAGATTCGACTATCGAACGGACTCTCTTCTCCATAACCCCTGCATAGACCTTACCGGGGAGGCTGAGAAGTGTGATCCCCCGATAGTTGGAGCACACTCTCCGGTCCCCTTTCTTAAAAAGGGGAACCACCACCCCGGTTTGCCAATCCAGAGGCACTGCCCCCGATGTACACGCGATGTTGCAAAGACGTGTCAACCAAGACAGTCCCACAACATCCAGAGCCTTAAGGAACTCAGGATGGATCTCATCCACCCCGGAGCCTTGGCTCCAAGGAGTTTCACAACTACCCTGGTCACCTCAGCCCTAGTGATGGGCAAACCCCCGCCCGAGTCCTCTGGTTCTGCTTCCTCTATCAAGACGTGGTGGTGGGATTGAGAAGATCCCGAAGTATTCCTTCCACCGCCTAATGACATCCCCAGTCGAGGTCAGCAGATCCCCAGCCTCACTGTATACAGTGTTGGTCGGGAAACGCTTTCCCCTCCTGAGTTGCCTGACGGTTTGCCAGAACCTCCTCGGAGCCGATCGAAAGTCGCTTTCCATGGTCTCACCAAACTCTTCCCACACCCGAGTTTTTGCCTCTGCGACAGTCAAAGCCGCGATCCGCTTGGCCCCCCTGTACCTGTCTGCTGGCTCCAAAGTCCCACGGGCCAACCAGGCCCGATAGGACTCTTTCTTCAGCATGACGGCCTCCCTTACCCGAGGTGTCCACCACCGGGTTCTGGGATTGCCGCAACGACAGGCACCGACAACCTTGCGGCCACAGCTCCGATCTGCCGCATTGACAATAGAAGCACGGAACCAAGCCCACTCAGACTCAATGTTTCCGGCCTCCCTCGGGATGCGGTCAAAGCTTTGTCGGATGTGGGAGTTAAAGACCTTTCTGACAGGTTCCTCTGCCAGACGTTCCCAGCAAACCCTCACAATACGTTTGGGTCTGCCAGGTCTGTCTGGCATCCTCGCCCGCCATCTGATCCAACTCACCACTAGGTGGTGATCGGTTGACAGCTCAGCTCCTCTCTTTACCCGAGTGTCCAAGACACACAGTCGCAAGTTCGACGATACGATTACAAAATCGATCATCGAACTGCGACCTAAGGTGTCCTGGTGCCATGTGCACTTATGGACACCTCTGTGCTCAAACATGGTGTTCGTTATTGACAAACTGTGACGAGCACAGAAGTCCAACAACAGAACACCACTCGGGTTCAGATCGGAGAGGCCGTTCCTCCCAATCACACCCTTCCAGGTCCCACTGTCATTGCCCACGTGAGCATTGAAGTCCCCCAGCAGAACAATGTAATCCCTAGAAGGGGCACCTTCCAGTACCCCCTCCAAGGACTCCAAGAAGGCCGGGTACTCCGAACTGCCATTCGGTGCATAAGCACAAACAACAGTCAGAGCCCTTTCCCGACCCTAAGGCGCAGGGAAGCAACCCTCTTATCCACTGGGGAAAACCCCAACACACAGGCAGCGAGCCGGGGAGCTATGAGTAAGCCCACTCCAGCCCTCCGCCTTCCACCCTGGGCAACTCCAGAAAATAATAAAGTCCAGCCTCTCTCGAGAGGATTGGTTCCAGAACCCAGACTGTGTGTGGAGGTGAGCCCAACTATATCTAGTTGGTATCTCTCAGCCTCACACACCAGCTCAGGCTCCTTCCCACCCAGAGAGGTTACGTTCCATGTCCCAAGAGCCAGCTTCAGTAACCGAGGGTCGGTACGCCAAGGCCCCCGCCGGCCACCGCCCAAACCACAATGCACCGAACCCCTAGTACTACCTCTCCCACAGGTGGTGGGCCCATGGGAGAGTGAACCCATGTAATCCCTTCGGGCTGTGCCCGGCCGGGCCCCATGGGTAGAGACCCGGCCACCAGGCGCTCGCCGAGGAGCCCCTCCCCCAGGCCTGGCTCCAGGGTGAGGCCCCGGTAACCCTGATCCGGGCAAGGGTATCTGGGTCCTGTTTTCATATTCCATTGGGGTTTTTATTTGGACCACTCTTTGTCTGGCCCATCACTTAGGACCAATTTGCCATGGGAAACCCTACCAGGTAGGGTTCTCCTCCATGGATCACCACCTTATCGTGGTGGAGGGGTTTGCGTGCCCATGTGATCCTAGGAGCTAGGTTGTCGGGGGCTTTGTTGCTCAGATGAATTAAAACCTCAAACCCATCCTGGATTACTCTGGAAGTGTCTGCAGTATGCAGTAATCCCTGGTGTCACATCTGTACCTGGATTACTCTGGAAGTGTCTGCAGTATGCAGTAATCCCTGGTGTCACATCTGTACCTGGATTACTCGGGAAGTGTCTGCAGTATGCAGTAATCCCTGGTGTCACATCTGTTCCACAGGCAAATACATCGAGAACCACGGCGTGATCCACAACATGTGGTTCAACACCAGCACGTCGCAGAAGAAGCCGTACTACCAGACCCAGTTCGTCAACGAGTGGTGGGACAACGGAAGCTTGCCCATCTGGATCACCGCCCAGAGACAGGTTCTGACGGCCGGCCATGCCACAGCGCACCTGAGATCCTTACACACGGGTACTGCAGCGGGGCCGCGATAGCGCGACTCACCTGGCACTAATGAACAAATGCATTTGTAGTCATGGTTACATGGCAAAATGATAAACAATGCATTATGACATCATACCACTTCATGGTAGCTCGTACATCATTAACATGGTCAATATGAAAACACATATTAACAGATTTAGTCATTCATGTCGCAGCATGTGTTACTGCACAGGGATGCTAGTATGTGCTTAGCATGTGCTTAGCGTGTGGTCTTGAGGGGTTCCGTGTCACACGCAGGGTCTACGCACTGGCTCCCTCCACTTCCCTGGCACCGCCTCCACCTATCAGGGCGAGGCCCCTGTGCTGAAGGAGGTGGAGCCTCAACTTTACAACTACAGCAACGAGACGGCCTGGCGGGAGAATGTGGACAAGGTGATGTGTGGCTGGTTCCGGAACCAAGACCTGGACTTCGTGACGATGTACTTCGGCGAGCCCGACAGCACAGGCCACAAGTACGGGCCGGACTCTCCACAGCGCAGGTGGATGGTGGAGCAGGTGGATCGCACGGTCGGCTACCTGCGCCGCTCCGTGGAGAACCATGGCCTCTCCGACCGCCTCAACATCATCATCACGGCCGACCACGGCATGACCACGGTCTTCCGGAACGGCCTGGTGAACGAGATCGTCCTGTCCAAGATCGAGAACTTTACCTTCCAAGACCTGGACTTCCATCTGGTGGACTACGGGCCCTCTGGTCTCCTCCTGCCCAAAGAGGGGAGACTGGAGAAGGTGTACAACGCCCTAAAGGGAGCTCATCCACACCTCCACGTCTACAAGAAAGAGGAGATGCCCCCCAGATTGCACTTCGCTAACAACAGCCGCATATTACCCATCATCCTCTGGGCTGATCAAGGTTATGTCATTAATGGGGTGAGTCCAAATATCGAAACTGAAACCAGTTTTTGCCCAGCAGTGTGTATCTTGCACATACGCATCACATTATCACTACTTACTACTTAGTATTTACATCTCATAGGTGAAATGCATTGTGGGTCTAATGAGAATCTAACAGACCTGACAAGACTTATCTGCTTAAGGCAATGTTTATGTAAGTGGAACTTCAAAGGCATCCAAACACAGTTTCATCCACAGAGCCATTTCCTCTACCTGTCTAATTACGCCCCCTGCTGTTCAGGAGATGTAAATAACGCACTGGGAAGTATAGGACTCAGCGCGCCTAGATGCTTCTGGGCTGCTATTGGTTGAGATCTCAAACAGCCATTGAACTTATGAGGGTACAGGACAGAAGATACAATCCCAAAAACTAATGTTAAATATGTCATACCAGATTCATATACATTTTAATAATTTCCACCGGAGTGTTCTGGTGATATACATGTGTGCAGAATAACCAAGACTAGTTTGGCCTGGCTGTCTCTATAAACAGAGACTATTTCTGTAAACAGGTATTATCTCTGTAAACAGGGATTATCTCTGTAAACAGGGACTATCTCTGCAAATCAGAACTGGTCTGGTCTGGTCTGGTCGGGTCTGGTCTGGTTGGGTCTGTTCTGGTCTGGTCTGGTTGGGTCTGGTCTGGGTATACCTGTTAACTGCCCTCTGGTTTTGCTCCCTGACAGTATTTCCCAGTGCAGTTCAACAAAGGTGAACACGGTTTTGACAACAACGACATGGACATGAAGCCATTCTTCCGGGCAGTGGGACCAGATTTCCGGAGGAATGTGGTGGTGGAGCCATTTGAGACGGTGAACATCTACCCCCTCATGTGTCACCTTCTGGGGATCACGCCCGAGCCTAATGACGGGAACCTGGACATCACCCGGGCTATGCTACGCTCCTCAGAGGGTGAGCTTCTGTACAGCCAGCAGGCCATGTGTGTGTTTGTATGTATCTCTCTCTCTGAGAGAGAGAGAGAGAGAGAGAGAGAGAGAAAGATTCAAATTGCTGTGTACACACAGTTTCCACAGAAGCAGGACATTTCAGATAAATGCGTCTGTCTAGCAAACACTCTCCTTTTATCCATCTACCTGTTTCACTCTCCTAGAACTTCAGAAGCAATTTGCTTGTACAGCTTATAAAGGACCTGTGTGTCAAACATACTGTTCTCTAGAAACCTCAGTACGTTGCCGTTTGTACCACTTCTGTGTCTTTAACATCCTCTCAGTGCTGTGTTTCAATACAGCGCCGTTCATGAAATACTTTGAAATGAGTGGATGAACTATGTTAAATCAGCGATAGCACCCAACCCTGCAGTGACACAGCACCCCAGGGACGTGTAGGGTTAACAAGGACTGTCACTGCAAACAGGCCTGGGAGATTTTTCAAAAGAGAGTTTAAATCCATTTTACACACCCTCTCTTTGAATATACAGTCACCAGCTCCAGGGAATTTGGGAAGAACCCTGAACCTCTGGGAATTCTACACTTCTTAACCAAGATAAAATACTGAGATTTGAAAATAATTTGCCTTTTTCTGTTTCTCCCTCCCTATCTCTCTCTCTCTCTCTCTCTCACACAAACACACACACACACTCCACTCTGTGTGTGTGTGGGGGGGCATGCCCTGCAGACAGAGGTTCTTCCAGCAACGTCCTGTCAAGCGTGCTCCTCGGCCTGGGTGCAGTAGCTGGCTTCCTGTGCCTAGTGTTCGTTGTCGTAGTTACCAAAAGCACTCTGAATCGCAGAAGAACAGGGGTAAGAAAAAAGAACTCCACCCTCCACCCTACCAGACAACCCTACCCGACAACCCCACCCTCCACCTTACCAGACAACCCCACCCTCCACCCTACCAGACAACCACACCCTCCACCTTACCAGACAACCACACCCTCCACTACATTACCAGAGCAAGAACATTTTAACAGCAATCACTATATGTCTCTTATTATATCTCATTATACCCTTCAATAAAAGGTAACCAAATGTTGTAAATTGAATACAGTGTGAATCAGTGTGAGTCAAAGTTAATAAGTGTGAATAAGTGTGAGTCAGTGTGAATAAGTGTAACACCTAATTTTACATTTAATTACAATGAATAGTCAGGTAATTAATGACTTAGCTGCACTAAATTAATCAGGTAAGATTTGATATTGCAAAGATGATAAACATTTTTCTTTTTTTACTTACAGAACTGATGACTGTGAGAAATCTGATGGGTGCCTCAAAACAAACATCATTTTAGATCGTTAGGGACTAAAATTTCACACACACACACACACACACACACACACACATTCATACACGCACATGCACACACACGCGATCCAGCTAAAATAACACAAAAATCAACACAATTTCATAAATTAGCGTTATTTTTGTATTTCCCACAGACGGTACAGTTCTACAGGAAGTGATACATCTGATCCTCACTGTTTAAGGACGTTTAATTCTGTACTGACCGAGTCCTTTATGGTAGCTTTAGTGTGTTCCCTTAACAGCTTTGAGAAAATTAGAACAAGTTAAAAAATGGTCTACTATGAATCCACTATGTAGAGAATTTTTTTAAGTTATATTCAAACTGATATGCTTTTTACATCTGTATTACTTCTTATACTACTGTCTACAATAAAAACAGTTTTACTGTTTAAGAGCTTCTTTTGCTTGTATCTGAGTTTCTGAGATCTTTCTGGTTAGTTCTGGACGCTTCTGTCCTCTTCAGACTACACATGTGATGGCAGGACACGGACGATTTCATGTAGTTCTCACGTAAAACGTAAGGGCGCTTCGTTTACATAAGAGCACAGAAAGGGCTCGGACAAAACCGCTCTCGGGCGGCTGAGGGGGCAAAGTTTCTCACATTGTTCTTTCATAAACAACAGGAGCAAGATCTCACAAAATAGGGGGTAAGACCCAAGAAAGACCACTCTGGTGTTAACGAGGCCACCCAACATCAGATGTTTATAAACCAAAACGTTTTTTTAATTACATTATATTAATTTTTTCACACTTTATCTTCAGCTTTATAAGTATGAATATGGACGAATACGTTTTATTATTATTATTTTGAGGAGTCGACCTTTCGGAAATCCACTGCAAATCCCTCATTTAAACCCAAAGAAATCGGATCGAAACCTGATGACGTAAATACGGACGGTGTCCGCCATGAGACACTTTCGCTTTTTCGCGTTTTCTTTCCGCCCCCCTTTTTCCATCTCTTTCACAGAAGGGTAGTGTGGAGTGTTGGGGCCAGCAGACATGGAGGAGCTGAGCGCCGTAGGAGAGCAGGTTTTTGATGCCGAGTGCATTCTCAACAAAAGACTCCGGAAGGTGAGTTTTTAAATCACTGATCTCGTTCTTAATCACCCTACGGACACTCGACGCGTTTCGATAACGTTCTGCACGCGTATTTCCACAGGGAAAGTTGGAATATCTGGTGAAGTGGCGAGGATGGTCGTCCAAGTAAGTACTACTGCTACTAGCCTTTGCAGATGCATGAAGCCAGCGAGCGAGTCGCTCGAGACAATGAAAACAACAACATCGCGGAGCTTGTTGCTTCGGCGTGGCGGTCCAAATTCGTGCGAATTCATGCCCACAACACAGGAGAGTAGACAGGCATGTACGATCGCTGATAAATTGTTAGACGTTACGTGTTTAGACAGGATTTGAATTTTGGCGATTTTTTTTGATTGTTCCTCTTTTGTTTGCAAAGTTTTCGCGTGGGACGAAACGACGTTTTAGTCTCGCGGTTATTTTTTAAAAAGTAACATCACTGACGAGTGTACTATCGCCTTTTCGTCTACGGGTTGCATTGTATACGATACTTAAAGTGGGTTACAGTAGGCGAAACATTTCTAAAGCCTAGCTAGCCAACTACTTGCGTTATTACTCCGCAGTAAATGCGCGTGCACTGTGCTGTGCAATTGTGCGAAACACTAGCAGAATACTTTTCTTGCCTTCTCGTCTGCATAATAAAATAGGACATTTCACATATCGCACTTTGGAAACAGACGTGTTTTTGTTTTTCTTTCAACCATATTTGGCCTCGTGCCGCCTTTGAGACGCGGGGCTGTTCTTTGGGGTGAACTCCAGCTGCCCCTTTTCACGCGACGCAACCCCCTGCTCACGTTCACTCCCCCCTTTTAGTTACTGCTTTCTCTCTCTCACTCTCTCTCTCTCTCTCTCCATTGTTGTTGGTAATCCCACTCAATGGGTATTTTATCTGTCAATCACACACGGCTCTCACCCGCGCTCGCGCCACACCCCCGCCATTCCATCTGGTCTCCTCGCGCGGGACGGGTGGCAGATATAAGCAAAACTATCGATTATTTTAATCACCCGCTTTTAACGTTGGCCTCGTCCGTTACGCTGCTTTAAGCCCCAAATAGGACCATTTTACTGACGCCAGCAGACACAAGGTGCACCGCTTTTCATAAGATAGACCTACGTCAATTACCATGTAATAAGGTCATTAAAATTACTCTTTTTCTGTATTCTAAGCCTCCTCTAAAGATTTAGCCCCTGTTAGTGAGAGAGAGAGGTAAATATCCACCATTGTGGGATATTGTAGAGGGTGAAGTTTACTTTATAATGGAGCTGACACTATTTGCAGAGCTAAATGTAAACAAGAGGGGGTAGATGGCTGTTAATATCTGCTAACAAACTTCTCTCTTGTTCTGTGTGTTCTGCTAATGCACCCACTATACGCTGTTATCCTGCACACATAAAGCTCCATGCAGTGACCAGGCTTTAGGGCCCAGAGCAGTTTTTTTTCTGAACCTGATCATCTTTGTGTGGTTGTGGGCATGTGTTTAGCTAAAGCAATGAGCATGTGTGTGCTTTTATTTTGAAATGTCACTTTAAATTACACGTAATCATAACCAAATATTCAAACTAGAGAAAAAGTAGTCCTGGGTCTCTGTCATTGTGTCCCATCTGAACCTTTCAGGGAAACAGATAAAAACCACAGCATGATGAGGATTATGTAGTAATAACAGTGTAGTGTGGACACATGACGGGTGACGCTTCAGATGGGTGACCTTTGACATGCCACGTGAGGCTCTCCAAACCACACCCATCCAAAAGCTTTGTTCATCCATGACCTCTGAGACATGGTGTGCCAGTGTCTCCACTGGTTTGTATGTGTGGGCGGGGTTAAAGGCCCTCTGGGTTTGTGTTTGTCTGTGTGGGCGGGGTTAAAGACCCTCTGGGTTTGTGTTTGTCTGTGTGGGCGGGGTTAAAGACCCTCTGGGTTTGTGTTTGTCTGTGTGGGCGGGGTTAAACGGCCACTGGGTTTGTGTTTGTCTGTGTGGGCGGGGTTAAAGACCCTCTGGGTTTGTGTTTGTCTGTGGGCGGGGTTAAAGACCCACTGGGTTTGTGTTTGTCTGTGTGGGCGGGGTTAAAGACCCTCTGGGTTTGTGTTTGTCTGTGTGGGCGGGGTTAAAGGCCCTCTGGGTTTGTGTTTGTCTGTGTGGGCGGGGTTAAAGACCCTCTGGGTTTGTGTTTGTCTGTGTGGGCGGGGTTAAAGACCCTCTGGGTTTGTGTTTGTCTGTGTGGGCGGGGTTAAACGGCCACTGGGTTTGTGTTTGTCTGTGTGGGCGGGGTTAAAGACCCTCTGGGTTTGTGTTTGTCTGTGTGGGCGGGGTTAAAGACCCACTGGGTTTGTGTTTGTCTGTGTGGGCGGGGTTAAAGACCCTCTGGGTTTGTGTTTGTCTGTGTGGGCGGGGTTAAAGACCCTCTGGGTTTGTGTTTGTCTGTGTGGGCGGGGTTAAAGACCCTCTGGGTTTGTTTGTTTGTGTTAAAGACCCTCTGGGGGTGTGTGGGCGGGGTTAAAGACCCTCTGGGTTGTGTTTGTTTGTGTGGGCGGGGTTAAAGACCCTCTGGGTTTGTGTTTGTCTGTGGGCGGGGTTAAAGACCCTCTGGGTTTGTGTTTGTCTGTGTGGGCTGGGTTTGTGTTTGTATGTGTGGGCGGGGTTAAAGACCCTCTGGGTTTGTGTTTGTATGTGTGGGCGGGGTTAAAGACCGTCTGGGTTTGTGTTTGTATGTGTGGGCGGGGTTAAAGACCCTCTGGGTTTGCGTTTCCAGGCACAATAGCTGGGAGCCGCAGGAGAATCTGCTTGACCCAAGGCTGCTGGCTGCATTTAACAAGAGGTGAGAGGCTCATTTCCATTGGTCAGTGAGGCCGTGTGGGGCTAAGGGACTTCACCCATTGGACGACCAGGCGATGGGAGGCATGAGGGAATCATTTCCATTGGCCGGACAAGTGGTGGAAAGTTAAGAGGGTCGTTCATATTGGCCGGCCAGGTATTGTGAGGGTAACAGGGTTGTTCCCATTGGTAGGCCTGGTGGTGGGAGGGTACGTGGGTTGTTCCTATTGGTAGGCCTGGTGGTGGGAGGGTACGTGGGTTGTTCCTATTGGTAGGCCTGGTGGTGGGAGGGTACGTGGGTTGTTCCTATTGGATGTCGAGACAGGGAAATAGTTCTCCACTCCACACGAATGACATGTGCAAGTGGTGGCCGTTGTGCTGTTCTGTGGGCATGTATACATGTAGTCCAGTAAATATGTGAGCCCAGGTGTCTGGCACAAGCAAAGCTTGTTTTAAGATGTTCCGTGCAAGACGAAAGCAAACAGATTTAGACCCATAAACCCATTAAGATGGAGCTTAATCTGGATTTTGCTGGGGTATGTGATGGAACGATCCTCTTCTGTTAGCAGGATCAGCTTAAAGGAGAATAAAGAGAAGAGAAAGTGACTGTTTTCTGAAAATGAAACTGCACTGAAGTCTTGGCCGGAAGTTTCTTGAAAAACAGGAACTAGATTTTGCAACCTGGCTAGGTGCAGCTGCGCTTGTTAAAGACGCTTTAACGAATTTGGTTGTTTTCTTATTTCTGATCAAAGCAGCACATGAAGGCATCTAAAAACACCACATCAGATGTTTATTAACACTGAAGCAAAAGCTTTTTAAAGTTAAAAAGTTAAAGTTTTTATTGCACTGCGCGCAGTGTGTTTAATAGTTTGGTTTTGAGGATATATATTAGCGTTATATTCATTAATATATATATATATATATATATATATATATATATATATATATATATATATATATATATATATATATATATATAGCAGATATATTCACTAATGCTTCGTGCTTTTGTGTCGGACATCCAGGGAGCAGGAACGGGAGCTGCTGCTCCGGAAGAGAGGGAAGCGGCCTCGTGGAAGACCTCGCAAAATCATGGTACAGTACGAGTAGAGGACAGTAGAGTACGAGTAGAGGGTGGTACAGTACTGAGTAGAGGGTGGTACAGTACGAGTAGAGGGTGGTACAATACTGAGTAGAGGGTGGTACAGTACTGAGTAGAGGGTGGTACAATACTGAGTAGAGGGTGGTACAGTACTGAGTAGAGGTGGTACAGTATGAGTAGAGGGTGGTACAATACTGAGTAGAGGGTGGTACAGTACTGAGTAGAGGGTGGTACAGTACGAGTAGAGGGTGGTACAATACTGAGTAGAGGGTGGTACAGTACTGAGTAGAGGGTGGTACAGTACTGAGTAGAGGGTGGTACAGTACGAGTAGAGGGTGGTACAGTATTGAGTAGAGGGTGGTACAGTACTGAGTAGAGGGTGGTACAGTATGAGTAGAGGGTGGTACAGTATTGAGTAGAGGGTGGTACAGTACTGAGTAGAGGGTGGTACAGTACTGAGTAGAGAGTGGTACAATACTGAGTAGAGGGTGGTACAATACTGAGTAGAGGGTGGTACAGTATTGAGTAGAGGGTGGTACAGTACGAGTAGAGGGTGGTACAGTACGAGTAGAGGGTGGTACAGTACGAGTAGAGGGTGGTACAGTATTGAGTAGAGGGTGGTACAGTATGAGTAGAGGGTGGTACAGTATTGAGTAGAGGGTGGTACAGTACGAGTAGAGGGTGGTACAGTACAGGGTGGTACAGTACGAGTAGAGGGTGGTACAGTATTGAGTAGAGGGTGGTACAGTACGAGTAGAGGGTGGTACAGTACGAGTAGAGGGTGGTACAGTATGAGTAGAGGGTGGTACAGTACGAGTAGAGGGTGGTACAGTACTGAGTAGAGGGTGGTACAGTACGAGTAGAGGGTGGTACAGTACTGAGTAGAGGGTGGTACAGTACTGAGTAGAGGGTGGTACAGTACGAGTAGAGGGTGGTACAGTACGAGTAGAGGGTGGTACAGTACTGAGTAGAGGGTGGTACAGTATTGAGTAGAGGGTGGTACAGTATTGAGTAGAGGGTGGTACAGTACGAGTAGAGGGTGGTACAGTACGAGTAGAGGGTGGTACAGTACGAGTAGAGGGTGGTACAGTACTGAGTAGAGGGTGGTACAGTATTGAGTAGAGGGTGGTACAGTATTGAGTAGAGGGTGGTACAGTACTGAGTAGAGGGTGGTACAGTACGAGTAGAGGGTGGTACAGTATGAGTAGAGGGTGGTACAGTACTGAGTAGAGGGTGGTACAGTACGAGTAGAGGGTGGTACAGTATTGAGTAGAGGGTGGTACAGTGTGAGTAGAGGACAGTAGAGTACGAGTAGAGGACAGGGCAGTGATTTAGTGCTCTAGGCCTGGAGCCACACATGTCTTTATCATGTTGTGTATGTGCTGTCAGCATTATAACCTTGTTGTTGTTGTTGTTGTTGTTGTTGTTGTTCGGCAGGAAGCTGCTCCTCCTCTCTCCAAATCCAGCAGCTCCTCATCTTCTTCCTCTACGTCCGGCTCGTCCTCCACTTCTACGTCCTCGTCCTCTTCGTCCGAAGATGACGACGATGACGACGACGACGTGAGCGGAGACAGGAAGCGGAAGCCCAGTCCTCGGGGGCGGGAGCTGCACCCTGTCCCCCAGAAGAAGGCCCAGATCATGGTGGCCAAGCCCAGCCCTCCTAAGAAGAAGCGCGGCAGGAAGCCCCTGGCCCCGGAGTTGAAGGCCCAGCGGCAGATCCAGGCCAAGGGCCCACGGAAGCTTCTCAAGCACACGCCCAAAGACTCACTGTCCCACCTGCGCACGAGCATTAAGAAGCCCCATCAGCCCCTCATGCCTGCCAGCTTCACCTACACAGGACTGAGTACAGCTGCCAACAGGGAGCCAATCACGTTGCACCACAGAGGATCCTTCAGCCCCAACGCATCAGTGAAGGGATCTCTGGGCGGGTTGGGGGCGGGGCGCCCGGCCGGCCCCGCCCCTATACTCGGACGGCCGTCACAAGGGAAGAGCGCGGCGGATTTAAAGCTGTCTGTCTCCGACAGGGGGGGCGGAGCAGGAGGAGCAGGAGGGCTGGACGTAAACACGGCGGCGTGTAAGTCTCCGGGCGTGGCGTCGTTGAGCTTGCACGGCACAAAATTTGCAGCTAGCAGTACCAACGGACAGGCAGCAGGGGGAGCTCCAACCTGGACGAAAAAGCTGGACACCCCAGTACAGAGTCCCCCGCATCGGCCGGCCAACACCAGACCCTCCACCTCCTCCACCTCCTCCATCTCCTCGGTGAAAAGCCCCAGCAACCAGGCCGCCAGTCTACAGCATGCCGTCAGCTGCAAAGCGCCACATGGGGGCGACACCTGCGCTGCCCCCGGCTCCACCCTCCGAGGCTCTGACGGCGGGCAGAGAAAAGGCCCGTCACAGGAGAAGGGCACCACGCCCAGTCCGGCCCGGCAGGGAGCGGCGGGACGTCCGGGTGGGTGGGAGGGCGGGGCAGAGAGGGTGAAGGCGGAGGACGGCGGTAACGCGGTGGAGAGGCTGGGCAAGGTGGGCCAGGCCAGGCCGCAGAAAGGCCCCGCCCTCGGCCCCGCCCTCGGCCCCGCCCAGGACGCACTGCGGGACAGGAACGGCGGCAAGGCGCTGAGCGGCACCAGCACGGGAGAGGAGGGCAGCAGCTCAGAATCGGAGCAGGAGTCAGCGTTTCCCGGCAACAGGCAGGACGTGTCGGTGGGTGTGCAGACGGGCCCAGACTGGAGACCCACGCGCAGTCTGATCGAGCATGTGTTCGTCACCGACGTCACCGCCAACCTCGTCACGGTAACCGTGAAAGAGTCACCAACCAGCGTTGGCTTCTTCAGCATCCGGAATTTCTGAGCACCTGAAACCGTTGCAGAAGCTTCCGGTGCGGAGGAAGAGGAGCAGGAGGAAGAGGAGCAGGAGGAAGAGGAGGACGGCGAGGAAGCAGCGTAACCTCGTGGTTCTTCAAAGTGCCCCATTCTCTGCCAGCGCCTCCTGGATTCTAAAATCAGAACGATCGAGTTATTTTTTATTATCGTTGTTTTTAACGTACTTAAAGTTGAGCTATCTTAATTTGTCGTTTAAGCGTCTGGAAGACACGATACCCAGTCAGGTAAAAGCTCTCCACGTGTGTGCTCAACCTGGTGCTATTTTAGAGGTGCTTACACACTGAAGAATCACAACATCGTAACCAGTTTGTTATGCCACAACCAAGGTCTCTTACAGTGAGTCGTGTGGTCGGTGAGACGGCCTCCGGGCGGGAGGCGTAGCCATGACAACAAGCGCGACTGTGTTGTTTACAAGAATGCAAAACTACAAACGGAGAAACTAAACTGATCCAAAGGCTTTTGATTTTTTGTGTCTTTGTTTCCTCGTCGGATTTTAAGTTCTTTGGCGTGTTTTAGTTTTTGCTTCACTAGAGTTCTGAGCCCTCAGGACAGCCGGTCAGTTCTGCGCTGTCCTGGTCAACATACGGCCTGTAGTTCCCAGGATTCCCAGACCTTATTTATTGGGTTTTTTTACTGTCCGTTTTTATAGATTAAAACATTACAGAAACAGTAAACAATCTTTTTTTTAATGCTGGAACTTCTTTTTATATGTGACTTGCATGTGAAGTTGAAAACCTGGTTCATTTTGGCTCATTGTGACAGAAATGTGGGTTTGCGTGTGTGTCTGTGGCGGAGGGATATGTCCAGGTCTCCTTACAAATGTTTCTCAGTTTGCTTTTTGTCTGTAGTCACTAAGCTATATGATTAAGATTGTAATTAATCTGTGTAGGGGGTTCAGATTGTTCAAATGTCAAAGTGCCTTGTTCAGCTTGTAGCCAATGAGGCGCTAGATCTCCCAGGGCCCGGGGACTCTACCATGGGCTGTGTTCTCCGTGCTCTGACTGACGTATACACTACCGCTCTAAAGTTCAGAATCCAATGTCTCAAAGGTTCAGAAAGAAGTCTGAATAATATAAACCACGCCCCAGATGTATTTGTAGAGCTTTTATGTAGTATTTCAAGTATTTTGGGGGAAAAGAGTTCTAAGTTATTAAATGATTAATAATATACTGCAGTTATTTATGTATAGTAATTTCTTGTCAGAGTATCTACCTGGAGACTCAGTCAGTGGTTCCCAGATAAAAGGGATGGTGGTCCTGGCCTCCATCTTGATGGGGAGCAGCTCCACCCTCAGCTTCACCGTGGAGCGTCGCCTGCCAGCGTGGTGATGAAGGATGCGAGGAAGAGGAAGGGCACACTAAACAACACGTGTTCTGTTGCTTACGGAAGTATTGGCATTGTGTATCAGTGACAGTAACCACCAGTATGTGTGTGTATGTATACGTATGAATGAGGGACAGTAGTGTGTGTGTGTACGTATGAATGATTGACAGTAGTGTGTGTATGAATGAGGGACAGTAGTGTGTGTGTGTATATGTATGTCCAAGGCAAAAAGCTTCTAGACTTTGAGTTTTTACAACCAGTGTGTGTGTGTGTGTGTGTGTGTGTGTGTGTGTGTGTGTGTGTGTGTGTGTATGTGTGTGTGTGTGTGTGTGTGTGTGTGTGTGTGTGTGTGTGTGCGTGTATGTATATGTGTGTGTGTGTGTGTGAGGATTGCCCTCAGCAGTTGCTGGGTTGTTCACAGAAGCAGACAACACTCACTCTGTCGTCTCGTGCCCTTACCAAGTGAGCTCAGTGCCACTCATGTCGAAAGGCATCAGGATTTCCAGATAATGCCAAACTTGCTACAAAGAAATACACATGGTTGCCAGATAATACCACATGGTTGCCAGATAATACCAGCTTTCTGTGCATGAGTACAGATGGTAGATGTGCAGGGACTCCTAAAAAGTGAGTGTCTATGTGAGGAGCTAAACAACTGAACTCTTGACTGTTAGCATACGCTAACTGGTGCACGTAGGGCTTGTGAGCAGTGGGACATACATTATATATCAGGTCTGGCCACAACCCCCCAGCCCTATACCAGTTAGTAGTAACTCATCCCCCTGGCCCTATACCAGTTAGTAGTAACTCATCCCCCTGGCCCTATACCAGTTAGTAGTAACTCATCCCCCTGGCCCTATACCAGTTAGTAGTAACTCATCCCCCTGGCCCTATACCAGTTAGTAATAACTCATCCCCCTGTCCCTATACCAGTTAGTAGTAACTCATCCCCCTGGCCCATACCAGTTAGTAGTAACTCATCCCCCTGGCCCTATACCAGTTAGTAATAACTCATCCCCCTGTCCCTATACCAGTTAGTAGTAACTCATCACCCTAGCCCTATACCAGTTAGTAGTAACTCATCCCCCTGGCCCTATACCAGTTAGTAATAACTCATCCCCTGGCCCTATACCAGTTAGTAGTAACTCATCCCCCTGGCCCTATACCAGTTAGTAGTAACTCATCCCCCTGGCCCTATACCAGTTAGTAATAACTCATCCCCCTGGCCCTATACCAGTTAGTAATATCTCATCCCCCAGCCCTATACCAGTTAGTAATAACTCATCCCCCTAGCCCTATACCAGTTAGTAATATCTCATCCCCCAGTCCTATACCAGTTAGTAATAACTCATCCCCCTAGCCCTATACCAGTTAGTAATATCTCATCCCCCAGCCCTATACCAGTTAGTAATAACTCATAGACAGGTAAAGGTGCTTATCAAGTCCCTTAGTGTAGCTTTAACAGTGGACAGGTAAAGGCGTTTATCAAGTCCCTTAGTGTCTCTCAAAGGTTTCCACCACTCAGTCTCAGTTTGGTCTAGTCGGGTCAGACTGTAAGTACGTGTGAGTGCCAGGAGATGGCGGTGTTGTATTAAAACAGATCCAGGCTGAAGTGGAAGAAACAGGATGATAGTGGTAAAAGTGCTTTACAAGCACTTTCATTCTGTACCAGAAACATGGCACCAGAGGCTCCTGAGACCTCCCTGGCAGACACTGCTGGGTCCTCAAGGGGGCGCCAAAGCTCCGAACCCAGAGTTCAGTCTGGTTGTCCAGGGGCAGAGGAGAGTTACAATCCCACAAGTATTCAGAATAATTCACAATATAAATACATAAGTGTAACAGAGAAACTCACACTGATGCCAATACATTTAACAGCATATTACATAGTTGAATGTACATTACATAGTTGAATGTACAGATTTGCAATATTTGCAGACAACAGAAAGTGCGTTGGAAACACCTCCCATCGTCCCATTGTGATGTCATCACTGATATCGGTCACCTAGTGACTTGATTCCTGTTCATTCCCATTAAGAAAATGAGGCAATAATTATGATTGTGGTTTGGTTTGTAGATAGTGTGTTTTCTTCTGATTTTTTCCTACGTATCTCTGCTTTCATATTATGTTCATTTGCTTTGGCAATAAACATCCATACCAGTGAAGCACTGTTAAACGGAGAGAGAGAGAGAGAGACAGGTATTGGTTGTGATTGAGAGGGTGAGAGTGAGAGAGAGAGACAGAGACATAGTCAGAAAGAGCGAGAGACATAGAGAGATAGAGAGAGAGAGAGAGACATAGAGAGATAGAGAGAGAGAGAGCATACTCCTAACCCTTCATACCTGACCTAAGTGTAGCATCTGACCTGCTGCCCTGTCAAACCGCCATGATTGGTAACACACACACCAAGACAGAGAGAGAGAGAGAGAGAGAGGTCATGATAGATGAATTCCAGGAATCATTTTACACTGCCGGTGATGACATAACTGCACTGCCTCTATGGTACTACCAAAGAGCACACACACACACGTATGTACACACACAAGCACACACACACACACACGTATGTACACACACAAGCACACACACACACAGGTATGTACACACATAAGCACACACACGTATGTACACACACGTATGCAAACATATACATACGTATACACATATGCACACACACGCACATATACGCACATGTATACACACGTACACTCACAACCTCACTAGAAACGCATAACGATGCAAAGGGAAGCAAAGTGCACAGTCCGAAATCCCAGTGCCATGACACGGCTTTCTAGCCCACTACAGGTAAATACAGCCTACTACATCTAAATACAGTCTACTACAGCTAAATACAGCCCACTACAGCTAAATACAGTCTACTAGCGCTGAATACAGCCTACTACAGCTAAATACAGCCCACTACAGGTAAATACAGTCTACTACAGCTAAATACAGCCCAGTACAGCTAAATACAGTCTACTAGTGCTAAATACAGCCCACTACAGCTAAATACAGTCTACTACATCTAAATACAGCCCAATACAGCTAAATACAGTCTACTAGCGCTAAATACAGTCTACTACAGCTCACTACAACCTACTACAGCTAAATAAAGACCACTGCATCTAAATACAACCTACTACAGCTAAATAAAGCCCACTGCATCTAAATACAGCCTACTACAGCTAAATAAAGCCTGCGACAGCTCACTACAACCTACTACAGCTAAATACAGCCGTGCGTGCGTGTGAATTGTGTGTGTATGACTAGGTGTAGTGTGTGTGTGTGTGTGTGTGTGTGCTTTCCCAAGCCTACAGAACCCCAGCAGGACTGCGTGTGTTTAGGGTTCTTCAGGACTTTAACGATGGTCTGGATTTCAAAGGGCTGTTTAGAAATTTGAGCTGGCTCTACTGTGCAGACTGAGAATAGAGAATACCTTCACACACACACACACACACACGCGCACACACACGCGCACACACGCGCACACACACACACACACACAGAGTCTGCTTCTAAATCACTCTAATGCAGCAGGGTAAACAAACGTTAGTTTGGCCAGTAATATTGAGAGCTGAAGCAAGAATACACACGCACACACACACACACACACACACACACACACACACACACACACACACACACACACACACACACACACACACACACACACACACACACACACACTACCAGTGACACACACTGTCATCTGTCTTACCCCACTGACCATCCATCAACCCAGCGGAGTCGACATGTCTGACACACACACTCTCGCTTTTCACACTGCTGCTCGCCTCACACATGAACGCTCTCACACACACACACACACACACACACACGAACACACACACGCACACACACACGCACACACACACTCAGTATTCACTGACACCTGAAGTGGTTTGAAGCAGTGATGTGAAAGCGTATCGATTAGTTTCGCTGGCTGATGTCATCCTGCCGTGTTTCATAAACAGTGCTGGAGTCGCCAGCTTAATACCTGTGACTGCTCTGTGTGTGTGTGTGTGTGTGTGTGTGTGTGAGAGAGAGAGAGAGATGGGAAAGAGAGGGTGTGGGTCATGAACAAGAGGCTATGAACACAAACTTGTTTGATAGTTTCTTCCTCTCTTGAATAATCCAAATTAATCCCAGCTTTCCCACAAGCACCCAACCACTTACACAGGAGGGAGAGAGAGAGAGAGGGAGAGAGAGAGAGAGAGGGGGAGAGAGAGAGAGAGAGAGAGAGAGAGAGAACTAAGGACTTGTGTGAGTGAACACCAGGAAAACTTATAAGACTGAAGTGTAAGCACACCACTCTTCAGTGATAAGTGCTGGTGAGCTCGCTGATGTCTGCAGTCAGCAGGCCAAAGCTCCACACCCTCTAGTTGGCTTTCACTCTCCAGCGCATCATTGGTTCAGAGGGTCTTAGTCCAACAAAGACCACAAAGTTTGACAATCTAAAACAAGAGATTAAAATACTGAAATGTGGTCAGGTTTTCAAAAGCATGGAGGCTTCTGGTGTCTCTTTGGCATGTGTGTGTGTGTGTGCGTGTACTTTTAGGTGTGTATAAGGGTGTGTGTACACAAGCCGGCCTTCTCGGCTGTCTCTGTGGGGAGTGTTCTGGCTCCCCTGTTGAGAGTCTCTCCACAGTGTGAAACGGAGTTGACCAAGTCAAACTGGATTTAATCAAAGCTCTAACGGAGGAGCCCAGAGCCTTGGTTTCCTTTGCACCTTCCTCACACACACACACACACACCCACACACAAACTTTCTCCATCCATCTTTCTTCCGTCTTTCACTCTCTCTCTCTCTCTCCCTCTCTCCTCTGAGTTTGGTTCAGTTCTTAGGCTGGCTGGCTCTTGATTAAGCTGAGCTGTAGAGTAAACCTCTACACAGACATCAAAGGATCCCCACTCCATGCCTCCCTCTGCTGCTGCCCCTGCTCCTGGGGCGCGGGGGGTGTGTGGGGGGGTGTGGGGGTTCCTCCCCGCCGGCCGGCTCCTTTGTACTCCCTCGAGACTTTTCACGGAGGAAACGGCCCCTCTCGCCGAGTGGAGCCGGCGTGGACGCACCCGTAGCACGCCAGCGCTGCTGCCGCGGCGACAGAAGGACGAGTGTTGGCCGGGAGGCCGAAACAAAGGAAAAACAAAACACAGATGATATAGAGACCAGGGAAGGTCACGCTAACGGGTCACGCTAACGGGTCACGCTAACACATACGGGCACTAGGTCACGCTAACACACATATGGGCACTAGGTCACGCTAACACACATACGGGCACTAGGTCACACTAACAGGTCACGCTAACGGGTCACGCTAACACATACGGGCACTAGGTCACACTAACAGGTCACGCTAACGGGTCACGCTAACACATACGGGCACTAGGTCACGCTAATGGGTCACGCTAACACGTACAGGCACTAGGTCACGCTAACACACAAACGGGCACTAGGTCACGCTAACACATACGGGCACTAGGTCATGCTAACGGGTCACGCTAACACGTACGGGCACTAGGTCATGCTAACGGGTCACGCTAACACGTACGGGCACTGGGTCACGCTAACACGTACGGGCACTGGGTCACGCTAACACGTACGGGCACTAGGTCATGCTAACGGGTCACGCTAACACGTACGGGCACTGGGTCACGCTAACACGTACGGGCACTGGGTCACGCTAACACACATACAGGCACTAGGTCACGCTAACACATACGGGCACTAGGTCACGCTAACATCACACAGAGGGCAGACGCAGCACAGACTTTATAGAGGAAGAAAGAGGAGAACGCTGAAAGAAATCTAGGAAAACAAGAGACATAGAGAGTGATATAGGAAAGGAGACAGAGAGAGAGAGAGAGAGAGAGAGAGAGAGAGAGAGAGACAGAGAGGGAGAGAGAGAAAGAGACAGAGAGAGAGAGAGAGAGAGACAGAGAGAGGGAGGGAGAGAGAGAGAGGGAGAGAGATGGAGAGAGAGAGAGAGAGGAGAGAGAGAGAGAGAGAGGGAGAGAGATGGAGAGAGAGAGACAGAGGGAGAGAGAGAGAGAGAGAGGGAGAGAGATGGAGAGAGAGAGACAGAGCGAGCAGGGCAGTCTGGGTGTTGGTGCCAGTTGTGCGGTGTTCAGCAGGACGTCTCTATCTGTGAATTTCACAGTTCATTACTTTGGCTCCAGAGCCCAGGGCCTACAGCACAGCACGACCCAGCCGGCCCCGCCCCTTCCCCTCGCCCGCTCTGATTGGCCGATATTAGGCTAGCAGGCTTATAATGC
>JAGXOD010000047.1:647500-737500 GCA_020368025.1 Brachyhypopomus occidentalis
GTCATGGACACTCGCTTCCTGCCTGCTGCCCGTGGGGAGACGCACCTGGGCAGACTCACCCCCCTGTAGCCCTGACAGGGAGGAGCCGTGTGCGCCCACTACCCTGGGCAGACTGACCCGCCTGTAGCCCTGACAGGGAGGAGCCGTGTGCGCCCACTACCCTGGGCAGACTGACCCCCCTCTAGCCCTGACAGGGAGGAGCCGTGTGCGCCCACTACCCAGCAGCCCGTGCAGCCCGCCGCCGATGGGACCCGCGATTACAGGCACCATCACGCATTTCATTTAACCTAAGTGTAATTACAGTATGAGAGAAGCTCCAGACAGGAGGGGGGGGTGGGGGGGGGGGGGGGGCAGGGCATGTGCCCCACGGCCCCTGAACCGCTGCTCTGCAGGTAGACAGGGAGGCTTCCCGCGCCCGGCGTCAGTCACGACGACTCCATTCAAAGTGACACGCACAAAAACACGTGTCAGCCAACCCACCACTTCTTAGGCCAGGACTCAGCCTGCAGGCCCTCTGAGGCAGCTCTGCGTTTATACCGACATGTCATGAAGTTTCAATTTCACTTCAGCGAATGCGTCCTGGCGACGTATTAAGCAGGACCACATGTGTGGTGGGGGACTGGGTGCTCACACGGACAGAGCAGCTCTCCCTCAACATACAACAGAAAGGCTGAAAGAAACACATTATAGACGCCTTTTATCCTTCAATGAGAATCACATGCTGCCAGCAGCCCAGTACCAGAGCACCGCAGACTCACACAGCTCAAACACACACAGCTCAAACACGCACAGCTCAAACACGCACAGCTCAAACACGCACAGCTCAAACACGCTCAGCTCAAACACACAGCTCAAACACACACAGCTCAAACACGCACAGCTCAAACACGCACAGCTCAAACACGCTCAGCTCAAACACGCTCAGCTCAAACACGCACAGCTCAAACACGCACAGCTCAAACACGCACAGCTCAAACACGCACAGCTCAAACACGCACAGCTCAAACACGCTCAGCTCAAACACACACAGCTCAAACACACACAGCTCAAACACGCACAGCTCAAACACGCTCAGCTCAAACACACTCAGCTCAAACACGCACAGCTCAAACACGCACAGCTCAAACACGCACAGCTCAAACACACACAGCTCAAACACGCTCAGCTCAAACACACACAGCTCAAACACGCTCAGCTCAAACACGCTCAGCCCAAACACACACAGCTCAAACACGCTCAGCTCAAACACGCTCAGCTCAAACACACACAGCTCAAACACACACAGCTCAAACACGCACAGCTCAAACACACACAGCTCAAACACGCTCAGCTCAAACACACACAGCTCAAACACACACAGCTCAAACACGCTCAGCTCAAACACGCTCAGCTCAAACACACAGCTCAAACACACACAGCTCAAACACACACAGCTCAAACACACACAGCTCAAACACGCTCAGCTCAAACACACACAGCTCAAACACACACAGCTCAAACACACACGGCTCAAACACGCTCAGCTCAAACACGGTCAGCTCAAACACACACAGCTCAAAAACACACACAGCTCAAAAACACACACAGCTCAAACACACACAGCTCAAACACACACAGCTCAAACACGCACCTGAGGGCCCTTCCTCTGTACACTCCAGAGGGCCCTTCCTCTGTACACTCCAGAGGGCCCTTCCTCTGTACACTCCAGAGGGCCCTTGGCTTAAGACCTAAACCCCAGCAGCCCAACAGGGCACTAGAACAGCGCCAGGCTGCTCCAGAGTTTCTCTCACTCCACTGTGTCTAACCCAACCGACCCGGGGGAAGCCCTGGACCTCCCTGGACAGCCCTGGACAGCCCTGGACAGCCCAGAGGAGACTAGAGACTACATCCCATAAAACCATTCAGCACACAGCACATTGTGCTGCAGTTCAGAGCTGCTGAGGCATGACCACCATGACCACCATGACCACCATGACCACCAGTCTCTGCTTTGAACTGTGTTTTCGTCCATGTTTCAACACTGCAGTTTGCGGATCACAACCAGCCGGCCAACATCGTGCCCTTCTCAACGAGACGTTTCTCAGATTCAGCCATTACTGGAATTATAGGTGCATTTCTGATACATTTCAAACTGAATAGAAATCAGTATTACGTTCACACGTTCACACAGTATGGCCTGTTAACGAAGCTGCTATGTGGAAGAAAATAAATACATTATCAGAATCTATTTCAAGCCAAATCAGTTGTGTTCAGCGGGCAGGGGAGTGTGTGCTGTGTTTAATGGACGGAAATGGCTCGTCTTCTCTTCCCTGCAGTAAAACTGGCACTGGGCTTAACATCGATACGGCTCGTTGTGTTGTGGTTGGCATGGCAACTCAAAACACTGTGCTTTGATCAGAGAGGAATCTGTAGGCCTGCAGGGTGTTGTAATCAGGGGCCACTGCGTCCTGGTGAACATGCACCAAATCCAGCTCTGGAGAGCGTGGAGGACTCTACCTCAGCTCTGGAGAGCGTGGAGGACTCTACCTCAGCTCTGGAGAGCGTGGAGGACTCTACCTCAGCTCTGGAGAGCGTGGAGGACTCTACCTCAGCTCTGGGGGGGGGGGGGTGAAATGCTGCTTTTTGAACACTTTTAATCATGACAGAAGAGTTGTGTGTAAACGTCTTACAATCCTGAGCGTTTTACAATAGCAATACCACACAATGCAATACAATCTCACCAGGTCTATATCTCCATCATTAGGCCAAGCTGCTGAAGAAAACCCAGCTATCATGGGGAGCCAATCACAGACACCAATAACTGACAACATCATGCATCTACTGACACCTGCTAGATGTGAGTGGCAGGTTGGCTGACCAATCAGTGACCAAAGACCTGAAGAAAACCTGATGGAGACACTGAAGTGTTACCAGCATGATCCTGTAGCACTGCATGCTACACACACTTATACACACACACTCATATACAAGCTAGCACATACTAGTGTGTGTGTGGGTGGGGGGTAGTTATAATAGAGTGAGTCATAGAGAAAGAGACTGGTTCATAAAATGTTCAAAATATTTTTCAAAGCGCTAGATTTTTCTTACATCAAAACCAAATATGTGCTTTTATCCAAGCACAGAGAATCTCTGCCCTCACCACCTAATGGGCATTCTCCTGGTGGGCTTTCTCCTGGGCTCATTAGCTCACACTTGATATCTTCAAAGGGCTCATGCACACCCCTACAAATGTGTGATCCCGAAACATCATAAAAACGTGGTGTGGAGAACATCACAGAGAGTTTGAACCTCAGCCATCCAGGGTGCAGAAAACGTGCCGGAAACACATCCCTCCTGCCAAGAGCAGGCAAGGATCAAGGGTGGTGTAGCTCCAGATGAGAAGGGTGGTGTAGCTACAGAGAAGGGTGGTGTAGCTACAGAAGAGAAGGGAGGTGTAGCTACAGATGAGAAGGGTGGTGTAGCTCCAAAGAAGGGTGGTGTAGCTACAGACAAGAATCTCTAGCAAGCATGCCAACATCCTTCCATTGAGATGCAGAAGGCCATCTGAGAAGTGCTTGTGTGTGTGTGTGTGTGTGTGTGTGTGTGTGTGGTTCAAGGCTGAACAGTGTATCTTCCCCACTAGCCGGCCACAGACCAGAGGACTATACCATCTCACCAGTGGCGCTGTGGGAGAAGAGCCCCACTGCTCCGCCATTGTTGATGGTGCACAGGCTGAATTAGCATGCTGGGTAAATTACGCACGTCTGAGCAAAAGTCACGTTACTGCTCCACAGCACAAATCACAGCCACGCAAATCACATGGAGTATCAACAGCTGGGACGCGAGTGAGAAAGAGGAAAAGGAATAATGAAGAAGGAGGAATACAGAGAGACAGAGAGAGAGAGAGACAGAGAGAGAGAGAGAGCGGGAGAGAGAAGGAGGGAGAGAGAGAAAGAGAGAGAGAGAGGGACTTTGGGTACAACATAAAACCTCACAGATCGGCTAACTGCTCCCACCGCGGGAGGTGGAGGTGGGAGGTGGAGGTGGAGGTCCAGTGCAGCCAGAGCAGATGTGTCTCCTCTAGACACACAGACCTGCACTCTGCTGACTGAACACGACACACTAGACTGGCACCTCAGCCCGTCTGGCAGGACCTGCCCTGGGCAGATCGGGCACACGTGTGTGTGTGTGTGTGTGTGTGTGTGTGTGTGGTGCCATGGTCTCTGAGAGCAGGGGCCCCTGTCAGGACAGAGAACAGAAGAGAATGACAGAGAGGTGGAGTGGGGGGTATTGGGGGGTT
The DNA here is from genome assembly GCA_020368025.1 of Brachyhypopomus occidentalis. Classification (NCBI taxonomy): domain Eukaryota; kingdom Metazoa; phylum Chordata; class Actinopteri; order Gymnotiformes; family Hypopomidae; genus Brachyhypopomus; species Brachyhypopomus occidentalis. The sequence continues at coordinate 651,780 of JAGXOD010000047.1, forward strand.
GGGGGGTGTTATAACTCATCCCCTGCAGAGTTTACGAATGCCCCCCCCCCCCCAGAGGGGTGCTGGTACCCACAGCGACACCGTGGAGGATGGGAGGCCCAGTCACACCCCTCTACCCCTGGGTAGAGAGGTCACCACAGGCCCCTAAACACTCTGGGTTACAGCTGTGCAGTGTCACTACACACACACACACACACAGACCAACTCTTGGCTGCATTCTATCTGAGATGAAGTATGTAGGTATGATGGCTGCGAGCTGGACCATCACACTACAGCGCTGATGAACATTTAAAAGTCTTTTTTTTGTGTATTGCAGGTGTCTCTCTCTCTCTCTCTCTCTCCCTCTCTCTCCCTCCAGTGTAGGAGCCCCATGGTTCATCACAGTGCACTGGGCAGGAGAGAAGCTCCAGCAGGAGCTGGAGGAGCAGCAGATGTCTGTAGTCAAGGCGGAGGGCCTCTGAAATACCTCCATGACAGACTAAGACCGAGTTCCTCCTCCCAAGAGCTCCTGTCCCCTGTCTGTCTGACACTTTAGTGTCTACAGTGTCTACAGTTCCACTACAGTGGAAGTGCCTAAGGGTGGGGTTAGTTATACGGAGGGGTGGGGTTAGTTATACGGTGGGGTGGAGTTAGGAGAGAACAATTTCTCAGCAGTGATATTCAGTGAAACTCTGATGCGAAGATCCTGAGGTGTTAATCTGAGATGCTAATCTGAGATGCTAATCTGAGAATGATGGGCTCCTGCATACATACCTGCTGGCTGTGGTCCCAGTTTAACTGCAACCGACTGTTACTTCAAAATGCTCTCAGAAACTCATTTGGACTGGGACCCCTGTGGCTTTATCTTACAGTCGCGTGAGATTCTGTGTGTGTGTGTGTGTGTGTGTGTGTGTGTCCTAATCAGAGCTGTGTTTAGATAAAGCAGTAGTGTGACAGGTCAAACAGAAGTGTGTTTGATGCCCTTTATGAAGCCTGTTGGGTGAGTGTGTGTGTGTGTGCGTGTGTTTATTCCAGTCCCAGGATGGCTCCATGCTCTCGGGGGGCAGTCACCCCCTGCCAGGCTGCAAACAGAGAATCAGGACAGGCAGATGAGAGGAGACCTCTCCTCCCCTCCCCTCTCCTCCGTTAGCAGCTGGTGGTGCTCCACCTCTCTGGCCTGTCAGGTCAGCACTTCGTAACTGTATAGAAGAGGTGGAGGTTAAGCGTGTTGGAGTTGGGGGAAGCCCACAGACAGCCTTCTCCCTGCAGGCAGGAGCTACCACTTCCCCCTAAAGACAACAGCCTGCTGGGATTCACGCGCTGGACGTCTCTAAAGCGCGCGCCCTGCGTAATTACAGTAGCGTAACAACGGACGAACGGGCGAATGAATATGCATGAGCGTCCTTAATGGATCCGTTAGCTGAGCTATTACGTCATATCGCTGCGCTGTAATAAATCCATGATTGACGCTATTATCGGTGTAAGGGAGATGATCGGTGTCAGGTAGCTTCTCTTAGCTCATTATATCAGGTCATAGACGGTTCCATGTCATGCATTCATTTGGGGAGTCTCTGGCTACTTCGGGTCATTTACAATATCAAAGATCCCAAGCTATGAATTAGAGAAAAAAAAAAGTTTGAACTTTCTGATACTGAAATGGTAATTTTAACTTGAACTACCGTTCTGAACTACAGTTGAACTCGCGGCATGATTTCCGTAGCGCATCACCGGCGGTGGTGTGATTACAGGACTCGTTATGCCACGTGATAATATTTACGGATTAATCTTAGATTTTCTATTATGCGAGCATAGGAGTCAAGTTGGATAACAGTAAAAATAGAAAAGCCTAAAAAGAAATTAAATAAATGAACAAACAAAGCTCGACTGCGCATGTTTTATTTTACAGATATTTTATTATATGAATATAAAGAATAAATAGAGATTGCTCTTAATTTACAAGATAAAACGTTGACACGTACTTATAGAATACAGCTGTCACATAAACATCCATAATACATTTGAGGTCGACAGATCTGCTCTTCCCAAAAAGTGGGAAAGCGCATGAAGCATCTTATCAGTTCTATGCGCGACTTTTAAGTTCATAAATACAAACGTTAATCACCATTTTCCACAATTACAGTAGACGCTGATTACACACAATACTGTTTTTTTGTACAAGTAGCTATCAACTCCACGTGGCGCGACATATACATAAAAATACATTCCTACACTTGATAGTGCATAGAGAAACAAAATTACAACGTAATCATAACTTAACGGCGGAAATGTTGCAGGGAAAAAAACAACTCAGTTCGAACACGAGCATTTGCATTCGGTGATGATGGGGTAATGCACTGGTATCCACGCGCACTTTAGCGCTCCTTTCCGCTGCACGCACCTCCACCGCAGAATCGTGATGTGGGTTGACTTGGCAGGCTTGCACACCATGCCCTCCGGGACAGAGCACGAGCGCTTGCTGTAGCAGCCCCCGACCCTGATGTAGCGGGGCCAGAAGCGACTCCCGAGGTCGTTCCACGTGTACACGACCGGGCAGAAGGTGAACGACCACAACCACATCTGCAGACGTCGCTTCAGCTTCTTACTGGTTTTGCGCTTCTTGCCGAACTGGAAGTCGAAGTCCAGCGATTTGATGTCGCGAGGCATCAGTCCCGTAGGGCTCTGCTGCGTGTCTAAGTCATCCCGCTCTTCGCTGCCTGTGTACCGGTCCTGCGGAGGCGCTACGGACAGAAAGCGCGTGTCAAAGTCCCCGAGAACACTTTTGAGTTCTGTTTCGTTGAGGTCCCTCTCGCGAGGATCAAAGAGGGGGTCTGGGTCCTCCTTTAGCTCCACGAGCGGCAGGCTGTCGCTAGGTATGGGTCGGAGAACGTAGTAATGCTGGCACGTGCCTTCCTCTATACGAAGCCCGAGCGACACGAACAGCAAGTACATCGTTACAATATAATGCGGCTGCTCCATGTCCGTGGCGGGGAGTCGGGCAGCCTCGCCGGCGCTGCCGGGGATAACGGATTTTCCTTTGGTATTCGGAGGGCACTTGACAACTTTCCCTAATCCAGCGCTTTACTGTTCTTTAAACAGCGCTCACGCGGCGGTTTTCTCCATGCCGATATATGGCTAAAATGAGGTTGAACAACGTTTTCCAGCTGTTTACATTCATAAAACGCTTTTTTAAATGGTTCCTGATGATTGCTTGTTTAAACAGACCACGCACATTCAGGTCTCGCTTAATCGTTCCAATAAAGTCTGTCACATCAGAAAGTTTCGAGAAGCTGGCTGTCTCGTGCGCTGGTGAATGCTGGCAGCATCAAGCAATCTCTGCATGCGTTTGTGTTCTGCGCGTGAAGTATCCGCATGTTTTCACTTGTGCTGCACGCCGATGTGGGATTGCCTCGTTTGCGGCTGATATACGCTCGCGGGCTGTGATGTAATACATAAACCCATTTCTGAGTGTGGGTTTGTTGCAGGAGATTCCCGACAACTCCTTCTGCGGAGAGGTGGAGTCGGTGTGGAGGCGGGCGTGGTCGAGTCATTTGGAATTGTTTCGCCCTCTGTCGGCTGCAACATCCCTGCCCCGCGTGTCAACGGTACGGACTCGCGCGCTCTCGCCAGCACAGGAGCTCATTCTGCGCGGAGTTGATCTTAAAAGCCTCACCACATAGTTGCGTGCTATTTATCATTCTTGATTTAAAGAAGTCTTGCGTTTCCAGACTGACAAACGCGTAAGTGTGCGCGCGAGCCGCAGGGTACCGCGCAGTAAAACACCCCGTCCAAAAGTGACTCTAAAAAGAACATCTCCCGCCAGGCGGGAAGCGACGGCGGCGCGTGAACCGTGGCTACTGTCGGCCGCTCACAGGCTCATTCTTTAAAAGTCATTTAATGGAAGAACTTAGCTCCTGTACCGAGCGCCGTAAAGCGCAGAGTGAGATAAATGAATCCCTGTTTCTGTCTCTGAATGACCTAATTCACACTTCACATCGCCCGGCACGACTCATTTACTTCATGATCAAGTGACGGTGAAACGCCTGGAATATGTCACAGATAATATATATACGTGTATATTTTTCATCTGACTGGTAATTATCATCGCTTATAGCACGCTTCAAAAACACGCAATGCACAAATATTTGCCGGAGGTCCGCGAAAAGCGCAGGGGATAATTGCTTGGGAGAGGCAGACGCAGCCTTTAACAAGCATACTACAGGTCTAATAACGCGTACACGTCCAAACATCTCTGCGTCTGCTTTGAGGTCTATAGTGCACGCGCGCAGACGGCCCTGACACAACTCTCTGTGAGCATCGTTCCTTCTGTTCCACTACTTCAGGTGTTCACCTCACACCTTAGAGGTGTGGTGGATACGGGCAGGAGAGAGAGAGAGAGAGAGAGAGAGAGACAGACACAAACAGAGAGATGTGCTTCATCCGTACTTCATTAAGTGAAATAGCATCAGCTGTCACACACAACGACTACGGTGAGCACACATTAGGATTCTCAACCACCAAAAGGTGTGTGTGTGTGTGTGTGTGTGTGTGTGTGAAAGAGCAAGTGACTTTTGACAGTCTGACTGTGAGATGTCCTACATGCTTAGGGAAGTTAGTGAAAACATTCTACTGATTTTACTTTAATATTAAATCAGTGTGTACACCTACCAGCAAACGGACCGACGTGTTCTCAGTCTCAGGACGAGGAGCTCAGGGCAGCTGTATCTCCACGGGTTCCTCCGTCCTGGGGACCTGCATGTGGACGGGGGTGTCAACTTTACGCAAAGAAATTGAGAGTAGCATTTTCTTAAGTTAAATCCATGCTGGTTTCAAACAGACAGCAGCACTTAAGAAATCACTAGAACACACAGTTTGGTTTGTGAGTGAGTGAACGAGATGGAAGGAACCAGCCACAGAGTGTGTGTGTGTGTGTGTGTTTGTGTGTGTGTGTCCAGTCTGAAGGGTCAGATCAGCACTGATAGACACAGTCTGAGGGAATAAGAGCTGAGAGCTTAAATGTAAACGTCTAGACCCTGATAACACATACACACACACACACACACATTCCTCAGGACAGTCCATTTCACACATTATCTCACTCATTACCACTTTTACACTCTCACCTAATGGAGGCCACATTGAAGAAATTACAGAACTCACACACCTACACAGACACAGACACACACACACACACACACACACACACACACACACACACACACACACACACACACACACACAGGAGTGTTATTGTGTTTATACTGGCACACCCAGGTGTGCAATTCTGGCGGTTTATTTAGTATTTTTCCACACATCACTCTCTCTTACTCTCACACACACACACTCACTCAATAATCTGAGTTCGTTAAGCTCAGTGTCAGCACTGTCTGCTCTCTGTTTGGGCTTCAATCTGAATTTTGAGTTTTGTATTAATTTCACTTGTTTCTAAAAGACACAAAGTGTGAATGAATGAATGAATGAATGAACAGACCACCACAGGCACATCTGTGCGTCGTTTCGTCCACTGTACGGAATCTGAGGTGGATTTGAAATTCCTGGGATATGATAATTCCACACCCTCTCCAAAGGTTCTAATCAAATGTACCCACTCAGGTGGAATTAGCTCACAGTTACCTGTGAGCATGACAAACACACAGACAGGATGTGTAAACAGACGTTGTCTTGTGGTGTTACACACAGACAGGATGTGTAAACAGACGTCTTGCAGTGTTACATATACACAGGACGTGTAAACACATCTTGTGGTGTTACACACAGATAGGATGTGTAAACAGACGTCTTGTGGAAGCCACGCCCCCTAATGATCCAGGACACAGCTTCCTTAAAACAACCAGTATAATCCAGGACACAGCTTCATTAAAACACCCAGTATAATCCAGGACACAGCTTCATTAAAACACCCAGTATAATCCGGGACAGAGCTTCATTAAGACACCCAGTATAATCCAGGACACAGCTTCATTAAGACACCCAGTATAATCCAGGACAGAGCTTCATTAAGACACCCAGTATAATCCAGGACACAGCTTCATTAAGACACCCAGTATAATCCAGGACACAGCTTCATTAAAACACCCAGTATAATCCAGAGGAGATAAATATGGAGAGCCCCTCAATGCCACGTGTGTTTGGTAACTGTGACGACTGTCGCTGTGGATGGCAACGCGAGCAACGCTAGCAACGCTCGAGGCACGTGAAATGCACCAGGGGCAGTTTGTTATAACACCGTGTGACTTCAACTCAATATCACACACACTATATGAACCACACACACTATCTGAACCTGGATATGAACCAGACAAACAATATGAACCTGGATATGAACCACACACACTATCTGAACCACACACACTATCTGAACCTGGATATGAACCACACAAACAATACAAACCTGGATATGAACCACACAAACAATACAAACCTGGATATGAACCACACACACTGTATGAACCTGGATACGAACCACACACACTGTATGAACCTGGATACGAACCACACACACTGTATGAACCTGGATATGAACCACACACACTGTATGAATCACACACACTATATGAACCTGTGTGTGTGTGTGTGTGTGCACCTGGCTCCACCAATGACAGTAGTTGTATGTTTGTACACTTGCACCTGTGCAAAAATTGTAAAGCGTCCTTGGGTATCTTGAAAGGTGCCATATAAATTGAACATTCATTCATTCATTTAGCCATTCCCCTCTCCCTCTCCTCCTATCTCTCTCCGTCTCTCCCCCTCTCTCTCTCTCCGTCTCTCCCTCTCTCTCTCTCCCTCTGGCACTCCAAACATTTCATGCTGTATCTCCTCATCAACAGCTTCATCTGGTATGAGACTGCATTCTCTCTCACGCTGATGCTGACACACGTGCTGGGTCCACCCAGGGTGACCATAAATTACCCAGAATTCCTCCACAGCCATAACCTAGACAACCACCAATACACCCATACTGCCACACACATCAGAGATGGTGACGGTGAATCCCGACAGACAACCTCAAACAGGTGAAGACAAACAGGTACATTCATCCTAGCGAACACTTTACACAACCGGAGCCAAAGATCGTCCATCTGCTGCTGTTCCTCGGACCTTACGCGCCGGAGCTGAAGATTCCCCACCCCTCCTCTGTCATTCACGCCAGCACTTGCATGATTAATATGTTTTAAATCACCATTCCTTCATTCAATTAGCCATGTATATTTTCACTGAGAAGTTTCCCAGTAGCACTGGCGTAGAAAAACACACTCAGCTATTTCTCCCTGCTTATTTTTCTTAGAAAATAATTAGCACCATAACGAGTTGTTTGTCAAATGTGTTTTTAAAAGGTTGGTCTGTTTTTTTCTAATATATTTATATGTTTCTCAGTGGGAGGCCAGTGGTCTGAGAAAGAAGCTGCTCTCTGCTGTCGGCTGAACCAGCTCTGTGTACAGGGAGCAGGTTCACTGTGGGCCGCACGAGACGGGCAGGGCGCCTGATGATGACATCAGTGCTGTTGACTCCGGAGCAGACGAGTGATGAACTGTGTGTGTTTGTATGTTTTTTTCCCTCTCAGACTCGTCACTGTGCAACAACACATCGGCTGTGTGAGCGTGCGTAGTGTGCGTGCGCAGAGAGTCTGTGTGAGCTGTGTGAGTGTGTGTGTGTAGTGGAACAGCTGTGTGAGTGTGAGTGTGTGTAGTGCGGCACCTGTGTGAGTGTGTGTGAGTGTGTGTAGTGCAGCACCTGTGTGTGTGTGTGTGAGTCTGTGTGTGAGTGTGTGTGTGAGTGTGTGTGTGTGTTACAGCTGCTGCATCAGAGATCATCCTGGTACCATCTGCCTGACCTTCACCACTGGAGCTGAGATGATGCCAGTGGTGGTGGAGACTGTCCCCCTGATGGACAGGGTAAGTGTGAGTGTGCACCTCTGCTACAGACTCAGTGCTGCCCCCTGAAGGCCACTTGCAGTCACACACATACCTTGAAGTTTAAGAATGGCAGCTGGAGACAAAACAATGTGCACTGAAATTCCATTATAGGCACAAAAAGAGGCAATTGGCTCTCCAAAAAAGAGAGGGAAGGGGAGGGGAGGGGAGAGGAGGAGAGGGGAGGGGGGAGGGAGGGGAGGGAGGGAGGGGAGAGGAGGGAGAGGAGAGGGAGAGGAGGAGAGGAGAGGGGAGGGGAGGGGAGAGGAGGAGAGGGGAGGGGAGGGGAGAGGAGGGGAGAGGAGGAGAGGAGAGGAGAGGGGAGGGGAGGGGAGGGGAGACAAAAGTGTGTGTGTAGAGGAGATAGAGGAGTGTGGGCAGCATCGAGGGTTAAGCGCAGACAGTAAGTGAGTCCAGATGTGCTGTTATTATTAATATCAGGCCTGATGAATGGGAAGGTAAAATTACAGGCGCCAGCCGAGGAGGCCCACACACTCACAGCCCCACGCAACTGCCCCACACACACTCACAGCCCCACGCTACTGCCCCCACACACACTCACAGCCCCACGCTACTGCCCCCACACACACTCACAGCCCCACGCTACTGCCCCACACACACAGCCCCACGCTACTGCCGAAAGACGAAAGAGGGCAGATGTGAGAGGGTATGGGGGACCAAAGAGGGCAGATGTGAGAGGGTATGGGGGACCAAAGAGGGCAGATGTGAGAGGGTATGGGAGACCAAAGAGGGCAGATGAGAGAGGGTATGGGGACCAAAGAGGGCAGATGTGAGAGGGTGGACCAAAGAGGGCAGATGTGAGAGGGTATGGGGGACCAAAGAGGGCAGATGTGAGAGGGTATAGGGGGGACCAAAGAGGGCAGATGTGAGAGGGTATGGGGGACCAAAGATGGCAGATGTGAGAGGGTATGGGGGACCAAAGAGGGCAGATGTGAGAGGGTATGGGGGACCAAAGAGGGCAGATGTGAGAGGGTATGGGGGACCAAAGAGGGCAGATGTGAGAAGGTATGGGGGACCAAAGAGGGCAGATGTGAGAGGGTATGGGGGACCAAAGAGGGCAGATGTGAGAGGGTATGGGGGACCAAAGAGGGCAGATGTGAGAGGGTATGGGGGACCAAAGAGGGCAGATGTGAGAAGGGTATGGGGGACCAAAGAGGGCAGATGTGAGAGGGTATGGGGGACCAAAGAGGGCAGATGTGAGAGGGTATGGGGGACCAAAGAGGGCAGATGTGAGAGGGGGTGAGAGGGTATGGGGGAACAAAGAGGGCAGATGTGAGAGGGTATGGGGGAGGGCAGAAGATGTGAGAGGGTAGGGGGGACCAAAGAGGGCAGATGTGAGAGGGTATGGGGACCAAAGAGGGCAGATGTGAGAGGGTGGGGGACCAAAGAGGGCAGATGTGAGAGGGTATGGGGGACCAAAGATGGCAGATGTGAGAGGGTATGGGGACCAAAGAGGGCAGATGTGAGAGGGTATGGGGGACCAAAGAGGGCAGATGTGAGAAGGTATGGGGGGACCAAAAGAGGGCAGATGTGAGAGGGTATGGGGGACCAAAGAGGGCAGATGTGAGAGGGTATGGGGGACCAAAGAGGGCAGATGTGAGAGGGTATGGGGGACCAAAGAGGGCAGATGTGAGAGGGTATGGGGGACCAAAGAGGGCAGATGTGAGAAGGTATGGGGGACCAAAGAGGGCAGATGTGAGAGGGTATGGGGGACCAAAGAGGGCAGATGTGAGAGGGTATGGGGACCAGAGGTGGCAGATGAGAGGGTATGGGGACCAAAGAGGGCAGATGTGAGAGGGTATGGGGGACCAAAGAGGGCAGCAGATGTGAGGGTATGGGGGACCAAAGAGGGCAGATGTGAGAGGGTATGGGAGACCAAAGAGGGCAGATGTGAGAGGGTATGGGGGACCAAAGAGGGCAGATGTGAGAGGGTGGGGGACCAAAGAGGGCAGATGTGAGAGGGTATGGGAGACCAAAGAGGGCAGATGAGAGAGGGTATGGGGGACCAAAGAGGGCAGATGTGAGAGGGTGGACCAAAGAGGGCAGATGTGAGAGGGTATGGTGGACCAAAGAGGGCAGATGTGAGAGGGTATAGGGGACCAAAGAGGGCAGATGTGAGAGGGTATGGGGGACCAAAGATGGCAGATGTGAGAGGGTATGGGGGACCAAAGAGGGCAGATGTGAGAGGGTATGGGGGACCAAAGAGGGCAGATGTGAGAAGGTATGGGGGACCAAAGAGGGCAGATGTGAGAGGGTATGGGGGACCAAAGAGGGCAGATTTGAGAAGGTATGGGGGACCAAAGAGGGCAGATGTGAGAAGGTATGGGGGACCAAAGAGGGCAGATGTGAGAGGGTATGGGGGACCAAAGAGGGCAGATGTGAGAGGGTATGGGGGACCAAAGAGGGCAGATGTGAGAGGGTATGGGGGACCAAAGAGGGCAGATGTGAGAGGGTATGGGGGACCAAAGAGGGCAGATGTGAGAGGGTATGGGGGACCAAAGAGGGCAGATGTGAGAGGGTATGGGGGACCAAAGATGGCAGATGTGAGAGGGTATGGGGGACCAAAGAGGGCAGATGTGAGAGGGTATGGGGGACCAAAGAGGGCAGATGTGAGAGGGTATGGGGGACCAAAGAGGGCAGATGTGAGAGATACGGAAGACAAGACAGGCAGGACATTCAGGGAGGGAATGAGGGAGCAGGACTGTGTGTGTTGGGGTGTGTGTGTGTGTGTGTGTGTGTGTGTGTTAGTGTGTGTGTGTGGGGGTGTGTGTGTGTGTGTGGTGTGTGTGTGTGTGTGTGTGTGTGTGTGTGTGTGTGTGTGTGTGTGTGTGTGTGTTGGGGGTGTGTGTGTGTGTGTGTGTGTGTGTGTGTGTGTGTGTGTGTGTGTGTGTGTGTGTGTGTGTGTGTGTGTGTGTGTGTGTGTGTGTGTGTGTGTGTGTGTGTTGGGGGTGTGTGTGTGTGTGTGTGTGTGTATGAGTGTAATAGCAGGAGGAGCCTCGCTGGCCACAGCAGTGTTGTTCTAGCCGTCAGACGCTCGTCTGTAAGGGGAGTCCCTTTCAGGGTGCTGCCCCCTCAACACATACACACACACACACACACACACACACAAGCCCTTTGGGAGATTCCGGCGAGCCTCCCTGTCGCTGTCTAACCCTCCGACAACACACACACACTCACACACACACACACACACACACACACACATACACTTCTTTCTACATGACAATCTTAGAAGAATGCCTCCCTCTCTCTGTTTCTCTTCTCTCCCTCCCTCTCTCTCTCTCTCTCTCTCTCTGTTTCTTTCTGTTTCTCTCTCTCATGTTTGCATCTTCAGTGGTACTACAGATAACTTTTGCTTACCGCCAAGAATACTATAAACACATGCCTAGATAAACAAACACACACACACGCTCAGATAAACACACATACGGCCCAGGGGAATTAGACATGGCTGTGAAGGCTCTGGAGGAAACACTGAAGCCGGCAGTAGATCACCTCTGACTCTCAAGCCGAAGGCATAAGCACAGCACTAACTCACCCTCTCTCTCTCACACACACACACACACACACACACACACACACATGTTTAATGATGTTGGGCTTGGACAGGCAGGGAGGAGTTGACCCTCTGAGGGAAGCAGGACCAGAGTCGCTGGGTGTTGAGCTTCTGTCTAAACTGTCAGGAGGTCGTGTCTGGCATGACATCAGAGCCAGCCCCAGCGTGCACTGGGGTCATGACCCCTACACACACACAGGCACGAATTTCAAACCATGAGGCTTAAGCAGTGGGGGGGGGGGGTGATGTTGAGGGCGGAGCTACAGTCTGGGTTTGTGGGGTATGTAGTGTGGAGTATGTGTAATAGTGGGTGTGGGGTAAATCCACACTGACCTCGTGTGAGCTGGGCCACCCAGATGCTCTGAGCATAAATCTGGGTGTTATTTGAACAAATTAGTTTAACAGTCACGCTGGACACTGGGGGCTAGCCTGGACACTGAGGGGTTAGCCTGGACACTGAGGGGTTAGCCTGGACACTGGTGGGCTAGCCTGGACACTGAGGGGTTAGCCTGGACACTGGTGGGCTAGCCTGGACATTGGGGGGCTAGCCTGGACACTGGGGGGCTAGCCTGGACACTGAGGGGTTAGCCTGGACACTGGGGGGCTAGCCTGGACACTGGGGGGCTAGCCTGGACACTGGGGGGTTAGCCTGGACACTGGGGGGCTAGCCTGGACACTGCAGGACTAGAACGGACAGTTGGGGACAAGCGTCTAGAGAACAAAGAGTTCTAAGGTAGTGAATATAATAGTAGTGTAGAAGGTAATGCATAAGAGTGTGTGTGTGTATGTGTGTGTGTGTGTGTGGTCTCTGGAGAACACAGAGGAATCTGTATGTGTGGTTTTTATGAAGAGGAGTTCTCAGCAAGGTGTGTGTGTCTGGCCAACAGTCCCTAGAGAGCAGGCGGTGCTGTGGTGTGTGTGTGTGTGTGTGTGTGTGTGTGTGCTAACAGATGAAACAATAACAGCTCAGCGTCTGTCCGTCACTGTTTTTATCTGACTGTAATACCTGCCTGAGTGTATAAAGTTCCAGATCCAACAAACAGACCAGACAGACAGGGAGAGAGACAGAAACTTAGAGAGAGAGAGGGAGAGGGGGAGGGAGAGAGAGAGGGATAGAGAGAGGGAGGGGGTCAATGTTATCTTTGATGATCTTGGCTGATCCTGCCATGTGTTTCTGCTTCTCTCTCTCCTGCAGCAGAGAAATGGCAGCAGCACCTCCATCAGTCCTCCAGCTGACTCTGGCCCCGCCCCTCCTGACTGGCCCCGCCCCTCCTGCAGCTCTGACTCTGACCCCGCCTCTCCTGACTGGCCCCACCCCTCGTGCAGCACTGACTCTGACCCCACCTCTCCTGTAGCTGACTCTGACCCCGCCTCTCCTGCAGCTTTGACACTGACCCCGCCTCTCCTGACTGACCCCGCCTCTCCTGCAGCTGACTCTGACCCAGTCTCTCCTGACTGGCTCCTCCCCTCCTGCAGCTCTGACTCTGGCCCTGCCCCTCCTGCAGCTGACTCTGGCCCCGCCCCTCCTGAAGCTCTGACTGGCCCCGCCCCTCCTGCAGCTTTGACTCTGGTCCCGCCCCTCCTGCAGCTCTGACTCTGACCCCGCCTCTCCTGACTGGCCCCACCCCTCCTGCAGCTGACTCTGACCCCGCCTCTCCTGACTGGCCCCGCCCCTCCTGCAGCTGGTCCAAAGCCAGACTGCTTCTTTTATTACGGTTTAGGCTGCAAATTGGAAAGGACGTAACTGTTCGCAGATCAGCATAAAAGCCAAAGCTACACAATGAAGAGAGGACTCATAGCACAGTGTAACTATTTACAAGTACATGTGTCGTCCTCTAGGGAGCGCTGTTAGACATCTCACTGTCAGCCTTTACAGTTTCTTAAGGGAGGTAAAGCAAATGTCTTCGTAGCTTGTGAAATGGCTGGTGGTATGTTCAGGTACTCAGCTGGAGAAGCTGCTCCACTGAACCACCTCCACCACCCCAGAACCAGCAGGCAGGTCCAGAAAGACAGACATGCTGCTCTACATAAACCTACACACATGAGTACACTCATACTGTAAATAAACACGCACACACACACACTCATCTGCTGTCTTAGCCATGGGAAAAACCGCATGATCAGAGACAGACAGCCACAAAGATGCAAACTCTGCATTTACCATAAACCTGAAGGCGTACAAACGGGCACACACACTCCCCTCACTCCAACACACACGCACAGACACATACCATAAACACACAGTCTCACTCTTCCATAACCCTGCACATATACACACACAGTCATAAAGATCCAAACTATGACTCTTCTATAACCACACACACAGGTCCACAGAGACAGTTTGCCTTTCAAATTAGCTTATGTTCAAAGACAATATTCTTCCCCTTCTGTAAAGACACACATGCACGCACACACACACACACACACACACACACACGATTAACATCAAAATGTTTCCATGCATGACACTGAACCTTCTTCATTCCAACTCAGGTAAAATAGTCTCATGTGTTTAACTCTTACACTAGTTAAACAGTAACAGTCCCAACTGAAATACTGCTAAATCAGGTTTGCTCCCTGTTAGAATCTCAGTGCATGCTAAAAGTATCATGATAACTATTTAATATCTCTCAGAGCTGTTAATATCACTTAAAGTTCAAAGTGAGACCGAAATGTTCTTGCTAGCCCTCACAGAGACGTCCTGGCGGACTAGCATGCTAACCCTCACAAAGACGTCCTGGCGGACTAGCATGCTAACCCTCACAGAGACGTCCTGGCGGACTAGCATGCTAACCCTCACAGAGACGTCCTGGCGGACTAGCATGCTAACCCTCACAGAGACGTCCTAATGGACTAGCATGCTAACCCTCACAGAGACGTCCTAATGGACTAGCATGCTAACCCTCACAGAGACGTCCTGTTATACTAGCTGAATCAGACCCACATTTCAGTTGGGATACTCGTGCCTGGAAACACAGGACTGGTGTGTGGATCGAAACGCTTTCCTGCCTTTCAGTGAGTCACTTAAACCATCCAGTCTGGGATCAGGGACGCCCGGTCTGGGATCAGGGACGCCCAGTCTGGGATCAGGGACCCCGTTAGAACATACTGAGCATGCTCAGTAATGCGCCGCTTCCTCACCAACACACGGAACAATAATGGAATGGTTGCAGTCTCCCCGGCAACCAGGGTCATGTTTCCCTTTGTACCTACTGTATTTCTAACGAACGTGAAACCACATGTCCAAATATACCTCCACTCCTGTGTGTACTGTAGATGCGCAAGGTGTGAGGTGGTGTTTGGGGTAGTCGGCTGGAGACGTGGGGAGGGAGCTCATGACAGATGGTGGGTGCCTCTTTGACTGATGCCTGCATATGACTTTCCTCCCAAACGACGCAACCTAATGGCTCATTGATGGATTTCCTTAGATGGGCAGATGGTTGTCAAGTTTTGACTAATTGTGAAATCTCAACGGTTCCCTTTTTCCTCTCAGTCTATTTAAAAAATATATTTTGTGTGTAAACGACATTGAAACATAATAAATGATCCTCGAGTGCTGGAATCTTAATAAATTATCTTTACGTGCCAAGAAAACGTCTGGATCTCCTAAGATTAATGTGGCACTACGAACGATCTGCTGGCCATCAGAGATTCATGCACACAGGCAGCAGAAGTGGGGGATGAAGCTCCGTGGGCACTGCGTGTGTAGCCGCACTGTGGGCACTGCCGTATATATATATATATATATATATATATATATATAGAGAGAGAGAGAGAGAGAGAGAGAGAGTGAGAGAGAGGGGATATAGGTCATATCTTTATTGCTATTGCTTTAATTCTCAGCTTCCAGCATTCACTTATACCATATGAAATGACACTGTGATCAGATAAAGTCCAGATCTGTTTCATAGTAAATAGTTAGTCACTTTTTCACTCTGTTGGTATGTCTGTATTTGCGTAATGACCAAGAAGTATCGTATGCTCGTTAATAGAACTGAAAACTGGGATCTGATTGGTGAATCAAGCTCAGTTCCTTCTTTTTTATCAAATATTTACACTGAGCTCAGGTCAGCCCAACTTTAGATGATCTTTGTAGGGCCATCTCCTGCCCAAGGGGCTAATGCCATGCTAATGCCATGCTAATGACAGGCTAATGCCATGCTAATGCCAGGCTAATGGCCTTCTCTGTCCCCCTCCTTCACCACCACCACCACTCTGAGGCCCAGCCTGCCATCTAGATGAACAGACCCCAGCAGCCTGCCAGCCAGATTAATCTTAGATCAGTACGGCTGAAAGGTTAACAGTTAAAGGTGGTTCTATTTGGGCTTTTCTGGTACTGCTTTTTCTCCTGTGGCAGTGACCAACAGTGGGAAGGGAGCCACGACTCAAGGTCAACAGGGCCCTGACTCCCCCGCGGAAGACCTGAAATTCTCGTTCGTCCACATGGGGCCCTGAACATGGAGGAGCTGTGAGGTGGACACCCTGAGCTCCACAGCCCCAGTCCAAGCGGGCTAATCCCCACGACTCACAGCCTGAGTACAAGTGGGCTAATCCTCACAACTCACAGCCTGAGTACAAGTGGGCTAATCCCCACGACTCACGGCCCCAGTCCAAGCGGGCTAATCCCCACGACTCACGGCCCCAGTCCAAGCGGGCTAATCCTCATGACTCACGGCCCCAGTCCAAGCGGCTAATCCTCATGACTCACAGTCCCAGTACAAGCGGGCTAATCCTCACGACTCACAGCCTGAGTACAAGCGGGCTAATCCTCACGACTCACAGCCTGAGTACAAGTGGGCTAATCCTCACGACTCACAGCCTGAGTACAAGCGGGCTAATCCTCACGACTCATAGCCCCAGTCCAAGCGGGCTAATCCTCATGACTCACAGCCCCAGTACAAGCAGGCTAATCCTCACGACTCACAGCCCCAGTCCAAGCGGGCTAATCCTCACGACTCACAGCCTGAGTACAAGCGGGCTAATCCTCACGACTCACGGCCCCAGTCCAAGCGGGCTAATCCCCAGGCGCGCTGGGCCCCCACAGGCGTGTGCTGGGCCCCCACAGGCATGCTAGGCCCCCACAGGCGTGCTGGGCCCCCACAGGCGTGCTGGGCCCTGGGCCTTTACACCGCTGATTGTTTCCTAGTCGGCAGGCGGGAGCAGCATGGAGACCTTGGGCTCCCGGACGGCATGTTTATTGAATTCCTACTCAGTTCACAGACGGGTTTATGGCTGGCTCCAGACGCCACTAGCCAAATAACACACACTCCTCTTAAAGCTGTTTACAGTCAGAGCTGCTAGTGCCTGTTCTGCTCACTTCTTCTCTCCCTCTCTCCTCCTAACGGAAAGAGAGCTTCACTCTCACTCCTTCTCACGGTGCTACCAGCATGGGGGAGGGGCAGACGCCAAGCTAAACACAACTCGGGAGACACAGGAGGGTAAAAGAAGCCTTATGTCCTAAGCCCACTGCACACCTTCTTCAGCCATCTCTCTCCCTCAGACTCAACAGCACCTCCACGCGTCATCTTCCAAGAAAAAGTGGAAAACTTCACGCTGCCATAAAAAGACATCGGAGTCTAAATTTGGTTCAAAAACAGAGTGAAAAAAAAACATGAGCAACGATTTCAAAACAGCAAAGATCCTCAGATTGGAGGACACATCTGTGTGTGTGTGTGTGTGTGCCTTGCTCCTGCTCTTCATCATACGTTCCGACCCGTTGTCCCAAACACTCAGCGTAAACTCTGCTCTGTCCCAGAAGCCTTTGCTCTGTGCTGCCTGCACTGTTCATCATCCCAGCATAAACAGGCTCGCCGCATCCACTGAGCTCCGCCCCCTGGCCCCGCCCCTGGTCCCGCAGCTGAAGCGTAAACATCTCGTCATCTCATCTCACCGACGGCCGGTCGGCACGGTAATGACATAATAGGAGGGATCAGGTAGCGGTGAGGCAGAGCCCGAACACTAGTGCTAGCCATCACCTCCGTAATCACTGCAGCCTGACGCCTAGATGCCCCTTTTGCTCCATGGTCCAACCGTCTCAGGAGGAGACACTGAGGAAGATGACTTGGCGTTTTAATGAGGCATTGGTAGTGATAGTCTCAAATGGCCTACGTGAAATAAAGGCAGAGAAGAGGAGGGGGGAGTTGGAACGTTCTTCACTATCTAAGAGGGTCACTCTCGCCCCCTTGTGGTTGTGCATGGAAAACCAGGTACCATAGTGATAAGGGGTGAGATTGCACTGATAGTAGATTAGGGATTTGCGTTAAACAAAGTGCAACATCTGTTAAAATGGACAATCCGTCATGCTTCTTAGATCTCATCAAATTCGAAAGAAAGTCAGAAATAAAATTAAGTCAATAATATGGCCAATTGTGATTCACACCCCAATCGGAATTTGTCCTCTGCATTTACCCATCTGTGCCCAGAGCGGTGGGCAGCCCTAGCCCAACACCCAGGGGGCAGTTGGGGTTAGGTGTCTTACTCAAGAGCACCTCAGTCATGGCCTCAGGCCTGGGAATCAAACCCCTCTGGTCACACAGCCACCACACCATGACTGCCCACTAATGAATCATAGACCGACAGATAAAAGATACACAGATCTAAAGCTAGATCAGGTCTAATAAACACAGAGTTTATTGTGATCCAAGGCCGACTGAACTGGATCATTTCTGTAACACTGTTTATTGTGATCCGAGGCTGACAGAACCAGGCCTGACAGAACCAGGCCGTGTGTACTGACCCTTCAGGCTTGGCCCGTGCTCGCTGGGGCTCTGGTCTCCAGGCCCCTGGTTCCTGGTTCCAGTGACAGACATGCAGGAATCTTTGTGCTTGCCAGCGGCCTGGAGAGGAACTAGAACAGCCGGAACCTGAGGAGCACAGGAGCCCAAGGAATGTAGACAGGCCCACACACAGGGAGAGGGAGAGGAGAGAGAGGGAGGGAGAGGAGAGAGAGAGAGGGAGAGGAGAGAGAGAGGGAGGGAGAGGAGAGAGAGAGAGGGAGGGAGAGGGAGGGAGAGGAGAGAGAGAGGGAGGGAGAGGAGAGAGAGAGGCAGGGAGAGGAGAGAGAGGAAGAGAACAGAAAGAGAGAGGGATGGAGGGAGAGGGAGAGAGCGTTCAATTATTTTTAATGAATGCAAATAACTGCTAGAGCAAACAGGTCTGTTTTGCAGAGCATTCATGCACTCTGGTTCTGCAGGGCTGAGTGAGGGTGGAGGGCCTGCTGCCTGCAGGCTGGGATACCTGCTCTGGAGCTCTGGAGCTCTGGATGTCTGGAGGTCTGGAGCTCTGGTCGTGTTCCAGTTATTGGAAGCTGCAGAACAGCTAACGTTGACCAATGCTGTTGATAGCAGATCAGATCAGAGCAGAGCAGAGAATGGTCCAGTCAAACATCAGAGCATGGTTTGGCAATGACGAGTTCATCTCCAATACGGCCACATTAATAATCAGTAACATCTTGCAGTTGAATGTGTGTTGAACATGTACCGGTTCTGAACAGGCCAGCAGTGAACGTTCTGTAATCCGACTGGTTCCAAGGCCTCCGTGACTGACCGATTCACCATTAGCTGGATACTGTAGACCGAGGAATCAAAACCAAACATCATCTCAAACAACAGCCCAGTTCCAGAGCGCGCGTTAAACACGCGCACACGCTGGGCCACGGCTGCGCAGATTTCCGGCCTCCGACGGAGGGGACGCGCTTTGGCGGCATTGCGCCTTCCTGCGTTTGTTAGGAGGCCATTATTTAACCACAGTGCAGCGCGTAAATTAAGTCATGATATATCGGCGTCTCTCCCTCCCAAGATCCGGAGGCTTCTCACCACACCAGGGCGGCGGAAGCGCAGACGGTTTACACAACCATCTGCGCGCGCCTATCTATAATTACAGCACACTGGGAGATCTGGTGAAGTTGAACAGACATTTGCTTAATGATTTATTCGCGTCTTTCTTTTCGGCCAGCGGGCTTGAGGTGAACAACCTTTTATCAACTCATTTTACTTGCTAAATGATTCAATAAAAAGGGAGTCTTCTTAACATATTTTATTTCACCTGTTTTAAAAAAAAAAGTCCGTTGGCCTGGTGAAACATGTGTTGATCATCTATGAATGTGAGAAGAAATGAAATCCCAACATCTCACGAAGAGGTTGTGACAGACATCTGCTATGGTAACCTACGTGGAACGCGAGCGTGGCTTCCTCGATAATTAAGCACAAACTCTGCGCTCTTCAACCACGTCCTTATACTGCGACATATCAAAACGGTCCGATTACTGTACAACATTTCAAACATAAATCAGTTAAAAAGTTGAAATTGGTTGTAGCCCTGCGTTTGCAGTGGCCTACATACACTGGCACACACGGGTCTGCTAACCCTGACGGCAGAGTGGAGTGTTCAAGACTTCAGCAGAAGACAATACGTACACGAGGAAACAATGTCGCGAGTCTGGGCTTCGAGGTCTTTATGGAAAAGTCTATGGAGAGCTGGAAGCAAACCCAGGAGCAGGCACGTGCGAGTCTACATGTATAATCGAGTTTAATGCCCTCCGCCAAAGCGCACTCGATCTGAACACGGCAGCACAAACGCAAACGCGCACGCATAAGAGCTCAGCGTTCAGCACGAGCTCAGCCTGCACGGCGTGCGCGCGCCTATCTATAATTGTAATCTATTAAGAATCACAAAACGTCTGCACGGGGAGAAGGAGACTCAGACAAAACGTCTAGGTTGTTACCTTTGGCAGACAGAGCGGCACCTGAGAAATTTGAGCAGACGTTTAGGCGAAGTCTGGGCCCGGACGAAAAAAAGAGTGTATCAATTTCTTAAGGTAATTAGCCCTGTATATTACCAATCAAACAAAACCTATTGCCCAAGTACAATGGCTGGCCAAGAAATATATTTATCTTACATTTGTGGAGGTCTGGCTATGGAAAGGCCTCTGCGATGGAGATGTTTTTTTTCTTAACGGGAGCGAGTCCAACAGC
Organism: Brachyhypopomus occidentalis; assembly: GCA_020368025.1. Lineage (NCBI taxonomy): Eukaryota > Metazoa > Chordata > Actinopteri > Gymnotiformes > Hypopomidae > Brachyhypopomus > Brachyhypopomus occidentalis. Next base: position 672,236 of record JAGXOD010000047.1, read on the forward strand.
GAGAATACTGCGTAAAAACAGATCTTGAGGGATCTGATTTTCATTACCACCTTCATTGTTCCATTTTAGTGAAGACATTAAGAACGTCGCCACAGCAAAAATCAGAACTTCAAATTACACATTAACACTTATATTTAATTAGCCGTTATTCAACATTGATAAGACGTGTCTTTGTGCGCGGGGTTATTTGATAACTACAACATGCCATAAACACTTCTCAAGTTGAAGGTACTAGTGCGTTATAGAACTTCTAACGAAATAGAAAGTTAAAGAACCACGTGAAGAAGTTAGATTATTTAACATTTTGAAAAACTATATGGTTGTACCTCAAGTGGTATTTGGTAATTGGCGGTTTTTCTGCAGGAAACGACACATCAGACAGGTCTCTCAATTAGGTCCCATTACTCCGTCTCCTCTTACATATACATCTCTACATCTCCCCCTACATTCACAGATACACACTACTTATATATTATACACTCACGCACACATTTTCCTTCTTTACGATGACGATCGTTTTTAACGGATTGGCTGTATAATCAGACGCCTCCCTGCTGGTATTGCATGACCCGTATCTGTTTCTCAACACTGAGCACACTATTAATCCAGAACCCCCAACTCCAGTTGCTGAAACACAGCCTAAAACTACCAAGGAGCCTCCACCATGCTGCCCTGTTGAACCTCCACCGTGCTGCCCTGTTGAACCTCCACCGTGCTCCTCATGCTCCTGTTATGCCTCCACCATGCTCCTCCTCCTCTTGTTCGTCTTGTTTCACGCTTCTCACTCCACCTGCTGCAGATCATCCACAGTTCTTCCATGAGGAACTTCTGGCCAGACGTCTCCCAACAGGACCACAGGAGTCCTGGGTCCCGCCCGTCCTGAGCTGTTGGCACTGCGGGACGTCTGAAACCATGACGCGTCTTACCTGTGAATAAGTGTCCTTGGACGACCACCGTGTCTACTGTCCTCACGGTTTCCTGTTTGTGTTTCTTGTATGGAACATTTTGAAACCCCAGTCCAGGAGAGACCTTGCAGATGCAGTAGCAATACCTTGTGTCTTGTTGCTATGCTCAGTCTTGACAAGGTGACACGAAACGTCCTGAGGTTTTCCACAACCTCACCTGTAGCGCAGTTTGGCCGTACCTCGCCTGTAGCGCAGTATGGCCGTACCTCGCCCGTAGCGCAGTTTGGCCGTACCTCACCCGTAGCGCAGTTTGGCCGTACCTCACCCGTAGCGCAGTATGGCCGTACCTCACCCGTAGCGCAGTTTGGCCGTACCTCACCCGTAGCGCAGTATGGCCGTACCTCACCCGTAGCGCAGTTTGGCCGTACCTCACCCGTAGCGCAGTATGGCCGTACCTCACCCGTAGCGCAGTATGGCCGTACCTCACCCGTAGCGCAGTTTGGCCGTACCTCACCCGTAGCGCAGTTTGGCCGTACCTCACCCGTAGCGCAGTATGGCCGTACCTCACCCGTAGCGCAGTTTGGCCGTACCTCACCCGTAGCGCAGTATGGCCGTACCTCACCCGTAGCGCAGTATGGCCGTACCTCACCCGTAGCGCAGTATGGCCGTACCTCACCCGTAGCGCAGTATGGCCGTACCTCACCCGTAGCGCAGTATGGCCGTACCTCACACGTAGCGCAGTTTGGCCGTACCTCACCTGTAACCTCACCTGGAAGCTAGTCTCCTACTCAGCTTTTCTGTTTCAGTTAATGACTGTTTCTACATATGAAAATTATCATTGTTTGGTATAATTGGTTAATCATACACCTGAAATCCTACAAAACTCCTGAAATTGTGCACGTGGACCTAGAAGAACTGATGCGGATCTGAGGGCACAAAGGTGGTCACACCAAATGTTGGTTTCTCTTTTGTTCATTCAGTTTCCCCAATGAACTGTTGAACTGCCGCAGAGAGCAGCTGCAATACTGTGGCCACTAGATGGCACAAAAGTGTCATTTCTGAAGGGAAGTTTTTAAAGTTCAGAGATGCAGTGGAAAGAGCCGAGCAGTCCATAAGTATTTGGACAGCTACACTTTGTACTGGCAGTTGTTCGGCTTTATGCTACAGTGCACAGGGTGTGAGAGGAACCAGTGACTGAGGCTAAAGCAGCTCAGGTGTGAATGCACATCAATGTCAGATGGACCTTTTGCAGAGTCCTCGAAATTTAAGGGAACGAAAATTCCCAGGATCCTTTGGGGCTCAGATGACTTGTGCAGTGGTGAAGGGACCCCGGCGTCTCACATCGACACGGAGCAGCAGCACAAACACCTCCTGTAGTCTTGCGCCATCTGTGGAAGGTCTGTTTAAATCATCAGACACAGAAGCCACGTTAACACACTGCGTCTTTTATTGTAGTGAAACACCGTCCACACCAGCCAGTGGCTGTTCTGAGAAAGAGGAACAAATGAGAGAGTTTGAAAGATGAAGTGCAGCTCCAGAGAGGGAGTGACGGGCTGGAGGCCGCAGGTGGGAGACGATCCCTCCAGGAAACACAACCTAACTACGCATGCTGGCGTAAAAGGGACTAGTTTCTTCCGCCTGCGCTACGGCGTCCCGGTAACCACAGGCGGAGCTGTACGGAGTCAGACGTCTGCTTCAGAGACATCGTCTGGTGTGCTGTTGGTTCTTGGCACAATCGCACACATCACAGGGTCTAATGTCTGATGCATCTCACGCAAATCAGCATTCAGTAATAATCATCCCATCATGGTAAACAAAATGATGGTGTGGCATCTATACCACATGTCAACTAAATGTCAACTACACAACATGCATTTCATCCAGTGCACACACAGTATTTCAAACAGATATAGAAACATTCACTTTTATCCTACAATCATTTCAAATGTGCTCAGAAACATCTATGGGTCTGATCATGCCATAAACTGTTAACCCGCGATTAGCAGACCCAGGATAAAGTGCACATAATCTGGAAATAATCCCGCAATAGTGGAAAAGCAACAGACTTTTCCAGTATAAAATCAAACCATCAGCCAATAGAAATACAGCACCGAAGGTAAAGATAGCCATGTCATGCAGCTCATCAGCCAGCAGGGGGCAATAGATCTACAGCTATTACTATAGTAAAAGATGTTCAGTGCTGGCAGATGTATGGGAGGCAGTTTTGGACTAGAACTGCACATGTTTCAGCTGTTACAGATCAGCTCCAAACCAGGACGGTCAAGAAGAGAAAAAAATGTCCCGCACAGAAGGCGGGACTCAGCAGGACACATGCTAATGCAGGAGCAGAATGTCAGTTACAAGTCATTGACATGAACACCAACACAATGGGCCTGGCGGGACGTGCCTGTGGCCCGCATTAGGTCCCGCATTAGGTCCTAGCCGCATCACAGCGGGACGTCCAGGAACTGGCACCAGAGTTCTGTTCCCAGAGCCCCACAGATTTCGCAGTCTCTTACATTCAGGAAGTGTGTGTGTGTGTGTGTGTGTGTGTGTCAGGCGCTGATGGATCACACTAGAGGAAACGGACTCTCAGGACCCAGACCGAGAGCCCCCCCCACAACACCCACACGCTGGCAGCAGAATCAGCAGAATCAGCCCAGATTACTACAGAACCGAGGCCTCAGCAGACTGAGTGTGTCCTGCCCGGAGCTTCAGACGCACCTCCATCTGTCTGGACGTCCACCTCCTCACCACCACATGGACACCACCAGGAGAGAAGCCGCTGTGGGGAGCTTCCAGAAGACCAAGTATGGTTCTGCTGGCACCAACAGAAGAGCTTTAAACACCAGTCCAGTCCTTAAGGAGCATTAAGGAGCATGTGCATACACGCCCACTAGTGGGATCCCGGCAACAATCACTTGGCAACACAACAACGGGAGAGAACTGGGAGAACTCGATGAGCATCCAACGGTGAACGGGACAGTTGCGGTCACCATGCCAACCGCGTGGCCATGGCGTCGTGCACAGCCAGGATAACATCAGCAGGGTGCGTGTGCATGCGCGTGTTGGCGCCTCCTAGTGCCCACTCATCAGTAGCACATGAGCAGGTCATGCTAAGCAGAGAAGAGAAGAACCCAAAGAACCCAGAGCAGGAGCAGGAAAAGGCGGGGTCTACTGCAGGAAGAGGCGGGGTCTACTGCAGCCCGCATCACTTCCTGTCGTTGCAGTACGTGGCGTAGGTGTCACAGGCTTTCTGCATGTCTGCCAGGAAACCCGGGACGCCAGTCTGCACACAGCAGGCAAAAAACACAAACAGACACATTTCTCATGAGTACGTGTGTGTCTATGCCTGTGTGTGTGTCTCTGTGCGTGCATGCGTGTGTGTGTGTGTGTGTGTGTGTGTGGTTGAGCTCACTTTGGCTGCCCAGTTGATTAGCCAGGTGGGAATATTACCGCCAGGATTGTCAAAATAGTTCATGAAGACTGAAGCAACAAGAGGAACATATTAGAGACAAAGTGATTAATGTCAAAGGTCATCTGGGCCACTGGGTTCAAATCTCTGCATTAGGACATGAAGCTCCATGTTGATACTGCACCCAACACCCTGTGTGTGTGTGTGTGTGTGTGTGTGTGTGTGTGTGTATGTGTGTATGTGTGTGTGTGTGTGTGGACAGACACCTTTGGTGCTGCTGGTCCCTGCACTCTCCATAGCGACGCTGTGTCTATAGTCCTTCACCCTGACCACACCCGCCTTCTCGGGACACTGGGACACCTCTGAGCTCTTAGCCAGCACCACCCAGATCCTCCGCCCGTTCACCTCCAGCTCCCTGCACTCTCGCACATACACATACTGGGACGTGTAGTTAAGGAGGACTGAACATGCACATGCATGCGCACACACACACACACACACACACACACACACACACCCATTTTGCAAAGTCACACACACCCCCACACACCCCATTGTTACCTTTTGTAAATATCTGGGTATGAACACTGACATGTGTGCGTGTAGGATACGTCCCTGTTAGACAGGGGAAAGGGGTATTTCACCTCCCAGTAAATTGCTTTCTGACCACCGTAGTCCTTCTCGTAAAGATCTGCGAAAGGAAGAACAGGGTCGCAGTTACTCTGCTCCTCCCCCAACATGGATGTTCTTACTCAACGACGTCCCGCTCGGAGCTAACAGAGCATGAGACACGTACACCACAAAGACGTCCACAGTGTGCCTGACTGTGGGTCTGCAGCGCTGTTAAAGACTGGTCTAATGCAGTCTACAGTACTGTTAAAGACGGGTCTACAGTACTGTTAAAGACTGGTCTAATGCAGTCTACAGTACTGTTAAAGACGGGTCTACAGTACTGTTAAAGACTGGTCTAATGCAGTCTACAGTACTGTTAAAGACGGGTCTACAGTACTGTTAAAGACTGGTCTAATGCAGTCTACAGTACTGTTAAAGACGGGTCTACAGTACTGTTAAAGAATGGTCTACAGTACTGTTAAAGACTGGTCTAATGCAGTCTACAGTACTGTTAAAGACGGGTCTACAGTACTGTTAAAGAATGGTCTACAGTACTGTTAAAGACGGGTCTACAGTACTGTTAAAGAATGGTCTACAGTACTGTTAAAGACGGGTCTACAGTACTGTTAAAGACTGGTCTAATGCAGTCTACAGTACTGTTAAAGACGGGTCTACAGTACTGTTAAAGACTGGACTAATGCAGTCTACAGTACTGTTAAAGACTGGTCTAATGCAGTCTACAGTACTGTTAAAGACTGGTCTGCAGTACTGTTAAAGACTGGTCTAATGCAGTCTACAGTACTGTTAAAGACGGGTCTACAGTACTGTTAAAGACTGGTCTAATGCAGTCTACAGTACTGTTAAAGACGGGTCTGCAGTACTGTTAAAGACTGGTCTAATGCAGTCTACAGTACTGTTAAAGACGGGTCTACAGTACTGTTAAAGACTGGTCTAATGCAGTCTACAGTACTGTTAAAGACGGGTCTACAGTACTGTTAAAGACTGGTCTACAGTACTGTTAAAGACTGGTCTAATGCAGTCTACAGTACTGTTAAAGACGGGTCTACAGTACTGTTAAAGACTGGTCTACAGTACTGTTAAAGACTGGTCTACAGTACTGTTAAAGACGGGTCTACAGTACTGTTAAAGACTGGTCTACAGTACTGTTAAAGACTGGTCTACAGTACTGTTAAAGACGGGTCTACAGTACTGTTAAAGACTGGTCTACAGTACTGTTAAAGACTGGTCTACAGTACTGTTAAAGACGGGTCTACAGTACTGTTAAATACTGGACTACAGCGGTCTAAAGACGGGTCTACAGTACTGTTAAATACTGGACTACAGCGGTCTAAAGACGGGTCTACATTATTCAGAATGCGCTTGGTCTCAGGTAGTCGTGTGAATGTCCTGGTCCCTCCCAACGTTTGGGCTGCGTGAGACTGTCAGGGTGAAGAACAAACACTTAGATTTGTTCAAGCGCTCACATTACAGCCTCCTGAGACATGAGTACGGCAGACACCCGTACTGAGAAACAAATGAGAAACTGATGATACTTGAGCGAGACCTCAGTTTGGAGCAGACAGAATTGGAGCGCTTGTACAAACACTGTGGCTGGAGGTGGTAGCAGCTCCACCCATGTGACGGAGCACAGGAAAAACACCATCCACAATGAGGACCCTAATGGGAATGTGGAGGTTAGAGTTCAATCAAGCAACTCACAGTTCAGTAACAGCTAGAACACATCAGCAGTGTGGATAAGGCTGCCTCTTACTCAATAAGCAGTGTGCAGTAGGAACTCAGCCTTCCTGAACTGCAGATAATCTCCTCTGCGATATCTACAGTTCTACAGAGTGCTCACTCTGACCCCTCCCACCAGGACAGAACACTACCTCTGACCCCTCCCACCAGGACAGAACACTACCTCTGACCCCTCCCACCAGTACAGAACACTACTTCTGACCCCTCCCACCAGCACTGAGTACCTGGGGGTGCTAAAACAAGACACAGGAGATCCTGGCCCATACACCCACCACAAATACAAAATACATCCACACATGGGTGTGTACGCACCCCTGCACACGCATCCAAGCTGGAGTCAAGTTGGAGTCAAGTGTACCCCACCCACTCACCTCCACGACCAGCAGCACCGCCCCAACACACACTTACACACTCGGCTTGTTTGCATTTGAAGGAAACACACACCCTCAGTTTGGCTGCTGTTGAAACTTAAAAGGAAACAAGTCTGACAGAAAGCTGGACACAGGAGACACAGGAGACATTGGAGACACAGGAGACACAGGAGACAGAGGAGACACAGGAGACACAGGAGACAGAGGAGACACAGGAGGAGACACAGCAGAGCCAGTCCATACAGCAAAACACACACGTACCAACACTGTCACAGGACCCCTGAGGATCGTCACCTAGCAAATAGCAGATGAATCCTCCAGATAGAAGCAGTAGGGTAAAAGGATATACAATATACAAACCCAGCACGTAGTTCCACTGACTACAGCATCACACTGGTCTCCTAAGATGGAGACATTTTCTTTTGTGTGTAGCTGGTCCCTCTAGTTTGGGTAGTTTTGTTTCTGAGGTGTGTTACTGTCAATCACACCTGCTGCTTGCCATGGTGACATCACCACGGCGACAGCTCGCCACACCTGGTGGAGTCCAGCATAGCTTCTTATTTTGTGCGAGGTAGTGGTGTGGAGTAGTAGTGTGAGAGGTAGTGGTGTGGGGTGGTGGTGTGGTGTAGTAGTGTGGGGTGGTGGTGTGGGGTAGTAGTGTGAGAGGTAGTGGTGTGGGGTGGTGGTGTGGGGTAGTAGTGTGAGAGGTAGTGGTGTGGGGTGGTGGTGTGGGGTAGTAGTGTGAGAGGTAGTGGTGTGAGAGGTAGTGGTGTGGGGTAGTAGTGTGGGGTGGTAGTGTGAGAGGTAATGGTGTGGGGTGGTGGTGTGGGGTGGTGGTGTGAGGGGTAGTGGTGTGGGGTGGTAGTGTGAGAGGTAGTGGTGTGGGGTAGTAGTGTGGGGTGGTGGTGTGAGAGGTAGTGGTGTGGGGTAGTAGTGTGGGGTGGTAGTGTGAGAGGTAGTGGTGTGGGGTAGTAGTGTGGGGTGGTGGTGTGAGAGGTAGTGGTGTGGGGTGGTAGTGTGAGAGGTAGTGGTGTGGGGTGGTGGTGTGGGGTAGTAGTGTGAGAGGTAGTGGTGTGGGGTGGTGGTGTGGGGTAGTGTGAGAGGTAGTGGTGTGGGGTGGTGGTGTGAGAGGTAATGGTGTGGGGTGGTGGGGTGGGGTAGTAGTGTGAGAGGTAGTGGTGTGGGGTGGTGGTGTGAGAGGTAGTGGTGTGGGGTGGTGGTGTGGGGTGGTGGTGTGAGAGGTAGTGGTGTGGGGTAGTAGTGTGAGAGGTAGTGGTGTGGGGTAGTAGTGTGGGGTGGTGGTAGTAGTGTGAGAGGTAGTGGTGTGGGGTAGTAGTGTGAGAGGTAGTGGTGTGGGGTAGTAGTGTGAGAGGTAGTGGTGTGGGAGGTAGTGGTGTGGGGTGGTGGTGTGGGGTAGTAGTGTGAGAGGTAGTGGTGTGGGGTGGTGGTGTGAGAGGTAGTGGTGTGGGGTGGTGGTGTGGGGTGGTGGTGTGGGGTAGTAGTGTGAGAGGTAGTGGTGTGGGGTGGTGGTGTGGGGTGGTAGTGTGAGAGGTAGTGGTGTGAGAGGTAGTGGTGTGGGGTGGTGGTGTGAGAGGTAGTGGTGTGAGAGGTAGTGGTGTGGGGTGGTGGTGTGGGGTAGTAGTGAGAGGTGGTGGTGTGAGAGGTAATGGTGTGGGGTAGTAGTGTGGGGTGGTGGTGTGAGAGGTAGTGGTGTGGGGTGGTAGTGTGGGGTGGTGGTGTGGGAGGTGGTGGTGTGGGGTGGTGGTGTGAGAGGTAGTGGTGTGGGGTAGTGGTGTGAGAGGTAGTGGTGTGAGAGGTAGTGGTGTGAGAGGTAGTGGTGTGAGAGGTAGTGGTGTGGGGTAGTAGTGTGAGAGGTAGTGGTGTGGGGTAGTAGTGTGAGAGGTAGTGGTGTGGGGTGGTGGTGTGAGAGGTAGTGGTGTGGGGTAGTGGTGTGAGAGGTAGTGGTGTGGGGTAGTAGTGTGAGAGGTAGTGTGAGGGGTGGTGGTGTGGGGTGGTGGTGTGAGAGGTAGTGGTGTGGGGTGGTGGTGTGTGGGGTGGTGGTGTGTGGGGTAATGGTGTGCGGAGGGCAGCTGAGAGGACTTTCTGCTTGGTACTACCTTTGACATACTTGTCCCACTGTTTCCTGTAGGCCAGGTCCATGTATACATCTGCACAGGCGTCTGTCGAGGTGGACAGCGTCCCGAAGACTTTATACTCATACAGTCCAGTGTCCTGTGAAGCAGGATAAGGTTCGAGACATGGGTGGGAGTGGGGGTGTGAAGAAATCACTTGACAGACATGAAATGACAGACACTCTGCGCCCGTGTTCGCCATGGTTACGGCGGTCTGCCGTCTGTGAACCTCGTGCTGTTTGGTGTGTGCTGATGTACATCAGCTCCGCAGCGCATCTGCCTTAATAAAGCACTAGCAGCAACGCCGCGAGACACACGATGGAACGGCTCGCCGCTTTACCGAATCAACCTGCTTTAATAATTCACACATCACCAGATAACCACCTCATTAATCTAGCAACGTACACTCATGTTCATTTACCCTACAAGTGTCACTGACGATGCTTTGTATTTATTTCACGCCCGTAGCTACTTGTTAATGTTGCCTGTCCTAAACCCCAAGGAATTCTTGATCAGCTGTGTGGATAACCAGTAAGTTAGCTTCTTCTGGTCCGGCCGGTTTACAAACCAGAACTGGCAGCGAGTGCGCGAGCTCAGCCAGGCAGTTAAGACATCCACATCGCGTACAATTTCATGGCATGTCACACAATTCCTGCCATAAACTGCGTTTTTTTTTACCTTGATGTAATGTCGATATATTGTAAACCCCGTGGTCTCCGTGAAGAGCTCCCATCCTTCGGCTACCCGAGGCTCGTCTAATTCCTTCCATGCGTCCTGGAAATCCCGGTCGCCGAACAGCTGAGACATGCTTTCAAATCGCGACGAGCTCTGTCACGTGACCAGAACCCCGCGCGCGTCCCACGTGTTACCGGCGTCCTGCGCGCTACGTCGTCACGACTTCGCAGCAAGCGTGTGTGTACACCTGAGTGGGGCTTAAAATTATTCTTTTTGAACGAGACAAATAAAGGTTTATCTTGAGGCAGTATCGTTTTACAGAAATCGAAGTAATTTGTACAGGTTCATCTCAATAAAGTAGAATATTAACGAGTTCATTTATTTCAATAATTCAATACAAAAAGTGAAATGCATATATTATATAGATTCATGACGAACAGAGTGATCTATTTCAAGAGTTTATTTCTATTACTGCATCAGTGCGACATGGCATGGAGGTGCTTTGTGACATTTATGCATTTTACAAATCTGTTTACAACCACAGAAATGTTCTTAGACCAATGGGACATTTCACAACATGTAACTTCTGTATCTTCAGATATCTGCAAGACTAGCTAAGAACTTCATCCTCAGTTCAGCCTCATAGCAACCTGACTGGCTGCCGTGCGTTCCCAGAGGTGGAGGCAGCACACACACACACACACACACACACACAGCAGTAATTTAAGAAGGTCTTGGAAAGACACACATGAAACATTGCGTTAAAGAAACCTGCACAGTGAAGCAGCACAAAATTGATTATGGGATTAAAGAAATATAGAAATACTGGCATGTATTTATGTTAGAAAGTTGAAACTAATTCAGACCTCTTCATTATTATCTTTTATCCTGATACTTCTACAGAAGTGTCACTGAACTCCACCTCAGCCAGTGAATCCCCTGCCATTAGTGCCCTGGGGGTTTCCCCAGCAATGCCCCTCTCCCAGGAGGCTTTGCACAGCCTGCCGGGTGAGATGCCAGCCCCTCCCGTGGTGCGTGAAGTCCAGACGCGGCAGTGTCCTTTCCAGCTAGCCTGTCCTGTGGTGTCCCGTCTCAGGTGGAGCTGTTCTGTGGGAGAGGGCGGGTCCAGACAGCACCTGCGTCATGTCCCAGCAGGACAAAGTATTTTACAATAGTTTTTCATTTTAATAAGAACATATCTGTAAATATCTGTAAAACTGTAAGTTGGGGGGGGGGGGATCAGAGTCTGAGAATTAAACTAAATGTGCAGAAGATCTAAACCGTGTATGGATATTCCGTCTAACACATTCTTCTCTCCAGTAAAACAGACTGTAATTATGTACTGTAATATCCTCATGGAACTTAATTAATAACCAACAACACATACAGTTTAACTTACATGGAAACGCTGATATTGAAAATCTACTTATATAATTTTTAAAGCTAAAAGTAATAATAATTTTGTTTATGCTAAATGTTGATATGTGTTAACTGAACACACTGCATTGATTCGTATTTGAGTGCTCTGCTCCTGGGAGATGTGGGCTGGTCATATAAGACGTGCTTTTAGCGCGAGCTTTTCCCTTCTCGACTGTGCTCGGTTCTGAATGTCTCAGAGGTGGATTTTTTTCACGTCTCTCTCTCTCTCTCCTTATGTCCCTCCTGCTCCCTCTCTCTCCCCCTCTCTCTCGCACACACAGTGGACTCCCAGTGAATGGGGGGTGGGGGGTGGTGGAATTCCAGCACCACCAAGCGGCACTGTAGCACCCGTGCCTGGCCGCAGCACAGAGCGCACGGTGAGGCTACCCTCGCGCTACCCTCGCGCTACGGAACGCCTGACAAATGAGCCCTCACCCTACCGATCTAACTCACAGCTGACTCGACATACGTCTAACACAAAACTCATTTGTCGCAAGGATTAAATTCCAACTATAGTAAAAAATATACACAACTGGATTAGTCTTTCCCAAAGTCGATGGAGAGTTTCTGAGAGACCGGCTGGCGGCATGAAAAATGCATGCAAGGTAAGATAAACTGCTTTTCCGTGTCCAAGATATCAGATCTCCTTCATAAACACGTCGACGCTGCAACGCGCACTAGGGAGCTTCGTTTCTTCGTCAGTGATGTCTTAGAAACATCGGCACGGGATGTTTTCACCGTACAGGCTGGAGTCCTGGGTCGCTCCGTGTTTATTAGGACGCTTTTAAATCTTCAGCTTTTAACGGGCAAGCGGAAATGTCAATCTCAACTAGCCTGTCAAGATCCGTAGCAAATGATAGAAAAAATCTGGAGGCTGTTAAAATTTTTTAGAAGACCTGAATAAATAACGATTAAATTACATCTTAAGAGTCTTAAACTTTTCGGCATGTGTATATGCCGTGTGAGCAAGAACTGAAAACGATCCCCCAGGGCTACGATTTAACCTCATTAATAAACAGTGATAATTGGGTAAACCTGTTATATGATCCATTGGCCGGCAGTCAGAACACGAATTCAAGTGAGATCCTTTGGCAAGATTGCAGACGGGACTTCGGCAAAGAAAGCGTCTTGTAAAATTTGAACGCGACTCGCATTTCGTCAAGCAGTTTGTAATGTCATATCGCGCGCTCTCCTAAGAATGTGACGGCTCGTGCTTCGTTGGCTGGATCTGCGTCATTTAAGTCGGTTTTTCGCCTCGTTAGCGTCTTGTGTGACCGAGTTTAGCGTGGACAGGTTTTATCTTTCCTCTTGGGAAAAAAAACAAAACAAAACAAATAATAACTTCATATTTATTTAGCCTTCTCTGTGAAAAACGTAGCGCTAGTTCAATGTCAACATATATTCAGCGGTGTAAACTATGATATCCTGTTTCTCGTTGCCAGCTCCGTGGGCGTGCAGAGCACTGATAGAGGGCTGCTCAGCGCGAGGACCATCCTGTGGTTCGCGCCTCAACCAAGTGTAAAACGCAAGCCAGCAATGCCCGAGGAGCCTCTGAAAGGTGCCATGACAGCCCCAGAGAGATCGCTGACGGACAAGACCAACAACAACGAGCCGCCCCCACCTCCGCTGGTGACGGTGGTGAACATCCCTCTGGTGACGGAGGGGCAGCTGTCAGCTGCCACGGGTGGAGCAGAGTTGTCCTGCTACCGCTGCACGGTGCCGTTCGGCGTGGTGGTGCTCATCGCAGGCATCGTGGTGACAGCCGTGGCCTATACCTTCAACTCTCACGGCTCCACCATCTCCTACTTTGGCCTGGTCCTGCTGTCGGCCGGTCTGGCCCTCCTCGGCCTCAGCGCCGTCTGCTGGAAGGTTCGGCTGGAGAAGAAGAAGGAGAGACGGAGGGAGAGCCAGACGGTGCTGGTCACCAGCCACAGGAGAATCATTGCCTGATCGTTAACAAGCCCCGCCCTCCGGACACGCCCCCAGGGTTGTTGATTTGTTGCTGTTGTTGTTGCTGTTGTTGCATGAGCTCCGAGCAGACGCTGACCCACGCTACGGCGGGGGAACACATGTCCGTTCTCTGTTGCCAGGGAGACGTTCCTGAGGCCCTTCCTCTCAAGAACAGTGGTGCACAGTGGGAGACCCTGAGATAAAAGCCCAGACCTCACCCTCACACCCTCACCCTCACCCTCACCTTCACACCCTCACCCTCATTCTAACCCTCACGCCCTAACCCTCACACCCTCACCTTCACACCCTCACCCTCACTCTAACCCTCACACCCTCACTCTAACCCTCACACCCTCACCCTACCCCTCACACCCTCACCCTACCCCTCACACCCTAACCCTCACCCTGCGGCGTGTGTGGGACGAGAGCCCTGGTGGGGGAGGGCGGGTCGGGCCTGTGGACGGTTCCTCTGAGAGCTGCCCAGCACGGGGGCTTCCAGACCTCAGCTGCATGAGGCCGCGGCCCTGACACATGCAGGGCTGCCTGGGAGGGTGGAGCATCAGGGGAGGGATGTTCCTGGGATGTTCCTGGGGCTTCAGAGACACATGCAGCTGTTTCCAGATGTTCGCAAGAAACTAGAGAGAAAAAAATGTCACAGTGGCAGGACGCTGCTCTCAACTCTTTTGGCCACCAGACTGTCTTAAAGCGCAGCACATGCACGTCGAGGAGGACTGGGACACTTTCAACTCCTTCCTTCACTTGCTCTCTCTCTCTCTCTCTCTCCCCCCCTCTCCCTGTCTCTCCCTCTCTCTCCCTCTCTCCCCCTCTCCCTCTCTCTTCCTTTCCCGTTTATCTCTGTCTCCTGGAGATTGCTTGCATCTGGGCAGCTGGGAGTGGAGCCAGAGAGAAAGTATCAGAATCAAGACGTATAACTGCAGTACAAACCCTGAGAGGAAGAACTCCATTAATCTACCACTGCTCCCTATGTGCTCTCTCTCTCTCTCTCTCTCTCTCTCTCTCTCTCACACACACACACACTACTCTCTCTCTCTCTCTCTCTCACACACACACACACCCTCTCTCTCTCTCTCTCTGTCTCATATTAATGGAAAGCGAAGTGGACAGAAACCAGAGGAGATGGAACAGGGAGGGAAACAGACAAAACAATGAGCAGTGATTTAGTCCTCATCCACTGGGCGTCTTTCACACAGGCGTCTTTAAGGCAGACGTCTCGCTAGCGTCTCACGCGGCACGCCCACCTCCAGTGGTGCAATGGTACGTGGGTCATGGTGAGGTGTGACTGTAGAACTCAGAGCCCCTCCAGGACACTCACACAAGCACTCTAAGTTCGTTTTCTTTTCGTTTTTCCTTTATTTGCACCGTGTATCATACAGACCCGCTACGTTTTAGAGGGGTATCAAGTGACGCATGGCACAAAAACAGTGCCATTCAGAGCCGTCGTCTCCCACAGGACGTGGAAGTGTAGTAACTTAGGAAGACTGACTCTTAACCTACTGTAATGGGGTAATAACACAGAATTTCTTTCTTTGCTTTATATCCAACTGCATATGATTTTGATTGTGTCAGATCTTACAGCGTTTCAGGTTTAAACACCCACGTTTACCTTATTCCATTTAAAACATAATTTCATATTTATATTAGTTATTTCCATTATTTGATATTTTTGTATGTACTGGTTAAATGTGACAAGCTGTTGACAGAATCTGTTTTAATAAACTTTTATAAAAATTATTGTTATTATTATTAGTAGTAGTTGTTGTTAACATAGTAATAGTAATGGGGAGTCTAATTAAAAGTGACATGAAGTTCAGGAGGAAGATCCATGAAGGGGATTTTCTGTTGTTTTTTTTTCCGTGTACTTCCTGTATTCAAGCATCACATCCTAAAGGGCTGGCGTGTGTGTTAAAAATGAGCGTGTGTGTGAAGAATTAACAC
Source organism: Brachyhypopomus occidentalis (assembly GCA_020368025.1). Classification (NCBI taxonomy): domain Eukaryota; kingdom Metazoa; phylum Chordata; class Actinopteri; order Gymnotiformes; family Hypopomidae; genus Brachyhypopomus; species Brachyhypopomus occidentalis. The sequence goes on from JAGXOD010000047.1 coordinate 687,429, forward strand.
CAAGGTCCTCAAAAGTATTCAGTCGCGCGCTGTAAACATCTCCTCGCCGGAGAAACGCTGAGGATCCGCGGAGTCCGACGCGCCACAGCCAGACATGGCGCGTGCTTAGCGCGCGGAGGAGCGATGAACTGACGCGAGTGCTATACTCTTTTTTTTACGTGAATACGTGTTTCCCAGTCCGGGAGGTCGCTTGGGGGATATTGTGCACGTCTCTGGTGGAGGTATTTGACTGAGGGAACGGACCCGATTGTGTTTCTAGAAATGCATTTTAAAGAATGCATAAAAAGTTTATTTTTCTAAACGTGTGGGGGTTTGGAGGAGGGAGGTCTGCTCTGGCGAGAGCTACAAAACTGAACAAAGCAAACTGACCTCTGTAAATAAATAAAACTCAGCTAAATGAATTTAAAATTAAATTAGGCTACAAGAAAGCTTGCCTCGGGACATTCATCGTGCGGAGATTTCCTGAAATGTAACACGAGTGCGATATTTCATTTCGAACGTATTAAAAGTTTAATAAGCAGGGAATCATTAACCCTGTCAGTTCGAAGTCCTCCCTAACGTGATGAACAGTCTGCCCGCTGGACGTGGGGTTTAAAATAACTCGGACGTGTAAGTATATTTTTAGCCAGTATGTGCGCCGCTATGCGTCCCGGTGTCACCAGACACTACAACTAAATGGTTTGCTTGCGTCAAAGCAGCAACTACAACACATTTTGTCACATTTGATGGCTCCACCTTCTCGCCGAGATGGCGTTAGCAAGGTTGGAGTGGCGAAGGCCTGCGAGGGGGAGAGGAGATGTTTACACGACATGCCCTGCAGTGATCCCGACGATGCCTGGTGAAGACATCGCACGACGATCACTTAACAAGACGGTTCAAGTTTAGAGTGGCTTCCTCCCACACATGTCCCCTAGCATGGCGGCCAAGGGGAGAAACCCCGATGTAGGGAGAAGAACCTGATCAGGATCACAGCAGGTGTAAACAACCCAGAAAGGGACCTTCAGTGGAGTGACGTTTGCGTAACTGGGGCAACAGCATGTAACCGACCAATCATCTGAATCCTTTCACTATATATGTTTTTTAAAAGTTTGTAAAATAATTCTCAAGATTATCAAAGAGGATATCAGAATTTATTATGAAGAAACGGACGATTTATTATTGCTATTTAAACGTTTGACATATTTGCTTAGAGAGTATTTAGTACACTATAACCTTAAAACCAACAAACATAACCCAGATTTCAGAGAATAGGGCCTGCGAGCTGTACTGATCCTGCTGGACTAATGTGAAGAGAGGAAGCAGCGTCTGTGGAGGGAGCAGCGTCTGTAGAGGGAGCTGTGTCTGTGGAGGGAGCTGTGTCTGTAGAGGGAGCAGCGTCTGTAGAGGGAGCAGCGTCTGTGGAGGGAGCTGTGTCTGTAGAGGGAGCAGCGTCTGTAGAGGGAGCAGCGTCTGTAGAGGGAGCTGTGTCTGTAGAGGGAGCTGTGTCTGTAGAGGGAGCAGCGTCTGTAGAGGGAGCTGTGTCTGTGGAGGGAGCAGCGTCTGTAGAGGGAGCTGTGTCTGTAGAGGGAGCTGTGTCTGTAGAGGGAGCAGCGTCTGTAGAGGGAGCTGTGTCTGTAGAGGGAGCTGTGTCTGTAGAGGGAGCAGCGTCTGTAGAGGGAGCTGTGTCTGTAGAGGGAGCAGCGTCTGTGGAGGGACCAGCGTCTGTGGAGGGAGCAGCGTCTGTAGAGGGAGCTGTGTCTGTAGAGGGAGCAGCGTCTGTAGAGGGAGCTGTGTCTGTAGAGGAAGCTGTGTCTGTAGAGGGAGCAGCGTCTGTAGAGGGAGCAGCGTCTGTGGAGGGAGCTGTGTCTGTAGAGGGAGCAGCGTCTGTAGAGGGAGCTGTGTCTGTAGAGGGAGCAGCGTCTGTAGAGGGAGCTGTGTCTGTAGAGGGAGCAGCGTCTGTAGAGGGAGCTGTGTCTGTGGAGGGAGCTGTGTCTGTAGAGGGAGCAGCGTCTGTGGAGGGAGCTGCGTCTGTAGAGGTAGGAGTGCAGCCCTTGAACTGCCCCCAGACTGCAGAGGTGATTATCTGAAAGCTGCTACATCCTTTTTAAAGGCGATACGTACGTACTTGTATGTGGGAAAGAATATCAAGGGTTGTGCCGAAGGAAAGAGAAGGCGACACGCACCCACACAGGAGTGGGACCAGCGACACAGCACCCACACAGGAGTGGGACCAGCAACACAGCCATACAGGAGTGGGGCCAGCGACACAGCCATACAGGAGTGGGGCCAGCGACACAGCCATACAGGAGTGGGGCCAGCGACACAGCCACAGCCATACAGGAGTGGGGCCAGCGACACAGCACCCATACAGGAGTGGGGCCAGCGACACAGCACCCATACAGGAGTGGGGCCAGCGACACAGCCATACAGGAGTGGGGCCAGCGACACAGCCATACAGGAGTGGGGCCAGCGACACAGCCATACAGGAGTGGGGCCAGCGACACAGCACCCATACAGGAGTGGGGCCAGCGACACAGCACCCATACAGGAGTGGGGCCAGCGACAAAGCCATACAGGAGTGGGGCCAGTGACACAGCCATACAGGAGTGGGGCCAGCGACACAGCACCCATACAGGAGTGGGGCCAGCGACACAGCACCCATACAGGAGTGGGGCCAGTGACACAGCACCCATACAGGAGTGGGGCCAGTGACACAGCACCCATACAGGAGTGGGGCCAGCGACACAGCGACACAGACACAGCCATACAGGAGTGGGGCCAGCGACACAGCCATACAGGAGTGGGGCCAGCGACACAGCCATACAGGAGTGGGGCCAGCGACACAGCCATACAGGAGTGGGGCCAGCGACACAGCACCCATACAGGAGTGGGGGCCAGCAGGAGTGGGACCACACACCCATACAGGAGTGGGGTGACACAGCCATACAGGAGTGGGGCCAGCGACACAGCCATACAGGAGTGGGGCCAGCGACACAGCACCCATACAGGAGTGGGGCCAGCGACACAGCACCCATACAGGAGTGGGGCCAGCGACACCCATACAGGAGTGGGGGGGCCAGCGACACACAGCCATACAGGAGTGGGGGCGACACAGCCATACAGGAGTGGGGCCAGCGACACAGCCATACAGGAGTGGGGCCAGCGACACAGCACCCATACAGGAGTGGGGCCAGCGACACAGCACCCATACAGGAGTGGGGCCAGCGACACAGCACCCATACAGGAGTGGGGCCAGCGACACAGCACCCATACAGGAGTGGGGGCCAGCGACACAGCACCCATACAGGAGTGGGGCCAGTGGGGCCAGCGACACAGGAGTGGGGCCAGCGACACCCATACAGGAGTGGGGCCAGCGACACAGCCATACAGGAGTGGGCGACACAGCACCCATACAGGAGTGGGGCCAGCGACACAGCACCCATACAGGAGTGGGGCCAGCGACACAGCCATACAGGAGTGGGGCCAGCGACACAGCACCCATACAGGAGTGGGGCCAGCGACACAGCACCCATGGGGCCAGCGACACAGCCATACAGGAGTGGGGCCAGCGACACAGCCATACAGGAGTGGGGCCAGCGACACAGCCATACAGGAGTGGGGCCAGCGACACAGCCATACAGGAGTGGGGCCAGCGACACAGCACCCATACAGGAGTGGGGCCAGCGACACAGCACCCATACAGGAGTGGGGCCAGCGACACACAGTGGGGCCAGACACCATACAGGAGTGGGGCCAGGCCATACAGGAGTGGGGCCAGCGACACAGCCATACAGGAGTGGGGCCCACACAGGAGTGGGGCCAGCGACACAGCACCCATACAGGAGTGGGGCCAGCGACACAGCCATACAGGAGTGGGGGCGACACAGCACCCATACAGGAGTGGGGCCAGAGAAACAGCCATACAGGAGTGGGGCCAGCACCCATACAGGAGTGGGGCCAGCGACACACACCCATACAGGACCCATACAGGAGTGGGGCCAGCGACACAGCACCCATACAGGAGTGGGGCCAGCGACACAGCACCCATACAGGAGTGGGGCCAGCGACACACCCATACAGTGGGGGGCCCCATACAGGAGTGGGGCCAGCGACACAGCACCCATACAGGAGTGGGGCCAGCGACACAGCACCCATACAGGAGTGGGGCCAGCGACACAGCACCCATACAGGAGTGGGGCCAGGACACAGCACCCATACAGGAGTGGGGGCCAGCGACACAGCACCCATACAGGAGTGGGGCCAGCGACACAGCACCCATACAGGAGTGGGGCCAGCACCCATACAGGAGTGGGGCCAGCGACACAGCCATACAGGAGTGGGGGGCCAGCACCCATGACACAGCCATACAAGTGGGGGCCACACAGCCATACAGGAGTGGGGCCAGTGACACAGCCATACAGGAGGAGTGGGGGGGCCCAGTCACACAGCCATACAGGAGTGGGGGCCAGCGACACAGCCATACAGGAGTGGGGCCAGCGACACAGCACCCATACAGGAGTGGGGCCAGCGACACACACCCATACAGGAGTGGGGCCAGCGACACAGCCATACAGGAGTGGGGCCAGTGACACAGCCATACAGGAGTGGGGCCAGCGACACAGCCATACAGGAGTGGGGCCAGTGACACAGCCATACAGGAGTGGGGCCAGCGACACAGCACCCATACAGGAGTGGGGCCAGCGACACAGCCATACAGGAGTGGGGCCAGTGACACAGCCATACAGGAGTGGGGCCAGTGACACAGCCATACAGGAGTGGGGCCAGCGACACAGCCATACAGGAGTGGGGCCAGTGACACAGCCATACAGGAGTGGGGCCAGCGACACAGCCATACAGGAGTGGGGCCAGTGACACAGCCATACAGGATGACAGCACTATTCACAAACCTCAGGCTTGCAACACTGACATTTTGAAACCTTTGGCTCAGATTTGTCTATTTATTGAGAAAGATCATGTTAACATGCAAGCTGACTAAGACATGTTTTATTAAAGTAAACAGGACCTGCTCGTATGGTATTGCACCAAGGACAGCAGGGGATTTGTTAGATCAAGCCAGGCTTGTGTGTGTGTGTGTGTGTGTGTGTGTGTGTGTGTGTGTGTGTGTGTGTGTGTGTGTGTGTGTGTGTGTGTGTGTGTGTGTGTGTGTGTGTGTGTGTGTGTGTGTGTGTGTGTGTGTGTGTGTGTGTGTGTGTGTGTGTGTGTGTGTGTGTGTGTGTGTGTGTGTGTGTGAGTGTGTGTGTTTGAGAGTGTGTGTGTGTGTGTGTGAGTGTGTGTGTGTGTGTGTGTGTGTGTGTGTGTGTGTGTGTGTGTGTGTGTGTGTGTGTGTGTGTGTGTGTGTGTGTGTGAGTGTGTGTGCTTGAGAGTGTGTGTGTGTGTGTGTGTGTGTGTGTGTGTGTGTGTGTGTGTGTGTGTGTGTGTGTGTGTGTGTGAGTGCGTGTGTGAGTGTGTGTGTGTCTCTCACATCTGTTCTGTGTTGTGAACTGTAATGTAGTGTTGGAGTGTAAGTAATCCCAGTAAGGGTAAGGGCCCCACTAGTGCAACAGGCTACAACAGCAAGTTCAGCAGAGAGTTCTGGGTTCTGATAGGGCAGGACACCTCTGGACCCCTGGAAGAGTTCTGAGTTCTGATAGGGCAGGACACCTCTGGACCCCTGGAAGAGTTCTGAGTTCTGATAGGGCAGGACACCTCTGGACCCCTGGAAGAGTTCTGAGTTCTGATAGGGCAGGACACCTCTGGACCCCTGGAAGAGTTCTGGGTTGGTTCGGAAGTTCCGTACAAATTCTACTGGATTAGTCTGGCAGTGTTAGATTTTGTTCTGAACTACTAGAGTAGTGCGAAAGTACTGGGTTGGTTCTGAAGTACTGGGTTGGTCTGAAAGCAGTGAGACCTGGTTATGGGGACATGGCCAGGTTGTGGGGGAAACCCTGAGGGTGTGTGTGTGTTTGTGCACGTGTGTGTGTGTGTGTGTGTGCGTGTGTGTAAGCTCCTTTCCCCTGCAGGGGCAGCCTATGTCATCATTCCCCCACCCCCATATTGCACACACACACACACACACACACACACACACACACACACTGCACATTAAGTACAGGGCCAGTCCAACCCAGCTGGGAAACAGTACACACAGCCATCTTATCAGAGTCAACGTGCTTTCCCCTGCCTCCATGTCTGAGTTTACCCAGTGAGAGAGAAAAAAGACAGAGAAAGAGAGGCAAGGATATATAGAGAGGGAGAAGGAGAGGGGGAGAGGGGGAGGGGGAGAGGGGGGAGGGGGAGAGGGAGAGGGGAGAGAGGAGAGAGGGAGAGGGGGAGAGAGGGAGAGGGGAGAGGGGGAGAGGGGGAGAGAGGGAGAGGGGAGAGGGGGTATAAGAACAAAGGGAAGAGGCAGAGCTCTGTAAATATGGGCAGCACAAGTTTATGTATAATTGTGTAACAAGCATATGTGGGAAAATTCATCTGAAAGGATCCATCACCTCCTGGAAGGATCCATCACCTCCTAGAAGGATCCATCACCTCCTGGAAGGATCCATCACCTCCTGGAAGGACCCCTCACCTCCTGGAAGGATCCATCACCTCCTGGAAGGACCCCTCACCTCCTGGAAGGACCCCTCACCTCCTGGAAGGATCCATCACCTCCTGGAAGGACCCCTCACCTCCTGGAAGGATCCATCACCTCCTGGAAGGACCCCTCACCTCCTGGAAGGACCCCTCACCTCCTGGAAGGATCCATCACCTCCTGGAAGAACCCCTCACCTCCTGGAAGGACCCTCACCTCCTGGAGGGCTTATTGAACACAGGCCCTGGGGCAGCCCAACCAATCCTGACCCATGAGGGAGAGACACACCAGCTCATCCATGCAGTTAGTCTAATGTCCAGTTAATCGTTTTTATGCTGCAGTGCTTTGGGGAAACTGAGTTGCATCCCTCTTGGCCTTGGAATAGGAAACCCATAGTGTGTACAGCACCTCTTAGTCTAACACAGATTACAGTACCTCTTAGTCTAACACAGATTACAGCACCTCTTAGTCTAACATAGATTACAGCACCTCTTAATCTAACAGATTACAGCACCTCTTAGTCTAACATAGATTACAGCACCTCTTAATCTAACACAGATTACAGCACCTCAGCAGTGCATGCGGCAGCAGAGCAGATTTGCTAGTCTTGACATGCCACTCTGTGAGACATGTTTCTGTCTCTGCTTCTCTCCCTCCCTCCCTCTCTCTCTCCCCTGTCTCTCCCTCCCTTCCTCTCTCCCTCTCTCTCTCCCCTGTCTCTCCCTCCCTTCCTCTCTCCCTCTCTCTCTCCCCTGTCTCTCCCTCCCTTCCTCTCTCCCTCTCTCTCTCCCCTGTCTCTCCCTCCGTCTCTCTGAGTGCTGTTTTAATGAGCATTGCTCCATCCTCTCTGAATGAGCTCAGAGCCACAGTGGTGATGACTGGACGTTGAGACCCTGAGCTATTGCATCTGGAGACACGGAGCCCTTTCATCAGCCTCTGCTCTCTCAGTTCTTGGCTTCATTTCATTCAATCCTTCTCTCTTCTCTCTCTCTCCATCTCTCCCTCTCTTTTCTCTCTCTCCACCTCTCCCTCTCTTTTCTCTCTCTCAATTTCTCTCTTTTTTCTGTGTCAGCAGGCAGAAGTGAGATTTGTGTGAAGCCCATATGTGAAGGAGTTTGGGTAAGAAGTGTGTGTGTGTGTGTGTGTGTATGAAGTGGTGCCTGCTGGTGTGTTTTCTGGTTTTGCCCGGATTCCCACACACAATCTGAAGGTACAACCCTTCCTGTGCACACACACACACACACACACACACACACACATCCAGAATTCCAGAGTCTTACAGACTGCTGTAGAGAGAGAGGGAGAGAGAGAGAGAGAGAGGGGAGAGGGAGAGAGAGGGAGAGAGGTTGAGAGAGTGGATGAAAGAGGGAGAGGAGAGAATGTGATAAAGAGGGAGAGACGTAGGGAGGAAGGGAGAGTGAGAGAGAGAGACGGAGTGACTATGGGAGGCCAATAGAAACACAAAGATATTCGGCTCATATTTGTAACATATAGTTTCAGAGTTCTAAATGCCTTAAACCCACACACACACACACACACACACACAGTGGACACCCTACAGTGAGGACAAACCCACACCCACACACACACAGTGGACCCCCTACAGTGAAGTGAAAGCCACACACACACACAGTGGACACCCAGCAGTGAAGTGAAAGCCACACACACACACACACACACACACAGTGAAACATGGCTTAAACACTAGAAGGAGTGTACGTCTGATCCAGAGAAACATGCTCTATTTGGATATCCAGATTCATGACATTCATACAAAATCACATTTAAATAACCCAGGCAAGGAGAGTTTACACCAGTCACAGGTCTTGGCTCCTCTCCTCCTTGTGAGTCTGTGTGTGTGTGTGTGTGTGTGTGTGTGTGTGTGCTCTTATCTCCAAGGCTTTCCCACTCTGTCCATTCTATCACATTCCATTCAGCTGGCTGCTACACACTTCTCCACCCATCTCTTCAGAAGGCTATGTAACACACACACACACACACACACACACACAAACACACACACACACACACACACACACACACACACACACACACACACACACACACACACACACACACACACACACACACACATTTCCTAATTAAACCCAGGAGTGCCCAGATAGAAGTCTTTGCCTTTTGTCATGTTTTTCTCATAAGTTCCGCCTTACTTTACCACAGCCATCTGTGAAAGAGAACACACACACACACACACACACACACACACACACTCGCATACGCACACAGGCACACAGACACACACGCATGCACACAGTCATCAAAGACGTCAAGTCCCCACCAGGGAAACCACCATTTGACCTCGTGTTGACACGCCATTGTGGGGCTGGAAAATGCAAAGCAAAAGCCCACAGAGAACACATAGCACACAGGGGGCGTGGTTTACACACACAGGGGGTGTGGCTTACACACACAGCACAAAGGGGGCGTGGTTTACACACACAGGGGGCATGGCTTACACACACAGCACACAGGGGGCGTGGTTTACACACATGGGTTGTGGCTTACACACAGGGGGCGTGGTTTAAACACACATCACACAGGGGGCGTGGTTTACACACAGGGGCGTGGCTTACACACACATGGGGCGTGGTTTACACACACAGCACACAGGGGGCGTGGTTTACACACACAGCACACCGGAGGCGTGTCTTACACACGCAGCACACAGGGGGCGTGGCTTACACACACAGCACACAGGGGTGTGGTTTACACATGCACATCACAAAGGAGGCGTGGTTTACAAACATCCCATCACACGTGATTTATGCACACCCATTGCGGGGGCGTGATTTACACACACACCATGCAAGAGGTATTATTTACACACACAGCATGGGGCAAGACATGGGGCAAGCACAGGGGAAGCAGGTTACCAAATGTTAACCAGGGACACCAAGGACCAAGTGGACGTGCTCCACCCCTGAGAGGGTGGGGACACAAAGGCGTCTTGCAAAGGTGGACATGCTCCAGCGGAAAGGAGGAGGAGTGATGGTGTGGAGAGACCCTGCTGACCGCTCCATAAGCCCTTCACTCCACGTCCCCAAGGAGCCACAGGAAATGTGTCACAGGAAGTGCTACAACATCATCACCATATCAGTGGCATTTAGGAAAGCTCTCACATCTGGTGTTGATCTAATCTCCACTCATACAGACACATAACACACACACACACACGTCTGTACACCAGACACTACTGTTCCATGTCTGTTTGTGAGTGTGTATGTGTGTGTGTGTCACAGTTAAATACATGCACTTTCAGATCATGGACGTGTGCATTAACGTGCGGCTCTGTCTCATGCTGTGGTTTGTACAACAACCAAGTCAAATTACAGGAAGGAAAGAGTAAATATACTCATTGTTCATTATTTTCAGAAGCATATGGTAAATACACGGTGATGCATCTTCTCTGACCACACCCTCTCTGGCCACACCCTCTCTGGCCACACCCTTCTCTGGCCACACCCTCTCTCCTGGCCTGACTGCCTGGGTGCTATAAATGGCCGATACCTTCACACGTTGGTCTTTCCAGCCAGAGCCTAAAGCAGACGCGCCTCACTGTGCAGGACCTGTAGTGTGACCTATAGTGTGACCTGTAGTGTGACCTGTAGTGTGACCGGGGCACATGGTCATGGTCCTGGTCCTGGTCATGGTCATGGTCCTGGTCATGGTCATGGTCCTGGTCCTGGTCCTGGTCTGGCCACATCTGCTCTGTGTTAGTGAGGGTCTCTACAGACCTCTGCTGAGGTCCTGCGTGTTGCTCTGTGTGCTTACAGCATCAGCCTCAGTGTGACTGCAGCTGGACAGTGTGTGTGTGTGTGTGTGTGTGTGTGTGTGTGTGTGTGGGTGTGTGTGTGTGTGTGTGTGTGTGTGTGTGTGTGTGCTAGTGAATGGACAGCGAGGGCCTCTGAGGAGAGGGGAGAACTTTGGACAGGAAACAGGAAGTGATTGATTCAGTGGGTTAGGGTGACGACGTCATGGAAGTGCCGCATTCACGAGCGCTGAATCCGAGTGGAGTTGGGGAGGCGCTGATCCCAGCAAGACAAGCACCAAACGCACGAAGGAGGTGACTGGGTGATATACAGAGGGGACACGGGGTGGTTAACATTAATATTTCACACAGTTTATGCTGACACCCACACTGACCCTACAGCAGTCACAGAGTCCTGAGGAAGTCCCGTAGAGTCCTGCAGAAGTCCTGTAGCGTCCTGTAGCAGCGTCCTGCAGAAGTCCTGTAGCGTCCTGTAGCAGCGTCCTGTAGCAGCGTCCTGTAGCGTCCTGTAGCAGCGTCCTGTAGCGTCCTGTAGCAGCGTCCTGTAGCAGCGTCCTGTAGCAGTGCTGTAGAGCAGTGCTGTGGTGCTGGCTGTCAGAATGTGGAAGTGTGAGAGTCCGTGAGCAGGTGGAGGAGACCCCCCTCAGGACGGAGGGGCTCATGGGTACATGAGAGTGGAGGAGAAGTCCACAGGGCCCCCATGACCCCGAGCTGAACCCTGGTAACAGCTGAGCCAATATGGCCACAGAAACAGATGTGAGAATTTGACGTACTGAAATTGCAAGAGAAGTTTTTTTTTAAAGATACATAAAACTTAAATCAACTTGTAAGGACTAATGTGACTAATGTGTTGTTTTAAATGGTCTTTGTTGTTTTGATGTTGTTGTTACTGAGGTACAAAACAGTGTATTCACTGAAGATACTGAAGATTCGGCCAAAAACAAGAGGTTCAGTGACAACACTTTACTGTCTAACCTCATCACTCTCTCTCCCTTTATCTCTTTATCTATCACTTTCTCTCTGTCTCTCTGTTTCTGTCTTCCCCCTGTCTATCTGTATCTCTCTCTCTTCTCGTTGTTGAAAATCCTAACACCTCTGCTGTGAAGACCTGGGTTAGGGGTAGACGCAGCTCCACCTTCTGCTTGACCAACTGACTTCCGGTTTCACACGCCTCCACACGTCCAGCAGTGGCCACGCCTCCACACGTCCAGCAGTGGCCACGCCTCCACATGTGAGGAAGTTCTGAATGTCTGAGCAAAAATCTTACACTGGTCACTAAAATGTCTGTGGTTATAGTCTCTGTATTTGGTTACAGAGTGTCAAAAGGAATAAGTGCATTTACAGGCAGATCAACTGTAAGAGTAACTATTTTATTACTGTAATACTCTAATCATGGTATACAGGAGTTTCTGCATTACTGGCCTGTATTTACAGCACATACATCACATTATATGGTATTGTACTGTTTAAATGAGGATGTACAACTAGGCATTTAAATGGTTCACTGTGCTTCAAATCAGAATGCGTTGTTTCCCCTCTATATGCAAACATCTATTTCTCTCAGAAATCATTGCTGCCCCCTGTTGTCCATCAGTGGTATTACAATTGCTCGTCATGCCATCCGAGCATAGTGCGCAGTGAACAGTAGTGCAAAAGGTATGATTGATAAAAGGGAACAACACTTAGTGTTGGGTAATACACTTATCCAATACACTTACTAGCTGCTGAGACAGATAAGAAGCGTTTGGACATGGCAGCAGACATATTGCACAAAGCGGTGTGACTCATTTCTGGCCAACATGTCTGAGAAAGGGTCACAAATGGTGTGCAATTTATCCAGTGGTCATGTGACCACCACTGTCTCACCCACTTGAGTGCCTGCCATTGGGGAGTGAGAGAGAGAGAGAGAAGGCCGATTAATTAAGAAGTGGTGTGTGTAGCAGTCTGTAGCAAGCCTGTAGGTTTGGGTGAGTTTGTAGATAGTGAACACTGTTGAGTCATAGTGTTCTACTCTGTGTCGTCGTGTTCTACTCCATGTCACAGTGTTGCACTCGATGCCATAGTGTACTTCTCTGTGTCATGTTCAGTGTTCTATGTGTCATAATGTTCTTCTCTGTGTCAATGTTTTTCTCTGTGTCATAGTGTTCTGATCTGTGTTATAGTGTTCTATTTTGTCAGTGTTCTACTCTGTCACAGTGTTCTACTCAATGTCATAGTGTTCTACTCTGTGTCACAATGTTCTACTCTGTGTCATAGTGTTCTTCTCTTTGTCATAGTGTTGTACTCTGTCATCGTGTTCTTCTCTGTGTCATAGTGCTATTCTCTGTGTCACGGTGTTCTTCTCTGTGTGTCTGTGTGTTTTCATAGTGTGTCATGGTAAAATGGGGCAGTTGCGTAGTGAAACAGATCCACCTCCACCGTCACCTTGTCCCTCATCTCCACAACCAAGATTAAGATCACACACACATGCACACAAACACACAGACATACTGTACACAGGGACAAATATGCACACACTTGTGCACACACACAAACGTGTGCTCACACACATACATCATACACACACACATAGAAACACAGAGATGGCATGTTAAACGATGTGTGTAGCGGTCATGGACACCAGCTCTGCTACAGACTCCTCCTCTCGTGCAGCTGTACCCCTGGAGGAAGAAGAGAACTCTGGTGTGACTCTTTTACTGACTAGAGGTGTGAATGTGTATTTCTCTCTGTGTGTGTGTGTGTGTGTACACACATGCCTGTGAAACACTGCTTAACAAAATCTTAACTCTCTGATCCAACTGATGAAGGTTTTTTTGGTTTGACCTTTGACGAGAGCTGCTGGCCTGGTGAGGCAACTCTCTCTGAAAACCTACAAAGGTCTCAGGTGTTTCCATGTGGAATTATGGTGCACTTCTGCGGTTCTGTGAAGAGCATTCGAGCGTTAACGGGTTGTTAGCGCCTGTGGGATTCCTGGAACCTGCCAAATTGGGGCATTTTTAACATCAGACAATGCTGAGTGTAATCAGACAATGCTGAATGTAATCAGACGCCAACCCACATGGCAGTTCCCGCAGGCTGTTAACAAAAATGTCAACAACAACAAGACAGGGACAACCTGCGCAATAGCTCTCAAAATGGGACATGTGGGTGTGTGTGTGTGTGTGAGAGAGAGAGCAAGAGAGAGAGAGAGAGGGGAAGAATGAGAGGAAAAGAGAGAGGAAGAATGAGAGAAAGAGAGGAGACTGCCTTTTATTATGAGCCTTTGCCGAGCGCTAGACTAACTGGGCTGGCAGACTCAACAGCGTGCCACAGGGATTACATTACACCGCTCTGACGCAGGCTGGTACGCTGCCCACGCAGCATCATCACCAACAGAGTCAAACAGACAGACAGGCAGACAGACAAACTAGCAATCAGACAAACAGACAGACATGCAGACAGACAAGCAATCAGACAGGCAGACAGACAAACTAGCAATCAGACAAACAGACAGACAGACAGACAAACAAGCAATCAGACAAACAGACTCACACAAAGAGACAGACAGACAGACAAACAAACAGAGAGACAGATAAACAGACAAACAAACAGGCCCTTCAGTTGTTATGAAACAGGTTTTGCATGCTGAGGCGTGTACGGTATTAGATACAATACTGTAGCCTTTACATATTATCATATCTGCTATCACATCAAGAACATTATCATTGTAGTAAAAAAGCAATAAAGTTAATCAAACAACTGTGTTTCAAAGGTTGAGTGATGTTGAGAGCTGGGTCAATATTTAGCAGGCTGTGTTGATAAGAATGTGCTGTTCTACACTGAACTGTAACATGGTATACACAAGCACGCATGCACACACACACATGCATGCATGCACACACGCACACACACACATGCACCACATATACACACACACACACATACATACCTGAAGTCAAGTAGCTACACAAGCATGTAAATGTCTCTTAGACTCACTGTAATTTGCTTAAGAAAATGAAGCTTAACAGTGTTAAGCCTAACAGAGCCTAACAGTGTTTGTGTTCAGTGTTAATGAGTGTGTGTGTGTTCAGTGTTAATGAGTGTGTGTGTGTGTGTTCAGTGTTAATGAGAGTGTGTTTGTGTTCAGTGTTAATGAGAGTGTTTGTGTTCAGTGTTAATGGGAGTGTGTTTGTGTTCAGTGTTAATGGGAGAGTGTTTGTGTTCAGTGTTAATGAGAGTGTGTTTGTGGTCAGTGTTAATGGGAGAGTGTTTGTGTTCAGTGTTAATGAGAGTGTGTTTGTGGTCAGTGTTAATGGGAGAGTGTTTGTGTTCAGTGTTAATGAGAGTGTGTTTGTGGTCAGTGTTAATGGGAGAGTGTTTGTGTTCAGTGTTAATGGGAGAGTGTTTGTGTTCAGTGTTAATGGGAGTGTTTGTGTTCAGTGTTAATGAGAGTGTGTTTGTGTTCAGTGTTAATGGGAGAGTGTTTGTGTTCAGTGTTAATGAGAGAGTGTTTGTGTTCAGTGTTAATGAGAGTGTGTTTGTGTTCAGTGTTAATGGGAGAGTGTTTGTGTTCAGTGTTAATGAGAGTGTGTTTGTGGTCAGTGTTAATGGGAGAGTGTTTGTGTTCAGTGTTAATGAGAGTGTGTTTGTGTTCAGTGTTAATGGGAGAGTGTTTGTGTTCAGTGTTAATGGGAGAGTGTTTGTGTTCAGTGTTAATGAGAGTGTGTTTGTGTTCAGTGTTAATGGGAGAGTGTTTGTGTTCAGTGTTAATGAGAGTGTGTTTGTGGTCAGTGTTAATGGGAGAGTGTTTGTGTTCAGTGTTAATGAGAGAGTGTTTGTGTTCAGTGTTAATGAGAGTGTGTTTGTGTTCAGTGTTAATGGGAGAGTGTTTGTGTTCAGTGTTAATGGGAGAGTGTTTGTGTTCAGTGTTAATGAGAGTGTGTGTGTGTGTGTGTGTGTGTGTGTGTGTGTGTGTGTGTGTGTGTGTGTGTGTGTGTGTGTGTGTGTGTGTGTGTGTGTGTGTGTGTGTGTGTGTGTGTGTGTGTGTGTGTGTGTGTGTGTGTGTGTGTGTGTGTGTGTGTGTGTGTGTGTGTGTGTGTGTGTGTGTGTGTGTGTGTGTGTGTGTGTGTGTGTGTGTGTGTGTGTGTGTGTGTGTGTGTGTGTGTGTGTGTGTGTGTGTGTGTGTGTGTGTGTGTGTGTGTGTGTGTGTGTGTGTGTGTGTGTGTGTGTGTGTGTGTGTGTGTGTGTGTGTGTGTGTGTGTGTGTGTGTGTGTGTGTGTGTGTGTGTGTGTGTGTGTGTGTGTGTGTGTGTGTGTGTGTGTGTGTGTGTGTGTGTGTGTGTGTGTGTGTGTGTGTGTGTGTGTGTGTGTGTGTGTGTGTGTGTGTGTGAGTGTGAGTGTGTGTGTGTGTGTGTGTGTGTGTGTGTGTGTGTGTGCTGAGTGTGTGTGTGTGTGTGTGTGTGTGTGTGTGTGTGTGTGTGTGTGTGCTGAGGGTGAGTGTGTGTGAGTGTGAGTGTGTGTGAGTGTGAGTGTGTGTGCGTGTGCTGAGGGTGAGTGTGTGTGCTGAGGGTGAGTGTGTGTGAGTGTGAGTGTGTGTGAGTGTGTGTGTGTGTGTGTGTGTGTGTGTGTGCTGATGGGTGTGTGTGTGTGTGTGTGTGTGTGTGTGTGTGTGTGTGTGTGTGTGTGTGTGTGTGTGTGTGCTGAGGGTGAGTGTGTGTGAGTGTGTGTGTGTGTGTGTGAGTGTGTGTGCTGAGGGTGAGTGTGTGTGCTGATGGTGAGTGTGTGCTGAGGGTGAGTGTGTGTGTGTGTGTGTGTGTGTGTGTGCTGAGGGTGTGTGTGTGTGTGTGTGTGTGTGTGTGTGTGTGTGTGTGTGTGAGTGTGTGCTGAGTGTGTGTGTGTGTGTGTGTGTGTGTGTGTGTGCTGAGGGTGAGTGTGTGTGTGTGTGTGTGTGTGTGTGTGTGTGTGTGTGAGTGTGTGTGTGTGTGTGCTGAGGGTGAGTGTGTGTGAGTGTGAGTGTGTGTGTGTGTGAGTGTGTGTGCTGAGGGTGAGTGTGTGTGAGTGTGTGTGTGTGTGTGTGTGTGTGCTGAGGGTGTGTGTGTGTGTGTGTGTGTGTGCTGAGGGTGAGTGTGTGTGTGTGTGTGTGTGTGTGTGTGTGTGTGTGTGTGTGTGTGTGTGTGTGTGTGTGTGTACGTGTGTGTGTGTGTGTTGGGAGCAGAAGACTGATTGTGTGTGTATGTGTGTGTGTGTGTGCGTGTTGGGAGCAGAATACTGATTGTGTGTGTGTGTGTGTGTGTGTGTGTGTGTGTGTGTGTGTGTGTGTGTGTTGGGAGCAGAATACTGATTGTGTGTGTGTGTGTGTGTGTGTGTGTGTGTTGGGAGCAGAAGACTGATTGCCAGTGGATGAGTTACACTGAAAAACAGCAGCTATTTCGGGTCAAACATGGTGATCACAGCCAAACAAACCCCCAAATGTCCAGTATCTAGGCTGGACTTGCAGGTCTCAGGTTCTGTTAGATGTGAGGATATTACAAACATAAACCGCTTTCGTAATCCAGGACAGTGAAAGGCCCATGTTATCACAAAGCTACCACAAACACAGCGTGTGATGTCGCTCTGGAATAGGGGAGATTACAGATTAGGCCTGTTCTTGCTAGCCTAATAAGATATTTGGTGCCATGTGTTTATCTGGGGCTTAATATATTAATGCTTATGTGCATTTAAGTTTAATCTTTGAAGGGGATAATAGTATCAGTTTGATCAGTGTTGTTGAAATGAAAGCTTTTGTGTTATGATGACATAAGAAAAATGTATATTATTGCAATTCAGTATCTACTGTAACCTGACAACATCAAAGGTGTGTAAGGATTAAACAGATGTAGCATTACAAGCAGGTTATAAGATCTTGGACAAGCCCCGACTGTTGCTTAGCAGTAGCCTGTAACCTACACCAATCAGGCTTCACAGTGTAGGTCAGTTCTGCTGCGTTGCTAAGCGCCGAATGATCGTTGACTGGACTGCACAAATCAGATCCTAGCAGGCCACATGTGACCACACAGAAGGGAGGGAGGGAGGAAGAAGAGGGTCCGTCTTCCTCTGATCGGCTTAGCGGAGCACATCAATGCCCTTCGACCTTTTCTAGGCTGCTGAGCTGGGCTGCTGTTTACTCAGTAGAGCTGCCAGTCGAAATAGTTCAGAGTTGCTGTGTGTGATGAAACCCGGCAGGCCAGAGTCCCGAGGGTCTTAGCTTGGAGCTGTGCTGGGGGTGAGCCATGTCAACGGGACTTCGCGGGACTTTTCCTTCCAGACGTTTCTCGTGCCGCTCTGGGAAGACAGTTCCTGCTCCCTGTTGTACGTGAGGAATTCTGCAGGAATACCTGAAGGACTGAAATCAGCACAGCGTTCAGCGTTCATTCGCCGTCATCGTTGGCAGTGTTCAGGCATCGGTTTTCAGTCGTCAGTATTCAGGCGCCAGTGTTCAGTCGGCAGTGTTCATACATCAGTGTTCAGCCACCAGTCTTCAGTCAGATGCTAGTGTTTTCAGTAGTCGTGTTCAGTCGTCGGTGATCTGTTAACGGTGTTCAGACATCAGTGGTGCCACTCTTGCTTGGTCAGGACACGTGGTGCCAGTCCAAGCCCGACTGGCCTGGGACAGAAGGCAGAACCGATTCGTTTGAAAGAACCCCACAGGTTCCTGCAGATCCACGGGCTGGACTGGGCGCCAAGTTCATCCTGTTCCGCTGCATAGACTCTGCTGCTGTTGCTTTTCCAATCTCAGGGCCACTTATTTATTTCCCTTTGATCACATTGTAGCTCCTTTTAAATCACTGACAATGTGCTGCTTTCTTCTCATAATCCACTGACCTGGCAACCATTTAAACCAAAGACAATGGCAAACAGGTCTGCTGTATTACTCTGTCCAATCACAACACAATGCCCTGCATAAATTAATCCGTCTTTGTTAGAACAGAAAGGGCATATAGGAATATATTTATAGGTTACTGAAAGATTACAGCTCCGTGTTTCTCAGGGCCTTGTTCTGTGTTTTGGCAACTGATCTGTTGTAATCAAAAGTTGTCAAAAGTATTCACAGAAGTACAGATACTAGGGTTTATAAATACTGTAGAAGATGAAGTATCAACTCAAGCGTTTTACTCAAGTAGAAGTGTACTGGTTTTAAAACTACTTTAAAGTATAAAAGTAATGTAAGGGGGGAAAATGCCATTAAACCCCATCTACCCCACCTACCCCACAACCCCCCAAAACATTTTTCTAAAAGCCATAATGGCTGTAATGTTATTTTAAAATGTTAATGTTAAAAAATGAGGGATGCACCAGGCTACCTGCTTCATACGCATATATGCCCTTTGAAAATGGCACAATGCAAATGTATTAAGACCATATTGTCCCAGTGGCGTGGGAGGGGCAGTAAGGGAGGGGTTTATGGCACAACACATTACCATGGCGACAAATACAAAGATGACAAGACAAATAACAATTCAAAAACCTACAACAGAGGACTTTGATATACAGCACAAGGGTTGGCTGGTGTTCCTGGATACCAGCCTCCTCACTGGTGCTTAGCTGGGACATTTCGCTTGAGTTCTCGAGTCTCGGCCATGAACAACTTCATGCTAAGCTACACGTGTTTGCTATGTCATTGCTGGAGTGTGACTTGCCAAGTGTGCCGGATCATGTACAAACCAATAGGGTATATAAACCAATGGTATATGTATATACTTCTCATCCCAGCACAATCAAAGCCACTCTATCCAGATGGCGTGATTTACCTGGATAGTTTTTTTTGAAGCCAGATTGAAAACAAGCCGAAATGAAACAGGAGTAACGAGGCCATTTCTAAAACGTGAGGAGTAGAAGTGAAAAGTCGGCTGGAAAATATTTACTCCAGAAAACCAACATTTCTACTTAAGTAAATTAACGAAGTATTTGTTGATCGTTACGTGACACCTGTGGCTGTAATGTCTGATGTATAACAACTGCTGGGTTCACTGTCCATACAAACATTTACAGTGTTGGCTGAACTGTCTTTGCTGAACAGGCATGTTATCTCCTATCTCCTGTAGTCGTACACAAGTGTGAGCTGTCTTTTGAGTTCACTGTAAATGTCTCATGTTGGACTCTAGATACTGAGAAACAGAAAGAAAGGGAAGTAGAGAGAGAAAAATGGGGGGGGTCTGTTGTAGGGCTTGAGCTAAGGAGATTGCCCCAAGATTCACATAAATACCTTTTACACAACAACACATTGTTTAACCATGCACCAGAATCGCTTTACATAGCAATATTTGTCAGATGTGTGTGTGTGTTTGTGTGTGTGTGTGTTTACATGTACATAGCTCTGGGTGGAATTCTTAACGTTTTTCCGTGTTTGCTAGGTGTCACCTCACAAGGCACAAACAGCTGGAAGCACAAGGAATTCCACATATCGCCTAAAGAGAGAGGTTACCGCCATGACGAGATACCTCACCCGTGGGTCTTGAACACTGTTGTTCACCTTGGCTGTTTTAAAGTGCAAAAAGAAGACTTATGAACAAAGTTCTAAGGTGGAAGGAACTGAACGCTACACACGACACCAGAAGATGGTAGTCAGCTGACTGCAACGACCCAGCTTACCGAAGACGGGATGGGAACATGCGACTGTAGAGAGTAGAGAGAGAACTTCAATTGTGCGAAGATCGCCGCACCGAACCAAACAGGTACGGCAGGTCTTGCCAATGTTTGTCCCGCCCCCTTCCCCCAGTCGTCACGTCATCTCGGACAACAATGGCGGGCTAAATCACATTCGACGTCGATTGGTCGGTTCACGTCGCTCTTATTCGTAACGGCGTCGTCATTGGCTGAAGTCACGTCAATCGGGAACGCGACAATAAATATGATCCGCAAGTGCGGGCTGCGGTGGCGTTCGGGCCAGCGCGGTGCCGGGGACGTTTAACGGCGCGGCGCTGCCTCAGCACAAGGGTGTGTGTGTGTGTGTGTCTGTATCTGTATATTTATATATATATATATATATATATATATGTGTGTGTGTGGGGGGAGAGAGAGAGCCACGACTTCACCATGGTGCTGCGGATTAAAACGGTGCCTTCCGGATAACTGAATGCGGCGCAAAGATTTTTGAACTAAGTCAACCGGCCCGCTCAACGACACGCTGGTTAATTATCGGCTTTTTATTTCGACTTGTTTCACCACTTCGAAAGCTCTGAGATGAAGAGAGTAAACAGTTTCCAAAGGTGAGTTTGGTCGCGTAACGTAACTCCACAGCGTATTTCAGCGACCGTTAACGCCGTTGATGGCTGTCGTTAACCGCGTCGCGAGCGTGGTTAGCCCACGAGCTCTTCAATTTGTCCGTTAACGGTCGCCCCATAAGTTCATAAATGTCCGGGGCTCCGTTTTAAAAATACACGAGAGGGTTAAAGGCGATATGTTGGACGTGTACATTTAAGTCGTGATGTTTTTGAAAAAGGTGAAAGCAGCTAGTTGGCTAGCTACAGATGTTCACACTGCACCACTGTGTCCGACTCCACCATATTTGTCGCCTTTCAGCAGAAAATAGCGACTCTCTCGTTTTTATACAGTTACATCCGTGTCGGTCTAATTTTAAATAAATGAACTGGGAGAGAGCGATTTTTCATGTTTACACACGTTAATTTGTGCTTCTCCGTGCCCGAATTACCGAGTGGCACGGCGCAGGATGTGCGTGACCGGGAGGCGGCGTTTCCTGCGTGTTTTCAGTGATGCGTTTTGCACGTGAAGTTATTTATTTGTTGCTTTTTTTGTTTGTTTTGTTTTACAGATTCATGAATACCAGGGCGTCCGGTAACGGCCGATATCGGCCCACGTGCTACGAACACGCCGCCAACTGCTACACGCACGCGGTGAGACCGGGCACATCTGGCCCCGCACACGCGTGCGGCGCCGGGTTACGTTCGCAAAAAATGCCTTGCGAGAAAAAAAAGCCTACGTTGCGAGAATTAGCTGAACGCAAGGGCAGAACTTGCGTGATATTCAATGGTCAGCATGTAATTAAAAATAAAAAGAGACTGTATAGATTGATTGAACGCAGCTCCGCATGTGTTCGTGCCTGTTGTACCTCAGGCGGAGACATATGTGGGAACATTTGCGATGAAAGTGAAACCCTGCATGAAGTCTCAAGAGATTCCTGCATGACGTAGAATTGTATCGTAGCTGGAGCCGCATTGCTGAGGTGGCATTTCATTAAGGAAACGGTGAATGGTGTTAAAGGAAGCTTCCTCCAACAGTGCTGATGAATGAACGTTGGGCAATAGGTGTCATTGTCAGTCCCGCGATGTTAGCTGTGTTTGCAGTTTGGGGAACGACTCCTTTATGATTGCTGCTTTTTGTGTGTGTGTGTGTGTGTGAATGCTTCTCTGTGTGTTTGTGCGTGTGAATGCGTATGTGTGATTGCACGTGCTTGTGTGTGTTGGTGCGTGTGAACACGTGCGTGTGAACGCGTATGTGTGATTGCATGTGTGTGTGCGTGCTTGCGGACGCATCTGTGCGTATGATTGCGTGTTGATGCGTGTGAATGCGTGTGTGGGGTGCGTGTGTTCTGTGCGAATGCACGTGTGTGTGTGTAGCTCCTGATTGTCCCTGCGTTTGTGGGCATGGCTCTGCTCCATCGGCTGTCTGATAACGGCTGGGAGAGGATCACGGCGTGGGTGTACGGCATGGGGCTGTGTGGACTCTTCCTGGTCTCCACTACCTTCCACATCATCTCATGGAAGAAGAGTCACATGAGGTCAGACTAAGCCCAGCGGGTTGGAGGGGTGGAGCGTTTCAGATGGACACAGACTAACATTTGAATATTCAGCATTCCGCTCATCTCCAGCCAAGAGCATGCAGATGTGAAGTGTTTAACATGCGCTTGTATCCTGCTCCGTAACGACTGTTTGCGCAGGTGCTCATTAAACCGTATTGAATTTGATCAGTTACATTTAAGTAGACCTACTTCAAGCAGCCCGATGATTTACCCCATGGAAAAGGGCACCAAGAGCTCTCAGTTAATCCCTGACGAGACTTCACAATGAAGGCTCCAAAAGGGTGGAGTGTGTGTGTGTGTGTGTGTGTGTGTGTGTGTGTGTGTGTGTGTGTGTGTGTGTGTGTTGTGTGTGTGTGTGTGTGTGTGTGTGTGTGTGTGTGTGTGTGTGTGTGTGAGAGAGAGAATAAGACGGTTGTGTTCATCTCCTGTCTACAGGACCATGGAGCACTGCTTCCACATGTGTGACAGGATGGTAATCTACTTCTTCATCGCGGCCTCCTACACACCATGGTGAGCAGCTCAGATCTGATCAACTACACACATCAGATCTGATCAACTACACACATCAGATCTGATGCTGGGTAATGAGTAGAGGAAGCTGAAGTGTACAGCCTCTGTAGTCTGAGCTGAGGTGATGGGGCAGTGGTGTGCACAAGGAGAAGTAAAAGGATTGTTGTCACTCCAACAGTAACGCGTGTGTGTGTGTTGTAGGTTAAACCTGAGAGAGCTGGGTCCTCTTGCTTCACACATGCGCTGGTTCATATGGCTCATGGCGGTTGCCGGAACCGTGTACGTCTTCAAATACCATGAAAGGTAGGCATACACACCACCCTCGTCTTTACTTCCTGTCTGACTGACACACCTTTCCTGCTCAGAGCTGCCCGCTGATTGGCTGTTGTGTGCTGTCATCTTTGTGCAGGTATAAACTGGTTGAGCTGGCCTTCTACATGATGATGGGCTTCTCTCCAGCGCTGGTGGTGACCTCAATGGTGGGCGTCGCCCTCTCAGTAGCTCCGTGGTTTCAGCCTACCTGCCTGTGAAATGTCATGGCGATGAGTCACAGGGCGGTGGTTGCTGCGTTCCCTCCCCCTCTTACCGCCCAGTTCAGCACTCAACCCCCCTGTAAACAAGGTGTTGCATGTGTGAAGGGATGCTAGCTGCTGATTGGCCCTTAGGGCAGGACGTGGAGGCACATTAAAACGTACTCGCCTCGGGTTCCGCGCGGTTGCTACCAGGGCTTGTCAATGACGTCGCAGTCGTATGCACGACTTCTGATGGGGAGACGTCTTGCTGGGACACACGCACACTTTTGACATTCACACAGTTGGTACAGTGACGGCTAGAAAGGCTTCCAGAACTCCTGCATAGAGGGAGAAACCCACAGTGTTGTGGTTGTGAAGCTGCTCTGCGTTACCTGCTACACAAACAGGTCAATAAATCAGCTGCCAACAGACATCAACAATAAAACGAAGGAAAAACTGTCTAATAACTCAATAACTCAATGACCAATAACTCTTAACTCAATGACCAAACGTTTGTGGTGTAGTTGACGATAGATATTGTTGTTCATGCACAAGTGTTGAGAACTACTGGTGTTGGAGCCTAGCAGTGCTGCTTCAAACCCCCGCACCAGTTCAGCCAGTAGCATAGCAGGAGGGCTTTGGAAACCAACTGGCACGGAGGTGGTTTTTCTGGGCTGGAGATTTGGTGTGATACAATACCTCCGTCACATTTACTGGACGGTGTTCGTAGTTAGTTCTGCTTCTTTGTAGAGCTTAAGACACCAGATCCTGGGCATGGCTGTGTTCAACGCTCCATGATCTGCGTGTCTTTCTGGCTTCCACACTGTTGTCTCTGACCCACACACACAATACGTGAGTGAGACACCTTCCAAAAATAAAGGATAAGGGATGTTCCCTCTCCCTTGTGGCCGGTGTCCGCTTACAAACACAGGCAGGCAGATGGGACTTTCACTCCACAACAATGGATTTGCATGCTGGAAATCTGCTTGCATAATTAACGAGCTAATCACCCGTGCATGAGCGTGCCTCACCACACCTGTTCGTTAAGGGCAGTGTGTTGAAATAGCACACCTGTAGAGCTGAACATCCTCTGATTCACTCCCACCAGCCACAAGTCCTGCGCTTTATTTATCTGACGAATTCCAACACAGCTGCTGGTAATTAGGAACCTCCAGCCAGCCTGTATTGGTCTCAGACGCCCTCTTGTGGCGGAGGGGCGAAAGTGCAGAAGTGCACGTAGGTAGTTGTATGGCGCTCGCCGCTGGTTTTTCTCTCTGGCGTTTTATTGGCGATGCCAAGAGTTGGTCAGGTAGTGGAGGGCTACAAGTTACCCAGCATCCCCTTCCCCTCCACTTACCCAGCATCCCCTTCCCCTCCACTTACCCAGCATCCCCTTCCCCTCCACTTACCCAGCATCCCCTTCCCCTCCACTTACCCAGCACCCCCTTCCCCTCCACTCACGTCTCCGCCTCTGTCTCCCTCCCTCCGTGCAGAGCAACACAGACGGGCTGTACGAGGTGGCGTGTGGTGGCCTGATCTACTGCATGGGCGTGGTGTTCTTCAAGAGCGACGGCGTCATCCCCTTCGCTCACGCCATCTGGCATGTATTCGTGGCTCTGGCAGCAGCGGTGCACTACTACGCCATCTGGAAGTACCTCTACAGGAGCTCCGCCCACTGATGACCTCACGTGCTTCTGGCCCGCCCTCTCTCACCCGTTCCCGCACCACGACCACAGGCACACGTGTACAGACGCAGGGACACGCGGGGAACACGTGCTCCTCCGCCCGCGCCGTTTTCTGCACATTGTCACCACCAGGGGGCGCTCACCAGCTACTGACGTTTACCAGTATGACCATGTATTGTTTACTGTTTTCTGTCCAACCAGAGAACAGGGCTCTGTGTGTGTGTGTGTGTGTGTGTGTGTGTACATATGAGGCTGCATATACCTCCACCACATCTAATGGTTTTGGCAGCTCATGTCTGTTTGACACTGAAGGTGCAGCCTCCTCTTTTCCATTCTGACCAGTATTTTTGCACAGTATCCCAGTACAGCCTGATCAGCTGGAGCTTTTGAGTTGCCTCTGATGATGTGACCGCTGTTGTCGTGGGAACAGTCCCCTGCATACATACACATTCCATCTCCAGTTTGAGTTTCGTCAGGTTGTACTGTCGGCCTGTGCACCACTGCTGAGGAGCATTGGCACAGATTTTTGCAAGGAAGCAAACATTTGTTCCACATTTTCACGTGTCCTGTTCTTCCGATGTATTGCAGTATTGAGCAGTATTTAAAGTGCTCTTTTCCAGAAACGAAAGCACTTTTCTAACACAAAGAACCACTTATATTTGATACTGGACGTTTTGTTGTTTTGTGTTTTGTTTATTATCGGTCTGCTAGCTAAAGTTGGGAACATGCCCCAGCGGACGCCTGCGTTAGCGCGCTGCCACGTCCAGGGAGGCGGCGGGGTTTTGTTCAGCTCTGCAGGGAGGGCTGTTTTCATGCGCTTCGACTTCTGGAAGGTGATCTGTGAATATGGAAGGTGTTTAGCCAGTATTCAGTCCTTGAAATGAGGTCAAAGGTCACATGCTGCAGACGCTCACCCGAGATCTCTTCGACGCAGTCGTGCTGTGCAGTCGTGGTGACCTTGAGGCAACTTGGTGGAAAACACAACCACTGTTAGGCAGCATTTCCTGTCAGCCTGTGTGTTTGTGCGTCAGAAGGAATCATGGGAAATGGAGTACTCTGACATCAGCCGTGTTGTCTTTCTGCCTCAGTATTGTGGGTCCACAGAGGTCTGTTCAGTTGTGTCCCATGTGCTTTGCTGACTATATCTGCTCGTGTCTTGCGTTGCTTCTTCAGCTTTATGACTGACAGGTACATGGATGTCCGAGTCTCCACTGGCTCCCGCGTGCTTTACAGATTCTCCTGCCTAGGGTATTTCACCTCACCATAATTTCACTGTGGTTGCTCTAATCATGAGATCAATTATCATTTTCAACTGTGTGAACAAGACTGACCTTGTTTTTGATAAATCTTCATACTCCCCAAGACGAGAAACATCCAGACTTTTATAACGTTTGTACATCCATGTTCTGTCCCACGCCAACTGTAACGGCTCTTTTAGCGCCTGACGGGTCGTGTGAGGAGGAGGAAGAGTTCTGTGTCGTCCCAGAGAGCCTCCTCGTCATCCTCATCCACTTGGTGTTTTGTGCTGCATATTTGTGTCCAATTCCTAACGAGTTTATGAAGTATTCATTAAAAAACAAAGGTCTCAACTTTAATACACTGTTGGCGTCCGTTGTATGGTAACCAGAGACCGTGTCTAATCAGGCTGAATGGAATACAGGCATCGAACATGTTTTTGACACTTGTAGGTTCACCAGGGGCATATGAGGTAAGATGGGAGGGAAAGTAGAATATTGCCATTTTAATGTACAGTATACAAATAAACCATGAACCCATATGGAGGACAGAGTCTATGTGAACAGATCCACGTCATCTCCGCTTACGTCACAGTGCTCTTGGCCACCATGCACATGACGTACGTCACCGTGCTCTTAGCCACCATGCACATGACGTACGTCACCGTGCTCTTAGCCACCATGCACATGACGTACGTCACCGTGCTCTTAGCCACCATGCACATGACGTACGTCACCGTGCTCTTAGCCACCATGCACATGACGTACGTCACCGTGCTCTTAGCCACCATGCACATGACGTACGTCACCGTGCTCTTGGCCACCATGCACATGACGTACGTCACCGTGCTCTTGGCCACCATACACATGACGCACACGTACGACATACACGTGTAACGTGACTGAGAAGGTTCCGCTACCTGTGTGCCACAGGTGCCCGCTGTGCTGGGAGGCATGTGGTTTCTTCTTGGTCTTCATTCCTGTTCACATGGGACCAAACGTTCAGGAACTGGGGTGGACCTTCTGCTGAAGATGCAGACATACAGAAATTCTTAAAGGGGCAATTTTACCCATCAGTTTTCCTCCTGGAATCAGGATGAGCTGATGTCCTTATGAGTGTGATGCATTTCAGCATGGTTCTGTTTTCCCAACTCATATAAGATGTGGGTGAAATTTCCAGTAAATATACATTTCTAGGGTGATGTTTCTGGTAAATATACAGGATTCAGGTGACTCAAGAAAGTTAGTTTAACCATTCAGCACTCTAATTTGCAGTTAGCTGTCCTTTAGGGATATCGTATCGCCTACCCTGAGGATGCTAGTCACGTTCACGCTAACGTTCAAGCCAAGGACACGTTCATGGCCACCACTCCTGACTCTAGGAGGCGGAGTCACAGAAATGCCTGAGCTGGTCTCTTCTCAAGACATTTGGGAGTGTTTGTATCTTCTATCCTGATGTTCAAGCTTTCTAGAACATTCATACCTCTGGAGTAAACACTGGAGAGCATGTCTGAAAACAGCTCACCAACCGTGTGAAAACATCCTACAACTAACAAGTGGAGTTATGGGCGCCAAGATCCTCCGAACGTCTCACCCCCCCTGAGCAAGACACGTTCAGTCGCTCAGCTTGTTCAGTTTGGGTTCATCTAGAGTGCTGAAACCATAAAGAAATTGTAGTGACCTGAAGAATCATCCAGGAATCCTGTCAACACACCACAACTACTGTCAGATTTCCCCCTAGACCTCTTAGTTTGGTATGTACACGTTATAAATGCGTGTGAACCTCAGTAATGAGCTACAGGGGCGACTGACCAGCTCATAGTGGCTTCATCCTAGATTTGTTTTTATTTTGTACAGACTGTACACAGATAGCTTGGACACAGCTAACGCCGTGCGCTTACACACATACACCTTTTACATAAAGTTCAGTCAAACCAGTCAGTCTGGAGTTCAACAAAACAATCAAATACCGACAACACAATTACAGGAAATGACAATACAAGAAGAATAAAAATAATAAAGGGAATAAAACAAGCCTCAGACTAGCCGCTCTGCCTTACAGTCTCCAGACAGAGCGACAGAAAACACTCAAATCTAAGGTTGTGTACAGCTTCACTTTGGCCTGAACTAAGAGAGGTTACACCTTGGGACACCCGCAGGGGATGCTGGGAGCTCACCCAACACTGCCCAGAGGGAGAGATGACCCAACACTGCTCTCAAACAAGGGGTGAGAGGGAGAGATATCACTCAAACAGATGAGCGTGGAATCACTACAATACAGTGCAAACTAAACAAAGTCATTACAACACCCCCCCTCTCCATTTTCATTGTAGTAACTTGGTACATTCCAGCTACTACAAAGACTGACAACACAAGACATTACATTCAGTTAACCAAAGAGCTCCTCTGTTCGATGTTCTGCAAAAGAATGAGAGTCCATCGGCCTCCGCCTGCTACACCAACCAGAATGAGAGAAAGAGGAGTCCATCGACCTCCACCTACTACACCAACCAGAATCTGCAGCAAGAACAAGGCCAAAGACGAACTACTTAACCATCACAAGCAAGCGCCTATGTCAGAATGATCCTGACACCTTGTGGTGAAGGTAGGAACTGCACTTGTACTCCATGGCAGAAGGGATGTTGTTTAGCTAAGTATATAGTCTTTAAAACATTAGATGGAGCGTGCACAACACCCTGGAAAGGCTCCTTCCGTACACAACGAGGACGAGGAGTGTTGCTTTTAATGCCCGAACGCATCACAGTTCTGGGCCAGTGGCCGATCAGACCCCTCGGGACGTGGAGGGTGGGTGGAGGACCTTCAAGACTGAGAGGAAGGGAAACCTACACCAGCTCTCAGAGTCTCCAGGACCTGATACCCAAGGGATCATGGTCTTAGCAGAGGGTCAGAGCCCCACTCTCAAACGCAGCGTAGAGGGTCAGATCCAGAGAGGGGCCCCTGAATTAGCAGATGCATGCTGAGAAGTTTAATACAACCCTTGGCTCACTTCGATCATCATAGAACTCACAAATATATTGTGTGTATCATAACTTATCAAAACACTATCTCACTTAACTCTGAGTAATAGATATAGAGGTTATATTATATATATATAGACTTTTATATATTCTGTCTTTAGTAGATCTGCTATCCTGAATTTGTTGTGCCTTGAAAATACGTAGCCAGTATAAGAAAAATACTGTACAAAAAGCGCAACTTAGAATAGTTTCTTATAAACATTACATCTGTTTAACCAATATAACTTTGTTTTTTTCTGTGTGCTGCACATTTTGGTCTGTAGTAAACATACTGATTGAGTTAACCATAGTATTACAGACGACACCATTCTACTGGCGCAGTGAAAATGAACAACAACCACACACTCCTTATACATTCAAACAGCCATCTGAGGGGGTGGGGGAAGGGGTGTGAGGTCACAATAGGACTATACCAATCTGCAGGGAAAGGGGTCAGAACAAGTCCTCCTACATCAAGCTCAGGAGAACAAATGACAGAAACAACAAAGACACCCCCACATTACAAAACAGGGCCGTTTCCAAAAGCTTGAGGTTGCTGTTCTAAAGCAGAGATCATGCAAAGAAATCCAGAGGGGATCGGTACAGATCATGATAATATCAACAGTTCTAATAAGAATAATAGAAATTAATGGTTAAATATTTCCAAAATATTTTTGTTTCTTAAAAAAAAAATCCATAAATAGATCAGTCAGATTCTAGTAATGAAGGTAAAAACATTGCACCAGATCAGATTGTGAAATACGCTTTAGTGCAGGTTGTTAGCAGAGAGAGAGAGAGAGAGAGAGAGAGAGAGAGAGAGAGAGAGAGAGACATGTCTCACAACAGAGTGGCTGTAGACTATAGCAAAGGTGCCCTGCTGCCTGGTTTAAATCTGATTCCACCATCATCAAACATTTTGGCGGCTGGTTTAAAGTGTGTGAGGGCGGATAGACTCATTCCCACCCGTGCTCTAAAAATACATGTGCCGTGGCCCCCACCCCCATACACTGATACACAATGAACTGCCTTGGGGGGAGGGTGGGGGCAGATGGGGGCGCCAGATCCTCTCATGCTGCCTCTGCAAAACCAAGTACATGCTTGAAAGTTATTGCTCCGTGATGATGCATCAGAAGAACTGTGACTGAGATCAGATAGAACACAGATCATACAGGCGTGGCCTGGAGTCAGTGAGAGGGACGGAGACATGCTGAGGTCCAACTAAGATACAAGACAACCACTGGCAGTGGTTTCCCAGTCTGAGAAAGAGATGAGCACAGGGAGAAACAGAGAGAGCCGTGTGTGTGTGTGTGTGTGTGTGTGTTGTGTTAGCACTATCGTAGCATTAAACATCACGTTCATTATCATCAATCAGGGATACAGGAATGAACAACCAAACAAAAAAGCACAAAAAGAATCCCTCAAACACACACACACACACACACACACACACGTGCACTCACACCCCCAGTGGGACCGTGGACCAGACAGGAAGTAACAAAGCTAGAAAGAGTAAAAACATCAGTGTGAGGATTCAAAACGGGATTCGCAAAGAGAGGAACGAGGAAGCAGGAAGCAGGCGCAGGGCACCAAAGTCTTTAGAGCAGGGAGGTTGGGGGAGGGGCCCCTGTGGGCGGGGCCATGGGGCAGGGCTCTCCCGGGAGGCGGGGTTCACAGGGTGCCGTGCCGCGCCTCGTATTTGGCCACGATGTTCTTGCAGCGGCCCAGTTCCTTGCGCAGGTCGGACACCTCCAGCCTGAGGGCAGCGTTCTCCTTCTCCAGGAAGGCAGCGCGGATGGCGATCTGGTTCTCCTTCAGACGCCGAGCGTCTCGCGAACGCTTCGCCGCCACGTTGTTCTTCCTGCGCCGGGCCCAGTACTTATCATCCTGCCAGAGAGAGGGAGGGAGAGAGGGAGGGAGGGAGGGATGTGTGGGAGGACGGACACTTTCACTGTCTGTGCCTTCAACCTGGATCTTCTCACATTATCCAATGTGACTATTAGAAGCAACTTTGAATGTACTATGAAACTCTGAAAGTGGTAAACTGTGGAAAACGACGACATCAGCATCTTCTGCGCTGCACACATTAGTGTTGTAAACACTTAAATAAACAGGAGGATCCCCATTGGTGTTAGACTGCAGCTCTCTGCTGACACACAGCACGCTGAAGCTCACACACACACACACACACAGTCCTACAGCCCCCTGTGCCCGGCTCAGTGAGGAAGAGGAGGGCCGCTCACCTTCATGTCGTCGGGGATGAAGACCTTGCGAGCCTTCTTGATCATGGGCTGCGGCTTCAGCTCCTCAGCGGAGAACTTGCGCTTCCGTGGGTCGAACATCTCCTGGCCCGGCACGCTGGACAGCGCCAGGTCCGCCGGATCCGGATCGTAGCTCACCGGAACCTGGATGGTCTCCGGGTCGATGGGACTGGGTGTGTTCCGGGTGGATGGCAGAACTGGGGAGGACAGCACAGGAGACACAATGTGACCTCCGAATATTTTCCTCTCACCTGACAGTTCCGCTGAGTTACCTACTGCCCTCTAGAGGAACGTGGCATTACTGCAGCACCATGTAGATCGATAGCATTAACTGCTCGGTGTAGAAAACTGATTGTCTGATTACTCCTTTCGCCGTTAACATTCCCCAGATGAGATCGGTGTGGTGAGGGTCTGGGGTTAACGTAAATGTATGACGTAAATGTGATTCAAGGAAGATGCAGGCTCAGAAAAATGAACATTTAACATAAACGTTATTATTATTATAATTAATGTTGTCAAATATTCAAAATAAATCAAATCAAGCAGCAAATCAATAACATCAGTATCATTCTGTTTACAATAAAATCCCAAGAAGGCTGTAATGTCTTTTACTGCCTTGATTAAAATCGCATTCACTCCAACGAGTGCGCAGGAAGATTAAATGACTGTGCAAGTCCGCGTGATCACCACCAGGTAGAGCACGACGCCATTAAATGGTCACATTCACCATGACTAGGGCAGCGCGAACACACGTACACAGACAGGTCTGCAAAGAAACGCAGGCGACTTCCTCCTCCCATCTCTCTTCATGTGAATGTCGTGTGTGTGTGTGTGTGTGTGTGTGCGTGCGTGTGTACATGAGCACGGTAAACACAAGCACTTTCCCCCAATATGAGTCTTATTTTAGTGTGGAGAACATTCCCTCCTGATGAGCTCACTTCCTCTTACCCTGGACTGGGGGCGGACCGGAGGGCGGGATCTGCCCCATCTGCCCCTACAGAGTCACCCCTCACCCCACCCTCATCCTCACCGCTGGAACAGCTGGAAGCAAAGCTCCATCTACCACGTCACCATCCACTTTTTATTTCAGTAATAATCACTTGGCCGTATGTGTGTGTGTTTACAATGTCCTGACCACATGACTGATTAAAAGCTTTGGGCACTCATACCAATGTCCCTCACCTCTGACCCACACCTCTCTCCCTTTAACCCTCCCTCCATCCACCCATCTCCTTTTATCCTTTTCTCCATCTTCACTACAAACGTAGTGGAGAAAGGCCTCCATTAGTAGATGAATACAGCATGTTTGTGGATGCATGTGTACTGTTTCCTGCTTTCCCCGTGTGTGTGTGTGTGTGTGTGAGTGTACAGCACTACAGTGAGGTTGTGGACAGGACGAAGGCTCAGGGTGACATGCAGGCGGAAGACATGGCCGGTGTCCAGCGCTCACAGCGAGACTTCCAGACGAAGATGTACGAGTGCAACACTGGAATTATGGACTCTGGTTGTCTGGTTTGCCATCATAAAAAGATTTTCATACTGTGTGCATTCATGTGTGTGTGTGTGTCCACTCCCCACTCTCTGTGTCTCCTTCCTCATTCCTTGTGTGTGTGAGTAGAACATTCCGATCTTTCCCAAAAGCGAAAGCTCCCTCCCCTTTCCTGTAGAGGGGCAGTCCTATCCTGCCTTCACACACATACACACACACACACACACACATTCTCACTCTCACCCCCTCTCTCTGCCACACTCACACAAATACATGCAAACAGCAAACTAGCACCCCAATTAACACATGCACAACTTCTCAAACACAGAAGTTGAGAGTGTGTGTAGTGTGTGAGAGTGTGTATAGTGTGTGAGAGTGTGTGTAGTGTGTGTCATGGCTGTAACCGAATCAACTGGGAGGTGTTCTGTTCTGCTGGTGTTACCTAGAGTAACACCTCACACACACAACCAGATCCTACACACACTAAGAGCTTACACACAACATGACCTTACACACACACACACAAACTAAGACCAGTGCTCACTGCTGTCTTCACACTGCTGGCACACACACACACACACACACACACACAAACACACGCACGCAACAACTACACACAACTCCCCAACAATGGTGTGTTTTCTGTGTAGGCGTTGTTCTGGCTGCATGTGTGTCTGGCTACGCATGTCTGCATGTGACAGTGGTGTCCAAGTCTGCTCCACACACACACACATTTTTTATGATTAGAAAGTTCTAGTCAACAACGCCATCGGCATGTGACTAGAACACGACTCCTGCAATGTGATTCACACAGAGTACAAACTGTGACCCAGCCAATCAGAGAGAGAGGGAGGGAGGGAGTGAGACAGCTTGAGCTTCTCCTGCTTTTGGCTCCTCCCCCTCCCCCCCTCCCCCTCTGCACACGGCAGCAGCATGTGTGGGTCACGTGGTTGAGCACACTGCACTCAGACAGGCTGTGCTTCACGTGAGCTGTAATGTGCTTGTGAAGCTGAGCCTCTGCTTCTCTCTCACACACACACCCCTATCTCCACACACACACACACCCCTATCCCCACACACACACACACACCCCTATCCCCACACACACACCCCTATCCCCACACACACACCCACACACACACCCCTATCCCCACACACACACACACACCCCCCCCCACACACACACACACCCCCCCACACACACACACACACACCCAGACAAACATGCACGTGCAAATGGACATTTAACAACGTAGACAGCCAAAATGGTTCCCACACTCACACACACAGAGCACATAACTATATTTGCAGGCTCAACATGCAGAAAGTGATCTGCACACACTCCACACACACACACACACACACACTCCCACACACACACACACTCACACACACACACACACACAGTAAACCCTCGTCCCAGATGACAATCCAGGAGGTGCTAACCTCCACACACACACACACACACACACCTCTACATGGCTCTACTCTCCACATATTTACTTGGATTTGTACATGATTTCAGCAACTTTTGTCCAATTCAAAATGTTTTATACCAAAATTATCCAGAGACAAATGCCCAACAGTTCTGATCCAGCCATACGCCCAACACTCAAATAGCTCAAATAACCACAGACACAAACAACTCGATTAACCAGACACAATCACAAATAACTACCGACACAAACAACCCACAACTCAAAAGACTGCAGACAAAAATAAACAAAACTCATATACTATTAAAATGTGTGTGTGTGTGTGTGTGTGTGTGTGTGTGTGTATGCGTCAGGACGCTGTGCTGCTGTCACTGTGTTCAGGTTCTGTAGTCAGAGCAGACAGTGGAGTTCAGATATGCATGTTTCCCTTACAAATGAACATACAATGGGGCTGGTAAGGTAGACGCTGGAACAACCACAGCAGGTGTCTCCTCCACTCAGCCGGGGGAGTCTAGCCCACCCGCCCAACACCACACTGCACCCACCCACACCCCACCCACCCGCCCACACCCCACCCATCCACACCAACCCGCCCTAACCCTGCAGCCTCGGTGACCCTGCTCACGTGAGTGTGTGCAGACGTGGGCGGTGATAAGGCGCTGTGCTATCGCGAGCATCGCAGCGCGTCCAGTTCGTGCGCCTGCGAGAGCTGCTTGTTCTTATCGTTATCTCCGCTCCGTAACCGTAGAGATGCCTCACACACAGCGAAGATGAACGCAACATGTACAGCGATGGGACAAGATACGCAGGCCCCACGCCTGGGGGCAAACATCACTCACGGCTAACTCACGCCTCACGCGCTAACTCACGCGCTAACTCGCCACGGTTACCCCACGCTGCCCAGAGAATGACCCCCCCCGTAGGGCCCTTTATATTGAGCTAAAGGAACTGGACACACACACTCAAACTGTCTAGCAACAAACGAATTAACATTTAGCAAAGAGAATTTAGCAAAGAGCGTTTCGCATTAGACAGATGAACAGTGTCGGTTAGCATTTTCTACGTGTTGTCAGCATTAGGGCTGATCCGGCTAAGCCCCGCCCACAGACCCTCTACTGAGCCCATGTCTCCTTGACACAGAAAACTGAACATTTATACATCTGGTATCGGCAGTGTAGGTAATAAATTACTGTTACCGTAGGCCGTTCATTGCTTTAGAATAGGTGTAGAATAGAGCCTTTCTAGGACAGGTTGATTTGATATTTGGAGTTCTAAAATCGACTGTTTAGGGTTCTAAAATCGACTGTTTAGGGTTCTAGAATACACTGTTTGGGGTTCTAGAACAGGCCATTTAGCCTGGTGCAGATGACACATGCTGACTGGTGCCCATCAGAACGGCAGCCACGCTGGCCCAGAGCCTGACTACATTCACCAGGGAACCACAGGAAGGCCAAGGCACTCACTGCCAGGAGGTGGTCCAGGGAGGCTGGATGAGTCTCACAGTGCCCAGCAGGCTCTACTTCTGTGTGGCTCTGCCCCATAGGTGACAGTCCAGGGAGGCTGGGTGAGTCTCACAGTGCCCAGCAGGCTCTACTTCTGTGTGGCTCTGCCCCATAGGTGACAGTCCAGGGAGGCTGGGTGAGTCTCACAGTGCCCAGCAGGCTCTACTTCTGTGTGGCTCAGCCCCATAGGTGACAGTCCAGGGAGGCTGGGTGAGTCTCACAGTGCCCAGCAGGCTCTACTTCTGTGTGGCTCAGCCCCATAGGTGACAGTCCAGGGAGGCTGGGTGAGTCTCACAGTGCCCAGCAGGCTCTACTTCTGTGTGGCTCAGCCCCATAGGTGACAGTCCAGGGAGGCTGGGTGAGTCTCACAGTGCCCAGCAGGCTCTACTTCTGTGTGGCTCTGCCCCATAGGTGACAGTCCAGGGAGGCTGGGTGAGTCTCACAGTGCCCAGCAGGCTCTACTTCTGTGTGGCTCTGCCCCATAGGTGACAGTCCAGGGAGGCTGGGTGAGTCTCACAGTGCCCAGCAGGCTCTACTTCTGTGTGGCTCTGCCCCATAGGTGACAGTCCAGGGAGGCTGGGTGAGTCTCACAGTGCCCAGCAGGCTCTACTTCTGTGTGGCTCAGCCCCATAGGTGACAGTCCAGGGAGGCTGGGTGAGTCTCACAGTGCCCAGCAGGCTCTACTTCTGTGTGGCTCAGCCCCATAGGTGACAGTCCAGGGAACAGCAGATGTCATTTCTTACTGAGCTGTTTCCCCTCTACTAACGCTGCAACAGCCCGTGCTGGTCTGGAGCGTCTCATGGGCCTGTGGTCACACTGGCACTACAGCACAGGAAGTCCAGCCCTCCTGACACGCTGTGGTCGCGTCCCGGGAGACAGACCCAGCGACCCGGAGCAACACCCTGGGAAACACCCGTCACACCAACCGAGACAGCCGTTTCCTCGGAGACGTGACATGAGCTGTCCTGTGTGTAATGCAGCTTTGAAATAATGTGAAGCTGTGAGGATTTAGTGATCACAATCAGCCCACACAGAACGGCTGGTGGTGTGTGTGTGTGTGTGTGTGTGTGTGTGTGTGTGTGTTCACCTGCTCTGCTGGGACTCGGTAGGCAGGGCTGCGTAACCATGCCTGGGTGTACGGAGGTGGTTGCCCGGTTACTGAGGTCAACCACTGACGGCGTAGGGGGAGGGGGCGGACTCTGCTGCAAGGGCTGCTGGGAAGCCTGGCTCTGCTCGCTCGGAGGGTTGGCCGGAATGCCGTTCTCAGAGAGGAACTCCTCCAGATCCATGTACTCCAGCTGGAAGTTGTCCCCATCGTAGGGCAAGGTCTTGTCCCAGAGGGTGGGGCCCAGGAACGCAGACTGTGGAGCGTTGCTTCCTGCTCCATCCTCCTCCAGCTTCTTCACCTTCTCCTTCTCCTTCACGAACCCTGGAGAGCAGGAGCAGGATGTCACGGCACACACACAGACACACACCCCAGCAGCCCAACCCCTGACACAGGGGCGTCAGTAGCTGGTAGGTTCTGGGCTTCGGACCCGGTCGGTGCCCCAGTGCCTGCTGGTAGTCCCTATGCAACTGGGTCCGATTCCAGATAGATGGTGATGACAAAAACGCAACTAGCTAATAAGCAATAGTCATCAGTAATCATAACAGCAATTGCACAGCAGTTCCCACATGCTCGAATGCGCCCTCTAGAGGAAACACCTGGTACAACTGCCGCTAAAAGCCACGGAACTTTAAATAAACTACTTGACCACGGACATCTATGTTCGCTGTTAAAATCCCAAATTTTGGGGACTGGCATACAATATTGCTGAGTTCAGCGTATGAACTGAATCGGGTCACGTTTTACATGCATTTTCCATGTCATTAACTTATGCGTTGACTGCAATCTACGGAACTGACAGAAACCCGTTTTGTGAATAAACTTAATGCATTTAAATCAAAGCTCGCGACTCAGAATATAAAACAAGCAGTCTATAAAACTTTCAATCCCGAAGGAGGAGAAGAAAGAGGACCGAATGCAGTATTATTGTATGCAATTAATAATAAATAATAACAATAACAGCAAGAAATGCAATAAAAGTGACACGGATATATGCTAAATTAAAGAAGCGTCAAATCAGAAGACATAATATCTCTCGCGATCCGTATAATACAGACTCCGATTAAGGCGACTAGACATCAGCCCGCTTGTGCGGGACGTCGGGAGAACACGGGTGAATAATCATGCAAGCTGTTCGCAGCTGATAGATCCGTCAGACGCAGCCTCCGCTAAACGGGCTCGGCGGTGTTTACCTTCGTCGTGGTGCAAAGGCAGTCTCATTGGGTTTTCCAATAAGGATTTAAGTACGCCATGGGTCGGAGGTAGGAAAGTTGGGTTTATAGCTCGAGACATTTTCTCCATTGCTCCGGACGAAAGGAGAAATTTGCCTTCGAAGGAAAACAAAATTCTCAAATAAAGAAAACACGACAACGCCTCGAAGAAAACGGACAGATGCCACAGAATCTCCGAAAGCCGATATCCGTGCACGGGGAACGGGGAACGGTGTTCCTGCGCGCCCGCGGTCTGGCTTGATGTTACTGGAGCGGCCGAAGCGCTAATGCCAAAATGGTTCGCATCCCATGTGCGGAGACGGTCGTCTCTGACGTCAATGGAGAGGCCAAGCTAATGAATAGGAAATCTGCGAATGAGCGCGAGAGGGGAGGAACCCGGAGCACGCGGAATAGTTCGTTGTGCGTGCGCACTTAAGGGTTTTTTTTAAATACGCAGTGTTCATGTTGAATTGAAACTGAAATTGCATGAATCGACATTTTTTGTAAGTGGCATGTCTAATGTCTGGCTACCTAACATATCGACGTAACATATAGAGCTTCAAAACCAGTGCGCCACTGAAAACATGAAGTTGTAAAGTCTATGAAAATAGATCATTGACCAGTAACGTATACGGATCGCAAACGTAATATCTGCACTGACTGCATTAATGTCAAACGTATGAGATTAGTTGTATGGTTAAGATGCCGTTGTGCCCTTCTATGTGAGCCCGGCGATTCGCAAACGTAAAACCCAGTTCTTAGAAAGGCCAGTACACTGGCTCCACGGTAACAGCACTGGTCGGTATTTGCAGCCACAGGTGTTTTAACGCTGCTGTATTTGATTGGATGCTCTTCGGGCGTTTAAAACGTTCTGTCCAATCAGAATTCATTCCGCTGTCAACGCGATGAGTTAGTGAACGGGGCGGCCACGCTCACTACGGCGTGGAGCTGACCTACTTTTAGCCAATAGCAAGAGGCGAGCGGTAATTCCCGCGAGCGCAGCCAGGCCGTGGCACATTGAATGTCATGTGTCCGCGGCGCAAACACACTGACTCGGCCTTTCTGAAAAGTGCACGCGTCCAACGTACATTCCACATATGGAAGATAATCAGGGAGTAAGTGCCGATTCATAATCACAGTCTAATAAATCATTACAACATTAGCTCCGTAGCATTTGTGACTTATCGATACTAATAATTGTAATAAAGTTTTGGATACCCTAATTCGGTAATTAGCATAAGGTAACTGTCTATACATATATATAAAAAGAGATGTTTTCTTGTCGCGCAGGCGCAGATGCGGTTCTTAGTGTGCGTGCGAATGAGCGAGCAGGGTGCCCGTGTGGCTGTGTGTCATGCTTAGTAACGGTGGTTGCTAAAGCAAGGGAGGGTTGTGACGACATGCGCCAGAAAGTGGGACAGCGCGCACCCCGCGAGCGCAGCACCCGAGCGCCAGTGCAATGACAGACAGAATAAACACTGGCATCGCCGGGGGCGCGTGGACCAGCTCACTTAAAAGTTTTGCAATTATTTCTTAAAATATAAATAAATAAATAAATAAATAAATAAAGATCCTCTTGAATTGCATCTCTTTGCCAAAACTGAAACTTGACTGGCTGAACTAAGAATAAATAAAAAAATAAAAGTACTGGTGTCCAAAGATGTCCTACCCACCCAGCTGCAGACATGCACCATCTACAAATAACCTTCACGTGCACCAGCGTGACATCCAACTCGGGCGTTCTCTGGAGCTCCCCAGAGAGCCTCCATGGGGCCAGGTCCTGGGGAGAGGCGTGTGCTCTGAGCCGCTGGTGCAGGGAGGTGACGTCTCTGCAGACGCAGCTGAAACACCCCCTTGTAGAACTCTACAATCATGACACACCCTGCACAGTGAGACACGCCCTGGACAGTGAGACATCCTGCACAGTGAGACACCCTGCACAGTGAGACACGCCCTGCACAGTGAGACACGCCCTGCACAGTGAGACACGCCCTGCACAGTTAGACACGCCCTGCACAGTGAGACACCCTGCACAGTGAAACACGCCCTGCACAGTGAGACACGCCCTGTACAGTGAGACACACCCTGTACAGTGAGAGACATCCTGTACAGTGAGACACGCCCTGCACAGTGAGTGTCCAGCTCAGATGGCTCCACCAGGCCTTGCTCGTTAAATGATGGACCACAGAGGATGTGTTGATTTAAACTTTGCCTGAGGTAGATTCAAAATGCTGTTGTCAGCACCTCATCTCACACACAAACACTGAGTTTTGACTCAAACATTGGGATTGAGTGTGTGAAGATGGTCCAGTCACCCCTCCTGATACTGCAGCTACCCACACTGGTCACGATACAGTAACTGTAGGCGCCTCAATTAGAGACGTTACTCTGTGTTACACAGTTATGTCTGCAGTGGCCCTGTAACTCCAGGGACTCTTGTCAGGTTCAACTTTCAGCTGACGAGGTGAACATAATGTGACGAATGATTGCTGAAGTGTCAGTTATGGTTGGCTCTGTGCCAGATAACCTGGCTGAACTGAAGTTGCTGAAACACCCCATGGAGCCTGTTCAGTCTTGGGTGCGTTTAAAACAACGCAGGCACCCAGAGAGCGTAGACGCGCGTAAGCGCTCACGTAAACACCCGGCGTACCTGCTGACCTGCCGGGGCACACGCTACCAAGCCCGATCACACCCTGGATACAACGAGCGCTTACAAGATGTCAACAAACAGCCACGCTGGAAGGGGTTGCGATTTGGCCTGTTGTCCAGTACAATATTAAACACCGCTCTGGGTGGTCATGGCAACACTCTAATTGGATCCTGGGGGCGTGGCTTCGCTGGCAGGAGCGTGGCTCTCCCATTGGTCAGCTGAAGCGTTCATGTGGTTACTGTCTGACGTGGTGGACCACAGACACCAAACTAGGTTGCCTAGCAGCACCCAGGACAGGAGGACTGTCATCCATTCTGTTATGTCACATCCTGTAGCATAATTTCAGTTTTTATAAATAAGAGTATTTATTTCTAGCTTCTTACAAGGTTTACCAGAGCCTTGTGATGAGATGCATGGCTGTGTGATTTCTGTGGCAGTGATACAGACCGCCACACACACACGGCGTAGCATCACAACAGGTGTTGGGGCTCAACCGGACTAGCTGCTGGTATCCCAATACTCTATACAGGTTGTATTTTCATCCAACTGTTTTTTTATAGTATGTTAAGTGTCT
Organism: Brachyhypopomus occidentalis; assembly: GCA_020368025.1. Classification (NCBI taxonomy): domain Eukaryota; kingdom Metazoa; phylum Chordata; class Actinopteri; order Gymnotiformes; family Hypopomidae; genus Brachyhypopomus; species Brachyhypopomus occidentalis. The sequence goes on from JAGXOD010000047.1 coordinate 728,731, forward strand.
AAAAGACATAGAGAGAGAGAGGGAAGGAGGGAGTGAGAGAGAGAGAGAAAGGCGGGGAGAGAGAGGGAGAAAGAGTGAGAGAGAGTGAGAGAAAGGGAGAGAGAGAATGAGACAGAGAGAGAGAGAGACAGAGAGAGACAAGAGGAGGATGTGGAGGAGGATGTGTATGGATTTCAGAGCCAAAAGACTAGAGCCCTCAGGAGATGAGTGTTCCTGCTGAGCTGTGTGTGTGTGTGTGTGTGTACGCTTACATAACATATATATGTGCATGTATTTTTGTGGTGTTAATATGTGTATGTGCGTGTGTGCAGTGAATAATGTGTGTGTGAGGATGTGTATGGTGTGTAATATGTGTGTGCAGGTGTGTGTGGTGTATAATGTGTGTACGCAGGTGTGTGTGGTGTATTGTGTGTGTGCAGGTGTGTGTGGTGTATAATGTGTGTGTGGAGGTGTGTGTGGTGTATAATGTGTGTACGCAGGTGTGTGTGGTGTATTGTGTGTGTGCAGGTGTGTGTGGTGTATTGTGTGTGTGCAGGTGTGTGTGGTGTATTGTGTGTGTGCAGGTGTGTGTGGTGTATTGTGTGTGTGCGCACGTGTGAGTGCGGACACCAAAAATCATCAAAAAAATCATCTCCACCCTCATCTCCAACCTCCTCATCTCCACCCTCATCTCCAACCTCCTCATCTCCATCTTCATCTCCAACCTCCTCATCTCCACCCTCATCTCCACCCTCATCTCCAACCTCCTCATCTCCATCTTCATCTCCAACCTCCTCATCTCCACCCTCATCTCCATCCTAATCTCCACCCAGTTTTTGTCTTTTCCAGAGGAGTTGTTGTTTGTGAAGTGCAGTCAGCTCTGAATTTGTTGCAGGTCACTGTGGGTGGTGTTATGTAGGTGGGGCAGTCTAAGGCTTCGGTCTGGGGTTGTTTAATACCAGCAGCCTCACACCCAGACTCTCACACACACACACACACACACACACACACACACACACACACACACACACAGCGTCTGAGACCAGGGCTTGGCTGACTACAGACAGGTCCATTCTCACACAGCCAGGCCTGAGTGCCTGGTGTGGAGGAGGTGGGGGTAGGTGCTCCACTGGGTGGATGTGGACCTCTGAAGGACTGCCTCTGTTACATAACAACCCAGCTGGACTCCTCAAACACCCACCCTCCCTAATCCAACTCTGCCCCCAACCGATCCTGATCCCCGCACCTTCCGCCTGACCTCCTCCTCCGGGTGGTGTTCCGTGAAACAGCACTGCCCTTCAGAGAGGTCTCGCTGGAGCACCATCACAAGACCGCCCTGCGCTGCTCCGTCATCAGGCTTCCTTACCGCCGCAGAACCAGACTCCATGGCTGGGGTCGTGCCAGCGTCACACACACTTACGTCAGGCCCCCAGACAACCTGACAACCAGAGCCACTGCGCTTTCATGGCAACAGCATCACAAGAGGATTCCGTGCATTCCTCTGCAGGGAAGTTCCGTTCCAACAGCATCAGCAGACCTTCTCACATGCTCCGCCCCCGGCAGGCTTCGTCCCCAGCAGGCTCCGCCCCCAGCAGGCTCCACTACATCAGCATCACAAGACTCGACCATGCCCTTTCTGATGATTCTGTGATGTCACACTCGTCTCAGTTGTTGCTACAGTTACTGTGGAAAATAAATCCTAGAAAATACCTTCCATCTCTGATGAGTAAAGTACACACACACACACACACACTCACAATTCTTGGCATGGTAACTATGGAGGTTAACAGTGGAGATGCTGACAGAGGAAGGATAGACAGAATCTGGTGAACCAACACATCTGACCTCACGAGCTGTGCAGACACATCAGAAGGAAACCACAGAGTCCAGTTACTCGTCCTTCCACAGCTACAACTGAGTTACTCGTCCTTCCACAGCTACAACTGAGTTACTCGTCCTTCCACAGCTACAACTGAGTTACTCGTCCTTCCACAGCTACAACTGAGTTACTCGTCCTTCCTCAGCTACAGTTGAGTTACTCGTCCTTCCACAGCTACAGTTGAGTTACTCGTCCTTCCACAGCTACAACTGAGTTACTCGTCCTTCCACAGCTACAACTGAGTTACTCGTCCTTCCACAGCTACAACTGAGTTACTCGTCCTTCCACAGCTACACAGCTACAACTGAGTTACTCGTCCTTCCACAGCTACAACTGAGTTACTCGTCCTTCCACAGCTACAACTGAGTTACTCGTCCTTCCACAGCTACAACTGAGTTACTCGTCCTTCCTCAGCTACAGTTGAGTTACTCGTCCTTCCACAGCTACAACTGAGTTACTCGTCCTTCCACAGCTACAACTGAGTTACTCGTCCTTCCACAGCTACAACTGAGTTACTCGTCCTTCCACAGCTACAACTGAGTTACTACGTCCTTCCACAGCTACAACTGAGTCCTTCCACAGCTACGTCGTCCTTCCACAGCTACAACTGAGTTACTCAGTCCTTCCACCGTCCTTCCTCAGCTACAACTGAGTTACTCGTCCTTCCACAGCTACAACTGAGTTACTCGTCCTTCCACAGCTACAACTGAGTTACTCGTCCTTCCTCAGCTACAACTGAGTTACTCGTCCTTCCACAGCTACAACTGAGTTACTCGTCCTTCCACAGCTACAACTGAGTTACTCGTCCTTCCACAGCTACAACTGAGTTACTCGTCCTTCCACAGCTACAACTGAGTTACTCTACAACTGAGTTACTCCACAGCTACAACTGAGTCCTTCCTCAGCTACAACTGAGTTACTGTCCTTCCACAGCTACAACTGTTAGTCCTTTAGCTCGTCCTTCCACAGCTACAACTGAGCTCGAGTTCAGCTACAGCTGACTTACTGGAGTTACTCCTTCCACAGCTACAACTGAGTTACTCGTCCTTCCACAGCTACAACTGAGTTACTCGTCCTTCCACAGCTACAACTGAGTTACTCGTCCTTCCACAGCTTCAACTGAGTTCCACAGCTCGTCCTTCCACAGCTACAACTGAGTTACTCGTCCTTCCTCAGCTACAACTGAGTTACTGGTCCTTCCTCAGTCCTTCCACAGCTACAACTGAGTTACTCCTTCCACAGTCCTTCCACAGCTACAACTGAGTTACTCGTCCTTCCTACAACTGAGCGTACTTCCACAGCTACACTGAGTTACTCGTCCTTCCACAGCTACAACTGAGTTACTCGTCCTTCCACAGCTACAACTGAGTTACTCGTCCTTCCACAGCTACAACTGAGTTACTCTCGTCCTTCCACAGCTACAACTGAGTTACTCGTCCTTCCACAGCTACAACTGAGTTACTCGTCCTTCCACAGCTACAACTGAGTTACTCGTCCTTCCACAGCTACAACTGAGTTACTCGTCCTTCCACAGCTACAACTGAGTTGAGTTACAGCGTCCTTCCACAGCTACAGCTGAGTTACTCGTCCTTCCTCAGCTACAACTGAGTTACTCGTCCTTCCACAGCTACAACAACTGAGTTACAGCTCGTCCTTCCACAGCTACAACTGAGTTACTCGTCCTTCCACAGCTACAACTGAGTTACTCGTCCTTCCACAGCTACAACTGAGTTACTCGTCCTTCCACAGCTACAGCTGAGTTACTCAGCTCCTTCCACAGCTACAACTGAGTTACTGAGTTACCGTCCTTCCACAAGCTGAGGAAGGAGACAGAAGTCCTTCCACAGCTGGGCACAGCGTGGTGGCGGTGAGGGTGGGTTCGTCCTCCCAGGACCTGCAGGAGGGCTGCCTTGTCCAATCATGAAGCTACATACTGAGTTACAGTTGCCTGGTTACAAATTTTCCCTCTGCATTTTTGCTTATTCGTTTGAATTAATTTACATTATTATGCAGCTGCTCTTATACAAAGTGATTTGCATGTACTTACATATTTATTACATGGGAATCATGAACTCACGAATTTGGCTTTATAAATGGTTTCCTTGCTGTGTTTATTGACGAGTCCCGGGTGGTGATGGTGGGTGGGGGAGGTGGTGATGGTGGGTGGGGGAGGTGGTGGGGGTCAGTTTCTAACCCAACTTATCATCACAGACAGTTTCTGTGTGTCTTTCTGCTTTCCTGTCTGTGTGTCTGTCTGACTGCACATTCTGTGTGTTGCTCTCTGACTTAAGAGACGTTTCTCTAGACCTCCGTCACCAGACTGGCCTGTGCTGCTCCATGATCAGACTTCTCCACTCTCAGTCTCTCTGATGCCGGATGTCAGAGTCCACACACAGCCCACACACAGCCCACACACAGCCCACACACAGCTCACACACAGCCCACACACAGCTCACACACAGCCCACACACAGCCCACACACAGCCCACACACAGCCCACACACAGTCCACACACAGCTCACACACAGCCCACACACAGCTCACACACAGCCCACACACAGTCCACACACAGCCCACACACAGCCCACACACAGCTCACACACAGCCCACACACAGTCCACACACAGTCCCACACAGCCCACACACAGTCCACACACAGCTCACACACAGCTCACACACAGTCCACACACAGCCCACACACAGCCCACACACAGTCCACACACAGCTCACACACAGCCCACACACAGCCCACACACAGTCCACACACAGCTCACACACAGCCCACACAGCTCATACACAGGTCACACACAGCCCACACACAGCTCACACACACAGCTCACACACAGGTCACACACAGCCCACACACAGCCCACACACAGCCCACACACAGCCCTCACACACACACACAGCCCACACACAGTCCACACACAGCCCACACACAGGTCTCAGATACATGGTTATTCAAGCAAGGAGCTAAAATGGAAAACACACACACACACACACATATGACCTGCTCAGGTGTGTCAAAAGGAGGAGGGTCAGGTCATGGATTCAGCATCTTGTTTACAGCAAGGCTCTTTCTGCCAATCTCTTTCACACACACACACACACACACACGCACACACACACACATACACACACACACATGCAGCAGTCCCCTGGAGATGTGCCCCAGGACACACTCCTCAGGACCGACCCGGGGAGACTCACAGCCTGCCCCGTGACAGAGCCTCACAGATCGCGCACAGACACGGTACCATGGCAACCACGAGTTCCACGAAAGCTTCTGAAAGACTCACAGCAAGACAAGGACTACACACACACACACACACACACACACACACACACACTGAGAAGCACAATGACAATTCAGCTTTTTCCTCCTAATACAACATAATACGACTTCTTGGAGATGTCTGTTCCACACAGCCTCAGCCGAAGAGAACAAAGGCGAGGCATTACTGTGAGATGTGAGACATTACTGTGAGATGTGAGACATTACTGTGAGATGAGAGACATTACTGTGAGGGGTAAGACATTACTGAGAGGGTTGAGACATTGCTGTGAGATGTGAGACATGGGGGTGGGGGTGGTAATGGAGGTGGGGGTGGAGGTGGTGGTGGGGGTGAGGGTGGAGGTGAAGGTGGGGGTGGAGGTGCCCTTCCAGGGTGCAGCACCACCCCACAGGTTCTCAGCAGATGGATGGAGCACACACAGAGCCATAAGAGGCTCAGCAACAGGCTTGTGTTGTGGTTCGGGTGGTGTTATGATTGGTGATGGATGGAGCACACACAGAGCCATAAGAGGCTCAGCAACAGGCTTGTGTTGTGGTTCGGGTGGTGTTATGATTGGTGATTTATGACGTTGGGTTTGTGATTTTAATGGGGGTTTTATAAAGCTTTGAGTTTGGTGTATGTTTGTGTTTTGAGTTTTGATTACTATTAGACCACAGGTGATCCGAGATCAGCAGAGATTCAGCTTGAGCTCATGAGGAATGTGTGATAATGATCACAAGCTGTGCCAGGACCAGCAGGAATGCTCTCACCCTTCTGATTAAATTAATCCGAGCGTGATGGACCAGTCTGATTGTAGTTCAGTTCTGTCACATGCCATTGTCCAGATGTGATCAGGTCTGACCTTTGATATTTAGCCTGCATTGTTGCATTAAAACCAACGGCAGACACTGTGCAGTCCTGGAGACGTCCTATTAGATGTCCTATTAGATGTCCTATTAGATGTCCTATTGGATGTCCTATTGGTTGTCCTATTAGATGTCCTATTAGATGTCCTATTGGGTTTTCCTTGTGTTCACAGTTTGGCCCAAAAGGGTCTAGAAAAAAACGACAGCCCTTTTGAAGACAAACAAACAACTCTCTTCTGGTTTTAGGTCACCTCCTTCGTTTTATCTCAACCAGGAATCACAGGCTTTAAAACAACACCCTGAATTCTGTTCAGCACCCTGAAAAAAACATAATTAAAAATCATCTCTAATATCCAGGTCTTCAACCACAGTAAACCCTCAAACACCTCATGCCTTTGTCTTGCTGCATCATTTTTAGTGGGTATTTGGATGAGTCCACTGATGTTTCTAGCGTAGTGTTGGTACTGCATGATCTTAGACACCCAGTCACAGTTCCTGGACGTGGGAGTGAGGAGCTCCATGACTTCCAGGACGTCTCAGACTTGTGGGCATCACCTCCAGGGCACGAATGGAAATATGCAGGACAGATTTTGGACAGACTTCTCTTCCTCTATCATGTTTACTTTATGCTGAATTTGTTCTCCAAATATAAACTTGGAAGAATCTACATCTATATGTGGGTCTGGGCATGTGTGCAGGACAAAGAGGTAGCAGACAGACAGACAGACAGGCAGACAGGCAGACAGACAGACAGGCAGACAGGCTAAACAGTCCTTCTGACATCACCTACCACCTCTCCATGAAACCGAAATCTAAATAATGTTTAAATTTTTCTCTCCATCTCCTCCACCACCCCCATCCCCTCCACCACCTCCATGTCCTCCAGTGCGTGCAGATTCAACTCACCCACACTGTCCCCAGGGACTGAAGGGACTAGGTAGAGCACTTGTAATGCAGGGTAGCACAGACCGGGCCGTGCTGGGCCGTGCTGGGCCGTGCTGGGCCGTGCTGGGCCGTGCTGGGCTGGGCTGAGCCGGACTATCCAAGGCTGATGCCCCAGACCTTTATAAAGCTGTAAAGCTGTAAAGTTGTAAAGCTGCCTCACACCTTTGTAAAGCTGTAAAGCTGTAAAGTTGTAAAGCTGCCCCAGACCTTTGTAAAGCTGTAAAGCTGTAAAGTTGTAAAGCTGCCCCAGACCTTTGTAAAGCTGCATTGTGACACATGTGTGTGTGTGTGGGAGAGAGAGAGTGTGTGTGGGAGAGAGAGTGTGTGTGTGGGTGAGTGCGCATGTGTGCATGTTTAACCGTCATCTTCAATCAAAACACTTCTCTTATTATCATGGTGGCAAACACCTTACCAAAGTGGAACCTGGCTTTAACCCCCCCCACGTGTGTGTGTGTGTTGTGTGTGTGTGTGTGTGTGTGAGAGCGAGAGGGGGAATAGGGAGAGAGAGAAATAAAGGGATAGAGCTGGAGAGAGGGAGCAAGGGAGGGAGAGAGTGACAGAATGAGAGACAGAGAGAGTGTAAGACAGATATAGAGACAGGCTGAGAGACACACGCAAAGAGAAACAGAGAAAAAACAGACACCAATCCACCCTCTGTCTCTCTGTCTCTCTGTTTCTCTGTCTCTCTGTCTCTCTGTCTCAAAATTTCAATTCATTTCAATTCAGTGTGGCCTCATTGACATGACACCAGGGAGGGTTTTGCCAAAGCAAATCATTTGTAACAAAACTCTGCTTTTTTTCTGGAAGATTACAGACTGTCCAGCGGCTCCTCACACTCCACTCACATAGTGGGAGTGACACCCCAGTTGTGACAGGGACACTCCAGTTTATGGCAACCCAGTCTATTTCAGGTAAGAGTCTCAACACCACACACTCACCTCTGTGGTCCATGATTCGGCCAGGACCCGAGGACAGGACCCTAGGACAGGACACGAGGACAGGACACGAGGACAGGACCCTAGGACAGGACACGAGGACAGGACACGAGGACAGGACCCTAGGACAGGACACGAGGACAGGACACGAGGACAGGACATGAGGACAGGACATGAGGACAGGACCCTAGGACAGGACCCTAGGACAGGACCCGAGGACAGGACACGAGGACAGGACCCTAGGACAGGACCCGAGGACAGGACACGAGGACAGGACCCTAGGACAGGACACGAGGACAGGATCTGAGGACACGACCTGAGGACAGAGTCGACAAGCTGGAATGCTTTACCTGCCGCACCCCACATTAAGCGGCCTGTCAAACAGGATTCATGCAAATATATAACATTTGAAGAATATAAAATTCTATTTTGCATATGAGCATAATATTTACATACAATACATATTTAAAAATCGTTTGTGTTGTGTCAACTGCAGTTTGTGGCCCCATGTCTGTTGCGGTGAGTCTAGCCAATGAGACTGAAGCATCCAAACATCTCAGCTCGGGCAGGTAAAGACACATGCACATGCCTCGTTTACATGACGTTATGAGGATTTATGTTGCGAGGTTGTGGTTGTGGTTGAGGTTGTGGTTGAGGTTGAGGTTGTGGTTGAGGTTGAGGTGGCTAGTGATGAGTCAGGATGTTTGGTTTCGTAGTAAATGAGGTCTGGGGCTTCAGAGGCTCTGAGCCTGTGTGCATGTACGTTAATGTGAATGTAAGACAGAATGTGAGTGATTGTGTAACTACAGGAGTCGGGGGAAGTGTGTTTGTCTTTCTGTCGTCTTGAGAAGCTGCTCAGACAGACCAGCGCTCACACCCCCGTGTTTCGTG
>JAGXOD010000047.1:742500-832500 GCA_020368025.1 Brachyhypopomus occidentalis
GTATGATAAGCACAGGTGTAATGTGAGTATGGTTAGCACAGGTGTAATGTGAGTATGGTTAGCACAGGTGTAATGTGAGTATGATAAGCACAGGTGTAATGTGAGTACGGTTAGCACAGGTGTAATGTGAGTATGGTTAGCACAGGTGTAATGTGAGTATGATAAGCACAGGTGTAATGTGAGAATGGTTAGCACAGGTGTAATGTGAGAATGGTTAGCACAGGTGTAATGTGAGAATGGTTAGCACAGGTGTAAAGTGAGTATGGTTAGCACAGGTGTAACGTGAGTATGGTTAGCACAGGTGTACACACACACACATACACACACACACACTGTTGCACAACATCCAGTATAATGGGAAAAATAAATTTTTTGACGTCCTGACACAGCAACAAATAATTTTCACTTTTTTTACACATAAAAAACAAAAAATGCTTCCTCAATAATCTGTGTGTGTGTGTGTGTGTGCGTGCGTGTGTGTGTGTGTGTGTGTGTGCATGTGTGTGTGTGTGTGCACATGCGCAAGTGTAGTAGTGGGTGCTCCCTCCACTCGTTAATCTGTGTGTGTGTGTGTGTGTATGTGCATTGCTGGGGCTTCTCCCACCACTTGATAATCTGTGTGTGTGTGTGTGTGTGTGTGTGTGGAGCAGGGCTTCCTCTCTACGCTTGTTAATGTAGAGGTTCAGAGCTGTGTCTGCATGTGACAGGGACGAGCTGTGGCAGAGAGAGACTTCTTCTCCTGCTCCTGTGCCCTTTGTGTGTGTGTGTGTGTGTGTGTGTGTGTGTGTGTGTGTGTGTGAGAGAGAGAGAGAGAGAGAGAGACAGGGGGGACTATGGACTTCCTCTGACACAGGAACACAATGTACAGCCAAACAGGGAAGGAAATGAAGATATAAAGACACAGAGAGTATGTGTAAGAGAGAGAGAGAGAGAGAGAGAGGGAGAGAGTGAGTGCATGTGTGTAAGAGAGAGAGAGAGAGAGGGAGAGAGGGAGAGAGTGCATGTGTGTAAGAGAGAGAGAGAGAGAGAGAGGGAGTGAGTGCATGTGTGTAAGAGAGAGAGTGTGTCAGGGGATTGAGGGGAGGGGAGGAGAGGAGAGGAGAGTGAACAGTGTATGTTTTGTGTTCCATGAACCCAGACCTGATTTAGCAGACAACCTTTTACCTGTAGAGCTGATCCATCAAGATCTAGATCCATCACACATACACACGCATGCACACACATGCATACACACACAAACACACCCATGTACACACACACACATACATGCATGCATGCATGCACATGTGCACACACAGACACACACTGGGGTTAAGCACTTATCACTGAGATCACAGCAAAGTTCCCTCTCTCTCCCCCCTCTCTCTCCCTCCCTCTCTCTCCCTCCCTCTCTCTCCCTCTCTCTCTCTCTCCCTCCCTCTCTCTCTCCCTGTCTCTCTTTCTAGTTGCTGAATAATACAAAGCAAACACTGACCTACTTTTGCACACAGGGAACAAGCGAGAATGAAAACCTGGAGTGGATCACAGGGGTGTGTGGAGAGGGAGAGATGGAGAGAAAGGGAGAGAGAGGGAGAGGAAGAGAGGGACAGAGAGAGAGAAAGGGAGAGAGGGAGAGGGAGGGAGAGAGGGAGCGAGGGAGGTAGAGAGGGAGAGAGAGGAAGAGAGGGAGAGGGAGGTAGAGAGGTAGAGAGTGAGAGAGAGGGAGGTGTGAACACCTGCTGTGTGAGTGCAGGTCACATGAGGCTGTTTCTGGAGATCCTCACCCACGGACATCTCTGCCCTTCAGACTGAGCACTGTGGCACTGTGAGGAGCACGACTGACTCCGGCTCCCCTGAGCTCCAGGGTTTCTCTCTCTCTGTAATGTGATTAAATACTCAAACAGCCAGAAGACCAGAGTCAGGAGGCCCCCTCCTCTCCTGGACACTCCCCTCTCTCCCTCCATCAGAGCCTCCTGCATCAGGCACATCTCATACTCTGAGTTCTTTCTTTCTCCAGCGTGGCCCCAGGTCTCCAGTGTTGCCCTCAGGTCTCCAGTGTTGCCCTCAGGTCTCCAGCGTGGCCCCCAGGTCTCCAGTGTTGCCCCCAGGTCTCCAGTGTTGCCCCCAGGTCTCCAGTGTTGCCCCAGGTATCCAGTGTTGCCCCAGGTCTCCAGTGTTGCCCCCAGGTCTCCAGCGTGGCCCCCAGGTCTCCAGTGTTGCCCCAGGTCTCCAGTGTTGCCCCAGGTCTCCAGCGTGGCCCCCAGGTCTCCAGTGTTGCCCCCAGGTCTCCAGCGTGGCCCCCAGGTCTCCAGTGTTGCTCCAGGTCTCCAGCGTTGCCCCAGGTCTCCAGCGTGGCCCCCAGGTCTCCAGTGTTGCCCCAGGTCTCCAGTGTTGCCCCCAGGTCTCCAGCGTGGCCCCCAGGCTTGAGAGACACACACACACACAGAAAAACAGAGAGAGAGAGAGAGAGAGAGAGAGAAACAGAAAGAGAGACAGAGAGAGAGAGAGAGAGAGAGTGTGTGTACTGCAGACCTACTATCCCCAGCCCAGCAGTGGAGAGTGATATCATGCAGGCCAGCCATGATCCACCTGCTGTGACAATGCCCCACCCACTGTGGTGAAGCCCCACCCACTGCGACTAATCCCCACAGCATGCTGACATCCCCGCTGCGTGGCGTATCCCTACACCCACGCTTTGGACACACTCGCTGTTCCGGGCCAGGCCAGGACGCGTTACCATGGAGCTCTGTTCCCAAACACATACACACACTCCAGCCAGGAAGTGGCGTGGACGTGTACGTGGGTGTGGGTGTGGGCGTGGGCGTGGGTGTGGGCGTGGGCGTGGACGTGGACGTGCGGACAGACGGACTGGGTCTGAGTGCTAGTGCTGCCCTCTCCAACACAGCCAAGCTGCTCACACTCAGACAACGTCCTCAAGTCTGCCTGCTCTGGGGACTCCTGACCATCTGGACACATTTGGGGGGGGGGTGAAGACCTCTCTGGTCCCAGTGACGTCTCATTAGCGTGTAATTAAAGCTTTTAATTAGCACATAACTAAAGCTTTTAATTAGCACGTATTCAATAAAATAATACATCTTTATTCAATTTCATTTTCTTCAGCTTTTTTTGATGACAAGATGAAGACAGCAAAGTGGACAGGAAGAAGCAGGTGGAGGTCGGAGAGGAGACGGAGAGGAGACAGAGAGGAGACAGAGAGGAGACAGAGAGGAGACGGAGAGGAGATGGAGAGGAGACAGAGAGGAGACGGAGAGGAGACAGAGAGGAGACGGAGAGGAGACAGAGAGGAGACAGAGAGGAGACGGAGAGGAGACAGAGAGGAGACGGAGAGGAGACGGAGAGGAGACGGAGAGGAGACGGAGTCTGTCTGGCCAGCTGGGTGACTCCAGCCGGGTGGTAGGTACAGGTCACAGACGTGGAGAGACATGAGACGGGAGAGATTTGGAGGAGATTTGGAGGAGATTTGGAGGAGATTTGGAGGAGATTTGAAGGGGCTCGTGTACACACACAGTGTGCATGGCTCCTCTAATGAGCTTTCATTACTGCTGCACTCATGAAAGACTAGAGAGAAGGATGGGAAGGGAGAGGGGGAGAGAGAGAGAGAGGGATGGTGAGGGAGAGGGGGAGAGAGAGAGGGATGGGGGGGGAGAGGGGGAGAGAGAGAGAGAGGGATGGGGAAGGAGAGGGGGAGAGAGAGGTGAGGAAGAGAGACAGAGGAAGAGAGATAGAAAAAGAGAGGGGGAGGGGTAGCAATAGAGAAAGATAGAGACAGGCAGACTGAGAGAGAGAGAGAGAGAGAGATGGAGAGAGAGAGAGAGAGAGAGGGAGAGAGAGCCACACTCCTCTCAGGCTGCCTGTCATGATGCACTGCGTTGTGAAAGGAATCTTCTGGTTTCCTTGGGAACGGCGCACAGCCACGTCTATAGCTGTAGTGAGTTGAGGGTGTGTGTGAGCAAAATGTCAGTCGTAAGGACTGTGACAGGGCGGTGAACCCTGCAGGGGCGGAGCCTATCAGCACGTAAAACTACAGTGAGCTAAACAATGAAGATCTCACTACCCAAGTCTCTGCCGCAGTGTCACGAGAAATCGTCTGTAGCCTAAAACCCAAACACACCACACCAGCAGTGTAACCACACCAGCAGTGTAACAACACCACCAGTGTAACCACACCAGCAGTGTAACAACACCAGCAGTGTAACAACACCACCAGTGTAACCACACCAGCAGTGTAACAACACCACCAGTGTAACAACACCACCAGTGTAACCACACCACCAGTGTAACCACACCACCAGTGTAACCACACCAGCAGTGTAACAACACCAGCAGTGTAACAACATCACCAGTGTAACCACACCAGCAGTGTAACCACACCAGCAGTGTAACCACACCAGCAGTGTAACCACACCACCAGTGTAACAACACCAGCAGTGTAACAACACCAGCAGTGTAACAACACCACCAGTGTAACCACACCAGCAGTGTAACAACACCACCAGTGTAACCACACCAGCAGTGTAACAACACCACCAGTGTAACCACACCACCAGTGTAACCACACCAGCAGTGTAACCACACCACCAGTGTAACCACACCACCAGTGTAACCACACCAGCAGTGTAACAACACCACCAGTGTAACAACACCAGCAGTGTAACAACACTACCAGTGTAACCACACCAGCAGTGTAACCACACCAGCAGTGTAACAACACCACCAGTGTAACCACACCAGCAGTGTAACAACACCAGCAGTGTAACCACACCCTAACCCTCCTCCCTAACCCTCCACCCTGTCCTCCACCCTAACCCTCCTCCCTAACCCTCCACCCTGTCTTCCACCCTGTCCTCCACCCTAACCCTCCAGAGTGGCTGTAGAGAAGAACCCTCAGATCAAAGCAACTCAGTGTTCAGAAGGGGAAGAGAAGCCACAGCTGAGAAAGCTATGCAGGGCTTACACACACACACACACACACACACACATATATAAAACAGACACTCACACATAAAACACATACAACACACACACACACACGTGCACATAAAACACAAACAACAACACACACACAGCACGGCTTCCAATCTCACACACTCAGAGCAAAATGTACAGGACTCCTGGTCAGAGGGAGAAGGTCTGACCAGGAAACACTGCCCACACTTAATGAACCCAGCAGGACACACACACACACACACACACACACACACACACTCAGAGCAATATGCCAAATTAAATGTGAAACAAAAGCAACCATTTTGCTCAGAGTAGTCAAACACATCCACCTCTCTGTCCTTCCAGCACGACACACACACACACACACACACACACACACACACAGAAGCAGCGGCGTGGGGAAACGACTACATGCAAGGACTGTGGGTAATTTGCATCAAATATTAAATATTTTCATGGCTAACATGCACTTCTTCACCTTGTGAGATTATATAGTGTGTGGGTGTGTATTTGCCCCACTACACATACCACATAGAGAGAGATAGAGGAGAGAGAGAGAGAGAGAGAGAGAGAGAGAGAGATGTCAGTTATTTACTTGCCTGTCAAATTTTATTAGTCACAGCCAAAGCTCCCCAGGACAGTTTCCGTCTCATCTGTGGGCCTCCCCCTGGTGGCCTTGATTGTTACTGCAGCCTTAAATTCTGCTTTGAAACCTTGACATGTGAAACACCTCTCTCACACACTCTCTCACACACACACTGTCTCACACACTCTCTCACACACACTCTAGCAGGTAGTATTGCATCATTTCATCATATCTCCCAGTTAAGACCATCACAGCCTCTGAACTGGAACTCTACCATTCCAAAAAGTGTCATGCCACCAATACGCACACACACACACACACACACACACACACACACACACACACATAGACAAACACGCACACATGCACACACACACATACATACTTTTTTAAAATAGTTTTTTGTTTCATTGTTAATTTGGGATCATGTTAAATATATCATCTATAGAATCGGATCATTTATAATGGGATCCCATATAGAATCATATGCAGAGTGGATCCCTGTGCTGGAGGAACAGATCACCTGTGTCTGACTTGCGTGTGTGAGACATTTGAGAATGTAGTATTCACTGCTTCCTCAAACGAAACTGAACACTGCATCCTTCTGTGAAGCTGGCAGGTGTGTGTCTGTGACGTACATTAAGGCAGCGCGGACGCCCTGAGGTGAAGTTAGGTGGACGCTCCTCTCTCAGCGGTACTGCAGAGCTTCCTGTTCCAGTCTTCTGCTCACCTGCTTCAAGGTTCCACGTGTCCCGTGTTCAGACGCTCTTCTGTACACCTCGGCTTTAGCGAGTGGGAATGTGCGTTACTGTTGCCTGTCTATCAGCTGGACCCAGGCTGGTCAACCAACAAGCGTGAGGTGTTCAGAGTCACTTAAACAACATTTAGTCCCCACTGTGAAATTTGCACTGAGGATCAGTTGAACAGGTGTACCATCACAGTTTACGTTTAGCTCCAGGAAACACTTGAGTCGTGTTGTTCTTGATAAACAACCATAACACCTGGAGTTCCAGGTGTGATCATCATCCTCATTTAGACGCCTAAACCTCGTCTGGATTACACAACAACACAGGATGATCAAGCAGCTGTTTACAGACACGCAACTGTGAGGTGTTGGATCAGGTTCTGTGGTTCTAATGAACGCTGCCACACACACACACACACACACACACACACACACACGCTGTACGCAGCACACCTGCGGTGACCTAATTCCGATTCCATGGTGATGATCTCATTTGGATGGATCACAGGGCCCCTCTGGAATTCTGGGGCTTCTCTCAACAGAATCTGTGTTGGGGATGACGCAGCAGGCTGCAGGCTTCTTCCTGCTTGCCAGGAGGCGGAGCACCTGACTGGGCGGGGCACCTGACTGGGCAGAGCACCTGACTGGGCGGAGCACCTGACTGGGCGGGGCACCTGACTGGGCGGGGCACCTGACTGGGCGGAGCACCTGACTGGGCGGAGCACCTGGCAACTTTCCCTGGAACCCAGAATAAAGACAGAAATTGAGCCACTAAGGAAACAGCAGAGATGTAATCTGATAGGTGTATTCTGCATCTGTGGATGGGGTGTATTCTGATAGGTGTATTCTGCATCTGTGGGCGGGGTGTATTCTGCATCTGTGGGCAGGGTGTATTCTGATAGGTGTAATCTGATAGGTGTATTCTGATAGGTGTATTCTGCATCTGTGGGCGGGGTGTATTCTGATAGGTGTATTCTGCATCTGTGGGCGGGGTGTATTCTGCATCTGTGGGCAGGGTGTATTCTGATAGGTGTAATCTGATAGGTGTATTCTGATAGGTGTATTCTGATAGGTGTATTCTGCATCTGTGGGCGGGGTGTATTCTGATAGGTGTATTCTGCATCTGTGGGCGGGGTATATTCTGATAGGTGTATTCTGCATCTGTGGGCAGGGTGTATTCTGATAGGTGTATTCTGCATCTGTGGGCGGGGTGTAATCTGATAGGTGTAATCTGATAGGTGTAATCTGATAGGTGTATTCTGCATCTGTGGGCAGGGTGTATTCTGATAGGTGTATTCTGCATCTGTGGGCGGGGTGTATTCTGCATCTGTGGGCGGGGTGTAATCTGATAGGTGTAATCTGATAGGTGTATTCTGATAGGTGTAATCTGATAGGTGTATTCTGATAGGTGTAATCTGATAGGTGTATTCTGATAGGTGTATTCTGATAGGTGTAATCTGATAGGTGTAATCTGATAGGTGTAATCTGATAGGTGTATTCTGATAGGTGTATTCTGATAGGTGTTAATTACCTGAACAGGAATCACACTCTGTAATCAGACTGGCACCTGAGTGGCCTGAAGGAGAGTCCTGCTGCTGGGAAATGGCACTGCGTTGTGAACTGGTGTGTACTGGTGTGAACTGGTGTGTACTGGTGTGAACTGGTGTAGGGGAGCGGAGGTTCCCGATGGTCGTGTTGTGTTTACACCAGTAGCTCCTGAAGTCTCACCTCACTCACCCCAGCTCGCGCTCTCTCTCTCTCACACACACCACCTACGTACTGGTCTCCCATTCCTGTCTCTCTCTCTCTCACACACCACCTACGTACTGGTCTCCCATTCCTGTCTCTCTCTCTCACACACACACAGAGGATCCATTCGTTTCTTTTTCAGCAATTTCACCCAGTACTCTTGGTCTCCATGGCAACAACTCCCACGGAGATGTGTTCATTGGTACCTCCGCATGCGCACACACACACACACACACACCACTTCACATCCATCATCTCCAATCATCTCCATCTCTCTCTCTCTCTCTCACACACACACACACCACCTACGTACTGGTCTCCCATTCCTGTCTCTCTCTCTCACACACACTACCTATAGGTATCCTGACCCTCTCACACACACACACACACACCCACCCTTCTCTCCACCTCCACTGCACTGAAAACAATTACAGGTTTCTCGCCCACCTCCGCGTCTGCCTTCCCGTCCCGTGCTGGTTTAATCATGTGTGTGCGTCTTTACCAACACTGCAGCTCCAGAGGACGTGCTCACGTCCCCCACTGAGGACACGCGCAGCAGAACCATACGGCTACAGCCGCGCAGATAATTCAAATGGCCGATCGTGAGCAGGACGTGTGCTCAAGCCAGTTAGGAGTCCTGTTAGTTAGCCAGTTAGTTAGCCAGTTAGGAGTCCTGTTAGTTAGCCAGTTAGTTAGCCAGTTAGTTAGCCAGTTAGGAGTCCTGTTAGTTAGCCAGTTAGGAGTCCTGTTAGTTAGCCAGTTAGGAGTCCTGTTAGTTAGCCAGTTAGGAGTCCTGTTAGTTAGCCAGTTAGGAGTCCTGTTAGTTAGCCAGTTAGGAGTCCTGTTAGTTAGCCAGTTAGGAGTCCTGTTAGTTAGCCAGTTAGGAGTCCTGTTAGTTAGCCAGTTAGGAGTCCTGTTAGTTAGCCAGTTAGGAGTCCTGTTAGTTAGCCAGTTAGGAGTCCTGCCCCCTTAAATACGGCACACCGCACACGGGATGTAAAGGGGATGAGGAGACAATCAGCTCTGTCTTCCAGTAACGATGACTTACGGATGACACATACACACCTACAGCCACCGTTATGCTCCGTATTCTGTAAAATGATTCCCACAGACGCCGTCCGGGAATAACGGAGATTACAGAGGTGGCTGGTTTGCACCGTGCACACACACGCGCACACACACATGACAGACAGCAGCACTGAACCAGTCTGGTCCATAAAAGGCGCAGTTATTCAGCTGGGCCAACCGTCTCTGCAAATGTCACTCAAACGCTTTCAAATCTTCGTCTTCATCTTCATCCCACTGGCTGGTAGGACTAGAACACTTTCAGGACGACCAGGAACCCGGAACCTACATGGCTTATTTGGCCTCGTGACTTATGCTCTTTACTGCTGGTCTTCAGAGACATTCCAGGTTCAGAAAATAAATCTCCTTCCCAGGATTTTATTCAAGCTTGCTGGATTTCCTAATTAGTGGCAGGTAAAATTAGTGGAATCAACACAATCCAGGAAGCCTGAGCAAAATCTTGGTGAAGACTTTTACTTCCTGAACCTGGAGTGTCCATCTCTGCTTGTTTGGTCCCTGTTGTGGTGTCCGGTGTCGACCATGAAGACACCAGACACCAACCGCACCAAGGTTTCTTCCTCATGAAGTTTTTCCTCGTGACCTTTGGAACTTGGACTCAGGCGTGTAATGCTGCTTTGTGACGATGGCCACTGTAAAAAGCTCCATATAAACACATACGACTTCACTCCTGAACGCACATGTAACACGTCCCAAACCTGCACTGGCGTTTGACGTTAGGGAAATCAAACCCATCGACCCATCCGAACCTTAACGACTGCAAATACATGCTCGTCTCCTTTCAAGTCTTCCCTTCGTTTATTTAAATGACTGAGAAGTAGGAACACACGTTAGTTATGGCAGCCTAATTATTCATCTACCCAGGGACAACACAAACGTCTGTTTTGTTAGCCTCTATACATTTTTTTTAGCTCCTCTTATTTTAATTATTTTTTCCGGCACGATTACGTTTGATACTACTGCCACCTGTTGGTCATGGTAGGAACCGTCATGCACTCAACTGCAGTTCAAATCAGCGCCTTCATTTTTGTTCATTTTTGAGCCCAATTATCTGGGGAAAATACGAGCAAATAAAAAGCTGATTTTCACCAATGTTGGTGCTTTCACATGCAGTACTTTAACGAGTCACCCTTCTGCACACCCCCTAAAACCTCTGGACCGCCAGGCATGACCACAGATGAAACTACTGTGGTTATTAGCCAGCCTATGCAAGTAAGAGTATACTGGAGAATACTGGGGTATACTGGGATACTATAACATCCCCCCCCCCCCCCCGTGCTTGGGAGCCCTGCTGGGCTGCTTGGTCAGGGTAGATAGTGCTCAGTAATGAACAGACAGGCTTGGTGTGGGTTTAAATTAATTTATATATATGTATTTTTTTTTTTTTAAAAAAAAAAGCTTTTACCCACTGAAGCAGAATAAACATGGATCTTGTTTTATTTCTTCTCTTGTCTTCCTTTTCATTCTTTAGTTTGTAACATATACAATCTTGGGAAACAGACTGTTCAACCAAACAGATTAAAAACAAAACAACAAAAAGCAGCAAACCGAGTGTGATTCCTGCCTCCAGCACAGCCAACGCGGCGCACGCCCAACGCGGCGCACGCTCAACGCGGCGCACGCTCAACGCGGCGCACGCTCAACGCGGCGCACGCCCAACAAGGATCCAGGAGGACAGCAAAACAAAAGGCTTCAATGAAATGGAGTTCTGGTGGAGCAACAGTGTCCCAGGGGTGGGAGGTGTGGCGTGGGCTCTCAGGAGACGCTGGGGCCGCTGGGGTGTGTGTGGGGCAGATGGGGGCACACTGGGTTCACATGCATCCTCAACAAAGATCCAGCTACAACTCCAGAGGATGGAGAGAAAACAACCCTCTTGAAAACAACCCCCCCCCCACACACACACACACAACTCTTTTGATATGTATTATAAAAAACAAAACAAAAAAAAACTTGTTTTAGAGGGAAAACAAAAACTAAATGTCCACATGTCAACGTTCTGCTCGTGAAGAGCAAGTAAAAAAAAACACGGCCCCAAACCTCTGAGGAGGCCTGTGGACATGGAATTAATATTAACCCTCCGTCTGCCTGCCTGTGTTAGTGAACACTCACGACGTCCAACCCAGGGGGGAAACCTGCGGCATGTAGGAATGAGGAAACCCTGCCCCCCGGGGGGGGGAGCTGCCATTGTCCAGGGCCTGGCTGAGTGTTGGGAACAAACACACACACACACAAGTCCATGTTCGCATCTGCGAGATCCCATTCCAGAACCATCTCCTCTGGTTTGTGGTTCCACCGGAGAGCTGCAGGGTAGGTGTGAAGGACGACTGTAGCCCCAGCTCTAGAACACCTGGGGCTGTAGAACCCAGCCAGCCCTGCTCCATGTGTGTGACTGCTGCAGGACGGCAACACTGGGGAGAGGTGTGGACACACGGGCTGGGGGGCGGGGGCACACGGGCTGGGGGGCGGGGGCACACGGGCTGGGGGGCGGGGGCACACGGGCTGGGGGGCGGGGCCGCCACAGCCTGCCTGCTTTGGTTATTTCCTCGTTTGCGATCGTGAGGTACGTTGTTCTCCTCGACAGCTTCCACTCAGCCCAGCAGGTGGAGGGGCACATGGCTCACTGTGGGCAGAAGTAGAGGGCCTGGTGTGGAGTGGGCTAAGAAGGGCGGCCACCTGGGGCAGACGGCAGTGAGAGTGGACACGCCCCCTACCCCGCCCCCCTCTGTCCCACGTGCCCTGTCCTTGGGATTTTTTTAATCATCATTTTTAGGACTTCACTATGAATTGTCAACATCTCTGTTCAGTGTAAGACAAAATATCCTGAATTTGGCACAGTGAGCAGGGGGGGGAGAGAGGGAGGGAGGGAGAGGGAGAGAGAGAGAGAGAGAGAGAGAGAAGGAATGTATGTTAGCGAGTGTGAGACAGCATGGCAGAAAGGCTGGAGAGAGGTTGACGGTGAGGCAGTATACAGGCGGAGGGGGTGTGGTTTATGCTAATGCTTAGTTGTGGTTGGCAGGGGGCGTGTCTGTGTGTGAGGCAGGCGGAGTTTGCCCCTCCTCTGCTCTGGGCCGTTTGCTCTGGGATTGGTCGCCAGCACTCTCTCCGTTCTGTCGCTTGGTGGGTAGAGAGGCGGAGACAGACGCATGGGCAGCCAATAGGTGGAGGGGACTGGAGACTGGGGGTGGGGCAGAGAGAGACAGACAGAAAGGGCATCACATCAGGAAGGTCTTCAGGTCTTAAAGAACCCCATCTGAACCCCAACACAACCACTCCACCCTTAACACCACCTGTTTGAGGTCAGAGCCTGATGAAGTAAGGCTGGCCTATGGCAGGCTGCCACAACACAACACCACCCTCATGCCCAGGAGCAGTCGGGTGGTGTGAGTTTAACACCATCCATGGAGAGATTCAGAGAGCTATGTAAACACTAATAAATGACACTCAAAACTGCAGAATGCATGAATATTTAAACACGTATCCTGTAGCAAATCTGCACCACAACGCGCATTTTAAAATAGAACCCGTATCACTTCAGTAGAAAACTACTAAAAACTAAACTAAAGAAAGTCAGTACTACTTTTATCAGAACCACTCAGTCCTGAAGCGAACATGAAATGAACAATTTCATTACATCAAAGTGCTTTAAAGACAACAAAACAAAACACACACACACACACACACACACACACACACACACACACACACACACACACACACACACACACACACACACACACACACACACACACACACACACACACACACACACACACCTGAATGGGCTTGGCCTTGTATCGCCGTGGCAATGGGGACCACATGGGTGCCATTCTGTGTGATGGTCTTGATTGGCAGTTGGTGCTGGCCCAATGGGGCTTGCTGCAATATGGTAACGGTCTGCAGGGGCGTGGCCGCCGTACTGCTAGGGACCATTCGGCTGAGGGAGCCTAAGGAGGCGCGGGTGATGGTGGGCACGGCTTCAACCTTCACTGTTGGAGCAGCACAGGAGCGGCAGGGACGCCTCGTTAGCCACGTCTGGACAGCACACTTACTACACACACGTTCGCAAAGGAAACATGCCAGTGTTTTAAATCTAATCTGCATCCACCACATCAGCAGCGTATGGTCAGTGAGCACTGATGATTCTGACCCGTTTGGGTCCCTAGAGACGCACAGAACCCTCACTGCGCTACCTCTGTAGGGAGTTCAGGGGTTTATCTTCCAAGTGCAGATGGCGCAGACAGAGATTAGGTCAAAAACACTGTGGCCTACAGCATAACCCCCCCCCCCCAACACAGGCCCAACACAGCACTGATGCCTCAGCACGGCCGTGTGACCCGCCAACCTAAACCTCCTCACCTTTGACCTCCTCGTGTGCGCCGTTCTCCTGCGGCTCGGGTGCGGCGTTGCTGGCTGCCACGGTTACGGTGGGGATCTGGTGCAGGACATGGACGGCCTGCACGAGCGTCTGGGCGGTGGTGGAGGAGGCGCCGGCCACGGCGTACGCCACGGGCTTGGCGGCCTGAGACAAAGGTCGCTGCACTGCTATGAGCACAGGCTGGGCCCCGAGGGCGGAGCCTGAGGGGGGGGGAGCACACGCACACTAGAGCACTACAGCGCTACACAGGCGCGATAGCTGAGGTTAGCTTGTAGCATGACGCGTACCTGCTAATATCTGGAACTAGCAAGTGTGCATTGTAACGTGTGCCTGGTGGTGCTATACCTGGTGCTAGGTGGGGTTAGGAGTGATGCATACCTGTTGTTTTCTGTGCTAGGAAGGGTTGGGTTAGCATGTAGCATGACATGTACCTAGCGTGTAGCCCAACACGTACCTGCCGTGTTCTGGGCTAGTCAGAGTTAGCGTGTAGCCTAACACGTACTTGCTGTGTTCTGGGCTAGTCAGAGTTAGCGTGTAGCCTAACACGTACTTGCTGTGTTCTGGGCTAATCAGAGTTAGCGTGTAGCATAACACGTACCTGCCGTGGTCTGGGCTAGTCAGAGTTAGCGTGTAGCATAACACGTACCTGCCGTGGTCTGGGCTAGTCAGAGTTAGCGTGTAGCATAACACGTACCTGCCGTGGTCTGGGCTAGTCAGAGTTAGCGTGTAGCATAACACGTACCTGCCGTGGTCTGGGCTAGTCAGAGTTAGCGTGTAGCATAACACGTACCTGCCGTGGTCTGGGCTAGTCAGAGTTAGCGTGTAGCATAACACGTACCTGCCGTGGTCTGGGCTAGGCGAGCCTCTTGAATGACAGCTAGCTTCGGCTGCACAGGAGCTGGTGCAGGGGGCAGGGCAGGAAGAGGTTCTGACTCCATGGGAACAGGTGAGCCTTCGCGTGATAGGCTGTCAGGCGTCTGCCCCCCACTGGAATGGGCGGAGAGCACCCCTGAGTGATTTGGAGATGCTGGGGCACTTCTGCACAGGATCAGAGAGTAACAGCAACTAAAGCATCATTACTCTCAAAAGCAAAGGTTGTAATATCTGTAGTTGACCACAAGGGGGAGATGCAGCTCCTGATCTGGAAGCAAGAGGACCAAAGCGCTGCGCCAACTGCCCTCAGCCCAAACGCCCTCCTCTCTGCAGGCACGTTGCAGGGCAGCCCACCTGGACGAGAGGGGTCCTAGTGGGGTCCTGAAGCAGGGCACGCCGCGGGGCCTGCGCTTCCTGAAGGCCTGCTCGATGAGTTTGCCCTCGGAGGACGGGTCTATCCTCCAGAACGAGCCCTTGCCCGGCTCCTCCTGGGAACGCGCCACCTTGATGAAGTAGCGGTTCAGG
Organism: Brachyhypopomus occidentalis; assembly: GCA_020368025.1. NCBI lineage: Eukaryota > Metazoa > Chordata > Actinopteri > Gymnotiformes > Hypopomidae > Brachyhypopomus > Brachyhypopomus occidentalis. Next base: position 757,384 of record JAGXOD010000047.1, read on the forward strand.
GACAGGTTGTGTCGGATGGAGTTCTGCACAGCACAGAGACAGAGAGTGTGTGTCAGCACACACACACACACACACACACACACACACACACACACACAGGATGCACATTTTGGAGCTCCAACATTCCAACGAGGTGAAACGTTGCTTGTTGTAACAGGGCAGCTAGACCCTCCCCACCCACAGGGCAGCTAACCCCTCCACCCACAGGACAGCTAGCCCCTCCTAGAACAGACGCAGATGGAGGTAGGGTGGAGCCTCTCCCACCTGCCAGCCCTTGTCGGCGCTCCTGTAGTAGGGGTAGTTCTTGGTGATGTGGGTGTAGATGCCGTTGAGCGTGAGCTGCTTGTCAGGGGCCAGCGTGATGGCCTGCACAATCAACTGGGCGTACGAGTACGGAGGCTTGGAGTCATCCTGGGAGAAGATGGAGAGATGGAAGAGGCAGAAAAGAGCAGAGAGAGAGAGAGGAAGATGAAGAGAACATGGTGGAGGAGGAGACAAAGGGGAAAGAGAGAGAGTACTTTGAGCAGGACGATCTTCACCAAACCAACATCTCACAGGGTTCCATCCCTGCATGTCCCAGTGCTCCTCTGGCTCCTGGTGGAGGTGGTGAGCTCCTCACCTTGGGACTGTCTCCCCCAGACGCCTCCTTGTCGTTCTCGGACTGAGAGTTATCGTTCATGATCTGCAGGTCTGGCGGGATGATGCGGCCCACCCTGTAACCCGAGGACCCGGCCCCCCGGGGGCTGGACGGACACGAGTTAGCCGCGCTGGGAGGGAGAGAGGGAGGGAGGGAGGGAGGGAGAGAGGGAGAGTTCTGTTCATTCTGCTTCTGTACAGGGTTACTGTGGTTTTCTCTTATTCTAACTGCACCTTATCCTGAGCTTCAGATCGTCACCGCCGTTTTAAAAACAACACAACACTACAAATGTATGATCAATACGTGGACTTAACAGGCTGTGTCTAGTTTCTGTCACCACAGCGACACACTTCCCACCCCCACGAACTCTGCACACAGACGCACAACACATAGCTGTGTTTGTCAGTATTTTGCTTTATAAAGAGGCTAGTTCCCCGACACACACACACACACACACACACACACACACACACACACACACACACACACACACACACACACACACACACACACACACACACACACACACACACACACACACACACACACACACACACACACACACACACACACACACACACACACACACACACACACACACACACACACACACACACACACACACACACACACACACACACACACACACACACACACACACACACACACACACACACACACACACACACACACACACACACACACACACACACACACACACACACCGTAGGAGGTCAGATCGCTCCAGCACCAGGACCAATCACTCCACATCAGAAAAGCAAGAGATCTGCAGGTCTCCACGGAAACAGGGGCGTGCTTTGGTACAAGCTGGTGCCTCTTCAGGACATAGCAGGGCTGGGGACACACGGGACATTGGATCCCGCGCAGGAGGTGGAGGTGATGGAGGCCTCAGCAGTGCAGAGGGGGTGTGGGGAGAGAGCAGGCCACACACACACACACACACACACACACAATCACTGCAGCTGCGCTGATCATGAGTCACACTCCAAAAATGCCTGTGGGGGGCTCGTCACACACACACACACACACACACACACACACAACAAGGAGCAGCTGTGGGAGAGCCTGTTGAGTCCAGTGAGTCCGACACACACACACACACACACACAGCTCTACCCTCACCAACACCGTAACCAACCTTACCAGAGCCTTAAACACACACAGCTACAGTGACTTAAACACCCCCCCCCACCCCCACACACACACACACCAAGTCTGCTTCATTCTAGCACCAAAGAGGAAGTGTGAAAACTATTTTTATAGCAGTGCAGTTTTAACTATAAACAAACATTTTAAAACCTTTCATACTAGTGTGTTGAGGCTCCACATTTATGCTATGGGGCACAATACACCAGCTTTTAGGAGCTACACAATACTGTGGGGCACAATACACCAGCTATTAGGAGCTACACAATACTGTGGGGCACAATACACCAGCTTTTAGGAGCTACACAATACTGTGGGGCACAATACACCAGCTATTAGGAGCTACACAATACTGTGGGGCACAATACACCAGCTTTTAGGAGCTACACAATACTGTGGGGCACAATACACCAGCTATTAGGAGCTACACAATACTGTGGGCCACAATACACCAGCTCTTAGGAGCTACACAATACTGTGGGGCACAATACACCAGCTATTAGGAGCTACACAATACTGTGGGCCACAATACACCAGCTCTTAGGAGCTACACAATACTGTGGGCCACAATACACCAGCTCTTAGGAGCTACACAATACTGTGGGGCATAATACACCAGCTCTTAGGAGCTACACAATACTGTGGTGCACAATACACCAGCTCTTAGGAGCTACACAATACTGTGGGTACAATACACCAGCTCTTAGGAGCTACACAATACTGTGGGGCACAATACACCAGCTCTTAGGAGCTACACAATACTGTGGGCCACAATACACCAGCTCTTAGGAGCTACACAATACTGTGAGCCACAATACACCAGCTCTTAGGAGCTACACAATACTGTGGGGCACAATACACCAGCTCTTAGGAGCTACACAATACTGTGGGCCACAATACACCAGCTCTTAGGAGCTACACAATACTGTGGTGCACAATACACCAGCTCTTAGGAGCTACACAATACACCAGCTCTTAGGAGCTACACAATACTGTGGGTACAATACACCAGCTCTTAGGAGCTACACAATACTGTGGGACAAAATACACCAGCTCTTAGGAGCTACACAATACTGTGGTGCACAATACACCAGCTCTTAGGAGCTACACAATACTGTGGTGCACAATACACCAGCTCTTAGGAGCTACACAATACTGTGGTGCACAATACACCAGCTCTTAGGAGCTACACAATACTGTGGTGCACAATACACCAGCTCTTAGGAGCTACACAATACTGTGGTGCACAATACACCAGCTCTTAGGAGCTACACAATACTGTGGTGCACAATACACCAGCTCTTAGGAGCTACACAATACTGTGGGCCACAATACACCAGCTCTTAGGAGCTACACAATACACCAGCTCTTAGGAGCTACACAATACACCAGCTCTTAGGAGCTACACAATACACCAGCTCTTAGGAGCTACACAATACTGTGGGTACAATACACCAGCTCTTAGGAGCTACACAATACTGTGGGACAAAATACACCAGCTCTTAGGAGCTACACAATACTGTGGGCCACAATACACCAGCTCTTAGGAGCTACACAATACTGTGGGCCACAATACACCAGCTCTTAGGAGCTACACAATACTGTGGTGCACAATACACCAGCTCTTAGGAGCTACACAATACTGTGGGCCACAATACACCAGCTCTTAGGAGCTACACAATACTGTGGGCCACAATACACCAGCTCTTAGGAGCTACACAATACTGTGGGCCACAATACACCAGCTCTTAGGAGCTACACAATACTGTGGGCCACAATACACCAGCTCTTAGGAGCTACACAATACTGTGGTGCACAATACACCAGCTCTTAGGAGCTACACAATACTGTGGGCCACAATACACCAGCTCTTAGGAGCTACACAATACTGTGGGCCACAATACACCAGCTCTTAGGAGCTACACAATACTGTGGGGCATAATACACCAGCTCTTAGGAGCTACACAATACTGTGGTGCACAATACACCAGCTCTTAGGAGCTACACAATACTGTGGGCCACAATACACCAGCTCTTAGGAGCTACACAATACTGTGGTGCACAATACACCAGCTCTTAGGAGCTACACAATACACCAGCTCTTAGGAGCTACACAATACTGTGGGTACAATACACCAGCTCTTAGGAGCTACACAATACTGTGGGACAAAATACACCAGCTCTTAGGAGCTACACAATACTGTGGGACAAAATACACCAGCTCTTAGGAGCTACACAATACTGTGGGCCACAATACACCAGCTCTTAGGAGCTACACAATACTGTGGGCCACAATACACCAGCTCTTAGGAGCTACACAATACTGTGGGCCACAATACACCAGCTCTTAGGAGCTACACAATACTGTGGGTACAATACACCAGCTCTTAGGAGCTACACAATACTGTGGGTACAATACACCAGCTCTTAGGAGCTACACAATACTGTGGGTACAATACACCAGCTCTTAGGAGCTACACAATACTGTGGGTACAATACACCAGCTCTTAGGAGCTACACAATACTGTGGGTACAATACACCAGCTCTTAGGAGCTACACAATACTGTGGGTACAATACACCAGCTCTTAGGAGCTACACAATACTGTGGGTACAATACACCAGCTCTTAGGAGCTACACAATACTGTGGGTACAATACACCAACTCTTAGGAGCTACACAATACTGCAGTATACAAACACTGTAGTACATCAGTCGCCCTTAACCTGAACGTCTGACAGGGCCCCCTACTGTAGCACACTACCTGTTGGTGTCTGTAGGTGTGTGTGTGTGTGTGTGTGTGTGTGTGTGTGTGTGTGTACCTGATGGTGCCTGTAGTGTGTGTGTGTGTGTACCTGCAGGTGCCTGTGGTGTGTGTGTGTGTCTACCTGCAGGTGCCTGTGTGTGTGTGTGTGTCTACCTGCAGGTGCCTGTGTGTGTGTGTGTCTACCTGCAGGTGCCTGTAGTGTGTGTGTGTGTGTGTGTGTGTCTACCTGCAGGTGCCTGTAGTGTGTGTGTGTGTGTGTGTGTGTGTGTGTGTGTCTACCTGCAGGTGCCTGTAGTGTGTGTGTGTGTCTACCTGCAGGTGCCTGTAGTGTGTGTGTGTGTGTGTGTGTGTGTGTGTGTCTGTCTACCTGCAGGTGCCCGTAGTGTGTGTGTGTGTCTACCTGCAGGTGCCTGTAGTGTGTGTGTGTGTGTGTGTGTGTGTCTACCTGCAGGTGCCTGTAGTGTGTGTGTGTGTGTGTCTACCTGCAGGTGCCTGTAGTGTGTGTGTGTCTACCTGCAGGTGCCTGTAGTGTGTGTGTGTGTGTGTGTCTACCTGCAGGTGCCTGTAGTGTGTGTGTGTGTGTGTGTGTGTGTCTACCTGCAGGTGCCTGTAGTGTGTGTGTGTGTGTGTGTGTGTGTCTACCTGCAGGTGCCTGTAGTGTGTGTGTGTGTGTGTACCTGATGGTGCCTGTGGTGTGTGTGTGTGTGTGTGTACCTGATGGTGCCTGTGGTGTGTGTGTGTGTGTGTACCTGATGGTGCCTGTGGGTGAAGGCAGGGGGCTCATGAGGTGAGCGATGTTGTCGGGGATGTTGATTGACAGCGGGGAGATCTGGGGCTGCACAGGAGACTCCGCCTCCCGCTTCTCCTTCTTCATGCTGGCCAGCGCGGTGAACGTGATCTTGATGCTGGTGCTGGGGAACCGAAACGTGCACCTGCGGGAGAGAACGTGCAGCGGGTCACGTGTGATCGAGCGGAGCAGAGTCCAAGCTCACGTCATCCCTGCTAATGACGTCATCCCTGCTAATGACGTCATCCCTGCGTCATGGCACCAAAAGTTTCTACAAACTACCAGCTGAACGTCAAACTGATTCAAGAGTCCAAAACCTGAGCAGAAACAGCAGTGTATGTGACCCTGGAGGAGGCGTGGCCATGGGGGAGGCGTGGCCCTGGGGGAGGCATGGCCCTGGGGGAGGCGGGGCCCCTCACAAACAGGGCTCCACCCATCCAGGAGCTCAGCCTTCCAGCTACACAGCTCAGCCTTCAGCATACAGCACCTACACGGCTTTGGTACCCGAGCCCTGGAGGGGGGAACGGTGTGTGTGTGTGTGTGTGTGTGTGTGTGTGTGTGTTAAAATTAACCATGGCCTGATACACTTTCGCTCACTTCCGAGAGTCAGAAGTACAGCTGGGCTCCACCCCTTTGCAGAAACAGAGACAGCCAATAGGAAAGCAGACCCCTTCACTCAGAGCAGCCTGGGGAGTGGCCACACAGCTGTGATGTCAGGAGGCCCCGCCTCTCACTCAGAGCAGCCTGGGGAGTGGCCACACAGCTGTGATGTCAGGAGGCCCCGCCTCTCACTCAGAGCTGCCTGGGGAGTGGCCACACAGCTGTGATGTCAGGAGGCCCCGCCTCTCACTCAGAGCAGCCTGGGGAGTGGCCACACAGCTGTGATGTCAGGAGGCCACACCCTCTACCGCATACGCTTGGCTCAGGGCCAAGACGAGGACCGGCAGTGTCTCACGCCATACGCAAACACACACACACACAAACACACACACACACACACAGGTATCAGTAGAAGGCAGCACCGCGCTGTATCTGAGATGCGACACTAACTTTGCCTGCGTGACTCTTACGGGACAAAGCTGCCTGCCTCATTTAAAGATGGATCATGTGCAAGTGAGTATGGTGGATGCAGGAGAAGCACAGGGCACACGCGGAACCGGGCACACGAGCACAGGGCACACGCGGAACCGGGCACACGAGCACAGGGCACACGAGCACAGGGCACACGAGCACAGGGCACACGCGGCACAGGGCACAGGGCACACGCGGCACAGGGCACGCTGAACCGGGCACACGAGCACAGGGCACACGCGAACCGGGCACACGAGCACAGGGCACGAACGCGAACAGGGCACACGCGAACCGAGCACAGGGCACACGCGAACCGGGCACACGAAAGCACAGGGCACACGCGCACAGGCACACACGCACAGGGCACACGCGCACAGGGCACACGCGCACAGGGCACACGCGGCACAGGGCACACGCTGCACAGGGCACACGCGGCACAGGCACACGGGCACAGGGCACACGCGGGCACAGGGCACACAGGCGCACAGGGCACACGCGCACAGGGCACACGGGCACAGGGCACACACTGCACAGGGCACACGGGCACAGGGCACACGGCACACACACGCGGCACAGGGCACAGGGAGCGAAGGGCACACGCGGCACAGGGCACACGAGCACAGGGCACACGCGGCACAGGGCACACGCGGCACAGGGCACAGGGCACACGCGGGGCACACGAGCACAGGGCACACGCGGAACCGGGCACACGAGCACAGGGCACACGCGGCACAGGGCACACGCGGCACAGGGCACACGCGGCACAGGGCACACGCGGCACAGGGCACACGAGCACAGGGCACACGAGCACAGGGCACACGAGCACAGGGCACACGCGGCACAGGGCACACGAGCACAGGGCACACGCGGAACCGGGCACACGAGCACAGGGCACACGCGGAACCGGGCACACGAGCACAGGGCACACACGCGAACACGGGGGCACACGAGCACAGGGCACACGCGAACAGGGCACACGAAAGCACAGGGCACACGAGAACAGGCACACGCGCGAACCGGGGCACACACGCGAACCGGGCACACGAGCACAGGGCACACGCGGAACCGGGCACACGAAAGCACAGGGCACACGCGGAACCGGGCACACGAGCACAGGGCACACGCGGCACAGGGCACACGAGCACAGGGCACACGCGGCACAGGGCACACGAGCACAGGGCACACGCGGAACCGGGCACACGCGGCACAGGGCACACGCGGCACAGGGCACACGAGCACAGGCACACGCGAACCGGGCACACGAAAGCACAGGGCACACGCTGAACCGGGCACACGAGCACAGGGCACATAATGAACCGGCACACAGGGCACACGCGAACCGGGCACACGAAAGCACAGGGCACACGCGAAACGGAACGAAACGGGCACACGAGCACAGGGCACACGCGGAACCGGGCACACGAGCACAGGGCACACGCGGAACCGGGCACACGAGCACAGGGCACACGCGGAACCGGGCACACGAGCACAGGGCACAGGGCACACGCAGCACACGAGCACAGGGCACACGCGGCCACACGCGGCCACAGGGCACACGCGGCCACAGGGCACACGCGGCCACAGGGCACACGCGGCAAAGCTCCGTCAAACGCAGAAAACCAAGACACGCCCAAAACCGCAGCAACCGTCACTCTGCCAATGCCATGGAAACAGGCTGACAAAAACCCAGCAACCATCGCCCTAGCAATGTCATGGAAACAGGCTGAAAGCAGTTCTCCTTGCCATGTCACTCCGCCCAGTATGAGGGCACTGGAGCTTTAGCAAGCAGCTCTGTTACACACACACACACACACACACACACACATTGTACGAGTCACACTACCCTGGTGACCATGAGACTCTCCTTAGCAAAGGAATGCATGGCCTTCCAAACACCATCTTCACCACAATAGGTGGTGTGTGCCAGAATGTGATGACAGCAAGTGTGTAAACACAGCCGTGTTCCAGCACGCTCTCGTTCTCACACACACACACAAGAACAAACATGTCTACCCCAAATCAGAGCGTGCTCTACCAACACCTTCAGCCATTACCTCTCCCCACAAGTTGAGACAGGTTGGCGTTCTCAACAACCCCATAAACACAACACCAATGTAAAAACAGAAAACTTTACACATCCTCAAAACTCTGTGCAAGTAAACAAAATACTCATCGTAAAGGCAACCAGCAAATGTGCCCAGTGTTTGACGGGCCGACAGCCCAGCCGTGGTGGAAACACTGACTACAGTACAGCCCCCATCACCCAGCACATGTGGGTGATTACAGCTGCACCACCCGCCTGTGTGCTGCAGAAACCATGGAAACCGTGGACGGCTGTGCTCCAACACTGCTGTAGCTGCACGGGTCTGGAGTCCCAGTGCAGTTCCTCCCGCAGCCAGAAACGCCCGCCACACACACACACACACACACACACACACACACACACACTCCCCTTGAGAAAGGGAAGAGAGGGAGAGAGAGAAAGAACAGGAAGGAGAGAGGGATGAGCAGGTTTGAGGCAGCCATGTAGAGTTGCCATGAGACCGAGACGTGGGAAGTGATGAAGTGGTGAGTCTGTAGATGGACTGCTGAAGACTCCCAGATGTCCCACATGTGCAGACTTGGCTGTAGACCTGATGTTACCATGTCCACGCTGATCACGTGTCCATGTGTCGTTCCCAGTCCAGCAGCCTCCAGACACTGGTGCACATCCCAGAGCCAGTCTGCCAGTAACGCAAGTCGGCCTACGACACCAACACTCCACACTTAAAAACAAATAATGAAAAAGGTTTACATGACACTCAACCTGTGCTAATGCCACAAAATCAGTCCAATCTCAGAGTTAAACACTCCCTCCTTCCAACAGCTGACAATGAGAAAGCGCAAATACTAGCAACTCGTACGCCCAGATATTAGAACCCATAACCACTGATCTTACTGTCAGCATAAACAGCACCATCATGTTCTGGCTGTTTGTGCTGCAGCATCTTGCTAAGCTAACATTAGCATGGCTCCGCCCATCAGCGAACTCTACAACACAGGCGAGAAAACGATGCTCAGTGCTCACCACTCACCCACTACAGCAGGCCAGTAGCCCAGCCGCTTACACGTATCCCACTCACGTAGGTACATGCTCTTTAATAAACGTTGAATGTGTTTTCTAAAATCTGTGGAATCCATCGCTTTTGAGAAACTAGGTCCAGGAAATGAATGAATTATCCTTGTGAAGTAAGTGGGGCCCTAACTAAAGGTGTGTTGGCCATCTGGGACTGTTCCCTCGGACAACACAAAGCAGAACTAATACAACAGGGACTCACGGTTTACAAGCAAGGGCAGAGGCCTCTACTTCCTGTTTGAGCTCTTCCATGTGTACATTGGACCCAGACTCAAATGTGTCCACGTGAGAGTGAGACGCTGGGTGAGACGCTGGGTGAGCCTACAGCAGACACACCCCTACTGCCCAGCAGCAGGAAGTGAACTACGCCTCTGACACACCTACTTCCTTGTTTGCCTTTGATGGCAGGTACCATTGTCTCGAGTAGTGGGAGGTGCCTTTGTTAAATAACCAATGAGCCCTCAGTACTAAAGACCAAAGACATTAACAATGGAAGACCTTAAAGTGACCTTCTACGTACACAGTCAGTAATACTGAGGAAGACACTGATGGAGAAGGTGGTGTGTTTGTGCTTTAAAGATCAGGGGACACTCTGAGAAACACAGAACTACAGCACTGGGGGGCACTAGAGCACTGGGGGGCACTAAAGCACTGGGGGGCACTAAAGCACTGAATGACATGCTGACAGAAGAGCAGGAATGAAAGACAACTCCACAACAATCTCCACCCAAACCCCACAAGTCTATTTAAAGAGATCTCAGCAGCTAATACAGCTGAAGGCCTTGTGGCCTTAGCTACCTGTGCTGATAAGCTTGAGTGAGTGGGGAGAGGGTGTGTGCTTAAACCATGGTTAAGAGCTCTCTGGTCACGACCACTCTGACAGCTACAGTTACCCATCATGTCTCCTGCCCTTGTCTCTCCAGTCCAACACTCGTTTCATTACAATCAGAGGACGCGACCAGTTTGCATAGTTCACCCAAATCGCACCCACTGTAGGACTCGGCAGTGTAAACACGCCTTATAACACATTCTTAAAGGAAAACAGGGACATTTCACTTTATCGTGGTATAATTATGCGTTTAGTCGGAAAGTAAGCCATTCTCGGTCAAATAAAAAAAAAGACTAGGAAAGAGGAAATGGACATGTTTACATCCGTGACCCTTTAACCAAGGGCACGCGGCAGCGGCAGCGGCAGCGCCGCGCGACGTCTACGGGCCTCCTGCTCTTACCACGTACTTGTTTTCGTTGCGACTTCCCAGTAAAAACCACCGGGAAGAAAATCGGTCAAACATCGGCCTTGTTTATTTACTCTGCAGCACCGACCTTTGTCGTGTCCGTGGTTCTGAGAACACGGCGCGCGGAGGAGCCGCCCGTGCCGTTGGCTTTAGCTGCTGCATTCCTAAAGCAGCGCGCGCTGCCAATAATGCGTGCGAACACGGGCAGTTATGATAGTGAAAGTGTGCGATTACAAAAACAACGCTTTAAATCCACCTCTCCCGCTTCTGAACGCGTAACTCTGTGCGGCGTGTAGTCGCTTGTGTTGTTGTAACACGGGCTGTCGCACCGAAAGGCAGCCAAACCCCATATTTTAATCTGGTTACAGTATTTTTTTTATTGTGGTATTTAGGTCACCCCAACACACACAAAAAAGCAAAGTGGTCCGCGTGCTCGGCAGCCATGCCCGGGCGCACGGGTTCGTTAAAGTGCAACAAAACGTAGGATCTGCTCGCGGGCTAACCCAACCTAACTCTCACTCGCTTAACGACCAGAGGTCACGTTTTGTGTTCGGTACGGGGACAACCGAACGAATTATAACGAAGTGAACGTGCTATCATGTCCATCTGATACTGCAGCGTCTGCCAAAGTGAGCGCACGTGGCCCAACGCAGCCCTGCAAACATGGCCAACTGCGAGACTGTTTACGGCGTGAAACGTGGACAACCCGGTTCAGCCCGCGACCGTCTGGACGCAACGTTGGCAGCTAAACGTGCAACACACGATGCAAAACAAGTGCGATGGGTGTCCAGCCCCGCAGCAAAGTCGTTTCAAAGAGAAACCTCGCCGCAAACGCCCCTCCATGGCGTCGCCCCTGGAGCAGCACGTGCTACGCGACGTTTCAAAACAAACAAACAACAACCGAGAGAGGCGCGCGGCACCGACTCACACTCGGGGCAGCTGTAACGGAGGGGCACCTCGCCTCAGAAACGCGCCGTCCACGAACACCCCGTTTTTTCCAAGGCACCGCAGGTAGAAGTCCCCTCCACCCGTTCCATCTTCGCCCGTCGCGAAAATCTCGAGGTGTCTTCTCGAGATGAAGCTGGAGTGGCCCATGCTGACGTCCACCGACCCCTGCGACGAGTTCCGCCCGACGGTCACCGACCGCTTCTTCATTAGGTACTCAAACTCGCGGCCCTCGAGCCGGGCGACCGCCGGCCCAGACAGCCCGCTAACCACCGCCATGTTACAGAATAACGCGGGCGGACTCTCAAAACACCTCTCAAATGAACGCCACGTAAACGGGAGGTCACGTGGGGAACTTTAAATGGTATCACTAGAGGCGAAAGTTTTAAGAAAGGCTTCCAAATTCAAACAGAAAAAAAATGTTGAGGGGGGGAATGTGCCAGACCACAGACAGCGGCTGGACCCACCGCCGCGATACAGAGAAAGGGAAGGAGAAAGAGCCAACCAAACGACGCAAAGGGCGTACCCGGCATGATTGACACACGCCCCGTCCATTCAGAAACGAAGTTGTTAATGCGGTCATTCGACGAGCACCAATAGAACAAGCGACATGGATGATTGACGGCTGGAAGGTCGGTTGCGCTGTACGTCAACACGCATGAGTGCGGACGTCGATAAAACGGGGAACAGGATTTTACTTCACACCCAGGAAATGACAGTGACGGTTAAAATATTTTTCGGGTCCTGTTGGTTCTGAACAAGAGATGAGACGTTAAGACCATCTGGTTTTTCTAGTTTTCTATTTATTCTGCTTAAACTTGTTTATTTTGTTTCCATATTTTCTCAATATTATGATAAAAATGTAAAGATGTGTCAAATGGAAGGTGGGATCACACATCCAACTTTTAAAATAAATGTAAACAGTTGCCACTATTTTTTGGACAATATTATTTTCGACTCGTTGCTTCTTCGTCGTCGTCCGTCCAGCCACTGAAACGTCATTCTTCCAGAAAGTTCGCTCCACGTTTCACTTTCAACCGTCTTTGCAGCAGCTGGAGTTCATACCTCCGTACCCACAATTCTTAGCACAGTCAACGTGTGGTTTTGGTTGTGGAAGTAAAAATTCAAACGTCGATCAAATGGACATTTTTATACAAGATTCCTGGCTGTTACAATCGAGCGGTAACTGCCCAGGTCTTCACTGTCCTCTGTGTGTCCGTTTTTCTAAAAAAGTGAATGACGGTTATAGAAGGGATGCGCGTGTGCTTCGAACACGCGCTTTCTTTTATGGTGACATCATCCTGTCGGCCTGGCGCACGTCTGTCCCCGGTTGTTTGTAAACAGTGAAGACCTCGCGGGGGACGATGGGACATGTAGGCGATTCGCACGTCGCACACGTTCACACCCTGTAACAGTTGGTCAGTTAATGGGATTATTGACGACCCCAAATTGCGTTTTCAACACGATTCCGCCATTTTCGCCAGAGAAAACTGTAAACTTATCATTTCTGTCGTGTTTAAGATTGCACGTAACGTAGATATTATATATTTGTCTGTTTTTGTTTGGTTTACTGTATAGATTTTGCGTGTGTCATTTTTTTTCAAAGTTGCATGTATTTCCATCTATTTGATAAGATGACAGTAAAGTGACGACATAAGATAAAATAAAAACAATTACATTTACATTATTACATTACAGCCACTAGAGGGGGCTATTGCTGTTCGTTAGCGGCACGGGCGGGTTGTTCAGGCCTTTCCGCCTCGTGAATGTTTTTATATGTAATGCAGCAGGGACACTCTATTCGTATTTGTGCAATTCGCATCTTGAAGCAATAAACACGTTTGGCACATTTTTCCACTTTTAAAGTTTTAAAAATGTAAACAAATTTTTTTCATTTGTACACTCATTGCAGAATTTAAATTAAAAATATCTGAGTCTGAAATCAATCAATCTGGAGGTGAGTGAAGATCTGCTGAACAACCCCAGTGCAACAAGTCCTGAAATACTGCACAGACACACTCAGGACATGTACCGTCTTAATACTGCAGACACACACACAGGACATGTACTGTCTTAATGGTTCCCTGGTTTGATTTCATATAGTCTTCTGGCTTAGTGTCTGTTTGAGTCTGTGGGTGGTAAAGTGAATTAAAATGAATTGGTTTCATTAAGATGACACTGGCAACCTCAAGCAGCCTGATGTGTTGAGCACAACACACCCAGTAGAACTCCTGTTCCTCAGGGCAGTGGAACGTGTGTGTGTGTAGAGAGAGCAAGAATGGATGACACTGATGAGAGAGACTACCCAGAGGGAGGAAAAGAGAGAGAGAAAATGCAAAACCCAGAGTGGGCTGGGTCCACACTACCTTCAGGTCTACCATCAACACACACACACACACACACACACACATACACATACACACACACACAAATAAAGGGACTTGGTGGCCTTTGATAAAGATTAAGATAATTTATGTTGGAAAGTTTGTTATGTTTGTACAGAAAAAGCCACAAACACAATACCATCGTTAATGTTGGTGATGCGGGGAAGAGCCCTGCGTGCTTGTGTGCGTGCAGGTGGGCAGGTGAGTTCAGTGATCCTGGGAGCTCCTGTGTGTGGACCGGAATGTCCAGTCCAGCAGGTTTCCGGTGGAATCTCAACATTGTTCTCAAACATCTAAAAATGTAATTTAGTCACACTGAGCTGTTCTTGACAGGGCTGTAAATCTGGGAGTTGACGTCATCAAGAAAAGCTTTTTGGTTGCGTTTCTTAGACACAACAGTGGCTCCATCACCAGCACAGTTCTGTTTCCGTGTGTGAACACACACTCTGGTAGTGCTCACACTCTTGAGAGTACCAGTTCGAAGTTGAGTTGTGTTCCCAGAGGAACCAGCTGTTCATCCTGATTCCATCACAGTCTCCAATAAATATCCTCATTAAGGTTCTGAGGTGCCTACACAACCAGTCACCTAAGAAGAAAATATCTACAGAAAAGTTCAAATTTTGTAGTCATAATTTTTTCGTTCGACACGGCATAACAAACCCTGCTGCCAAGCATTGACAAACACTGTACTCATCCTGGGTTGCTCCACATGGCATATTTTCGACGTAGAAGCGACGTGACTCAAATGCAATGCAAGTCACAATCCGTTGGTGTAAACACACCCCAGCTCACCGTGGTGGCCACAGCTCAGGGTGGGGTTGTGTACAGCTCCTCAAGGCCATCAGCATTCGCCTCAGTCTCTCCACTGTCCCCGAGCTTGTGTCTGTGTCCCAGGCCCTGCCCCAATCCTGTCCCTGTCTCCCTCCGTGTCCGCAGTGGACTTAGCGAGACAGCAACTCCTGATACGGCACAGTGAGGTTCCCCAGGTACCAGAATATCCAGGACACCAGGCTGAGGAAGATGATGATGGGCCCGGAGAAGACGAAGAAGTCCCAGAAGCGGACCGGCAAAAAGATACCCAGGAGGAAGAGGATGAGCCCCACCACGTCGAGCAAGATGGCCAGCAGGAAGAAACCGAAGCATCGGCCCACGTACGTCTTGCAGTCCATCGGTGCGGGCGAGCGGTCCGGCCTGCACGGCTCCGTCACAGCTCCGTGTGCTCAAAGCCAGTAAGACTCAAGCTGCATTCCTACGCCTCACATTTTACAGCCTTGCAGCTACCCGCCTGCCAGGGGGCGGGGCCACACGCTGACATCACACAGGGCGGGGCCACACGCTGACATAACAAGTTTGACTACTCCTTTGCGCTTGGCTAAACAGCAAAGGGCACATGCTCGTTCTCTCCAGCCCTGTCCATCTTGTGACGTGTGGGTTTCGGAAGGTGCTATGAGCAAACTGGCTAATCTGGGGGGGAGGAGTCTGGAATGAGGGAGGAGTCAGGAGGCGGTCCTTGCAGAATGCCTCATAACTAATGGCCTTGCTCCTTGCCTGTCTACAGCATCAAGACAGGCAGGGCATGTCACACATCTTCTGTAGGTTCAACAAGATGTGCTGGAGGAGTCGGAGTGAACATGGAGAATGTGGGACCTCTCAACAAGTCAAACACAGCCAGACAGCATTCTCACCCTGCCTGTCCTCTCACACCTTAACCACACCCACACACGCATGCCAGGCCATTACTCACCACACACACAACAGAAAGCATGCACACTGCCACCCACACACACACACACACCTGGCTCTGAATCCAGTTTACATGGCAGACAGCATTCACACTGCCATCTTGTGTACAAATGCTCACACAATCGTTAATCCCTGCCTCTCTCTCTTCCTCCCTCCCTCCCTCCCTCCCTCTTTCTGTCTCTCTCTCTCTCTTTGGCTCCTTTTTCTGATTTTCCTTCCTTCATTTCTTTCTTTTTTTTACACCCGGTACTCTGAAGGTCCAATGACCACAGATTATGGGCTACTTTCCAAAACATCCATGATTAAATCATTTACTAAACACACTAAAAACACTTCAACAGAAAGGAAAACACAGAACATCAGAACAAATATATGTTGTTTGTTTATACACATTTCAATAATGATTGCACATTTTTTGTAAGATTGCACACTACAGTGCACATTCAGTGCACTTTGTCACACTTCTCATTTAGACTCTACACACTTGCAGACTTTAATAGCTGCTCGATACATTCACATTAATGTTGAACTTTGGAGAGCGGAAAGACCCCCACACTGTCCACACGTGACGGCAGAACCCTGGCCGGGGTGCAGGGTGCCGCCGGACCGGTCTGACAGGCCCCCCCACAGGGGCTGCTACAGGGACAGGTGGCGGGTGGCGTCCATGTAAACACGTGACGTCTGCTGTGTTTGCATCCACACATGCTTTTGACTGCAAAATCCTCTCCCTGGAGCATAACACACTGCTTTCTGCTGTCCAGTGAGGACAGTAGCAGATTAAAACCTTAAATGTTACTAAAGTGACCAGGATTCTGTTTCATGGTAATATAATTGTTATAAATAAAAATAAAGTGATACAGGAAGAATGTTTTAAGATGTATGCTTCATTAAATATACGAAATACATTTAAGTTACATTTTAGCATCTAGTAAGATTAACTGAAAATAAATAAGCAAATAAATAAATGCAGGGGAAACAGAGCAGACTGGTACTGACCCACTGCCTCTTCTACACACACAACCTGAAAAACAAAGAAAAGGACATGAAGAAACCTGAAGAAATCTGACCCGCTGGACTCGCTGACCCGCTGGATCCCTACTAGCGTTTACAATACTGTTGCAACTGCAAAATCCATATATGAAAGACTCCCAAGCAATTTTATGTGTCTTTACCAGGTCAGTATTATAAGCGAAACGCAGAATAAATCATTAATGTGTTACAACCTTAGGGAAGAAAAATATCTACTAGCCTATCTAATGTCTAAATGTCTAATACGCCACGATGATAACTTTTTCTTTCATCCTGCGTGATGAGGCAACACTCCAGGATATACCTGAAATGGCGCAATAGGAAAGCGGTCAATAACAGAAGAAAAACGGGATCTACACACACACACACACACACACACAAACACATCCTTAAGAGAGTCATATATAAGCCCACCCAGTTTCGGTCTGTACATGAGGAACAGTCTTTTTGTCTTCCAGCGTCCCTTCGCTGTCTCCTGACCGCGCGGACTCCGTGTCCTCGAAGCCTTGGTTGTGGTAGGAGGTTGTTTTGGGAGCTTCTACTTCTTCCTCTTCTTCTTCACCGAAGGTTTTCATGTCACTCTGCTCGTCGCTTTTCGCGCGCGCCTGCGACAGCCGTTCCGTTAACTTCCTGGCCAGCTGTTTGAAGCTGTGCGCGGTGCTCGCGCTCCTGCCTGTCCGCCTTTCACCTGAGACGTTGCCAGCGTACCACATAACCCACCACCCCAAACTGCAGAAAATAATAATTCCACCCGAGAAGATCAGAAAATCACCATAAAACCTGCCTTTTAACTTCAGATCACCGAATATCCCGACAAAGAGAATAACGAAACCGACCAAATCAAAAAACATGGCTAAAAAAAATAACGGCACGCACGAGCCTATGAATTTGAAATGCATCTTGAGGACGTCAGGATCTGTCGGGTTGTGGAAGAACGCGAAGTAGTAACACACTTTGCAGCTACACCTCACTGCCCCGTGACACGCCTTCCGTGACGTGGACGGCTTTGCACAGCGTCAGGTGCGCGTCTTATCTCGAGCGTCATCTGGGGGCATCCAGGATGGACGCGTGCTCGCGGTCTCGCAGAGTAACATACAGCGGGCACATGTAGTTCGTGGTCAGCTGTAATTTTAGTAAGAAATAACTCCAGGAAGTCTGGATATAGGGGTAGTTTAGTGTTGACTGCGCAGGTAAACAACTCTATATTTAGGGCCCCGTGCTGCTTCGTCTCATTTGCCAGTCAAATAAACTAAGCATACAAACTTATACAAAGCATATGAGCTGCATTAACAAATCTAGTTTAAGGTCGTGCTCACGTCTGCTTGCCAGCCATTTTGTCCGCGTACCCGTCTGATTTTTGCTTTCTTTATTTTGGAATGGCGAGTGAGTTTTAGTTGAAATTCTCTGAATTAGCTAATCTGAAACTAAAGTTGCAGTTAATGAGCTACTCTAGACACAGAAGCTTTAACGAGGCACTCACCTTCCGTTTAAGACGCCAACATTTAACAGAGTTTGGTCAGCTGTGAGAATAGAGGACAGCCTACATAACACTGCCTCACATGTTAAATGTTGTTGTTTTTTAAAGGTCACACTGTAATGGTAAAAAGGTATTAAGCATGTAGAAAGAAGAATAAATAAGAAAGAATTTGACCCATAGGTAGTTTGGACTGAACATCACATTCCTGGTTGAACTCTCCCAGTTAGTGTGCGTGTGAAGCCTTTTGAGTGTGTCTTCAAAGGTGTATTGTGTAATCACTCTCAGCGTAACACAACACAAGTCTCATTCTCCAGAAGCCATGCCATAATACTTTATGATATTGTGTTTATAGCAAATGCCATTAATTAAACTAATTCATCCAACTCCTTTCAAAAGCATATATGACCATTATAGAGGACATTTCTAAAGGATTTTTCTAACCATATAAATTATGTTCACAATATGTTTTGTATTTGGTACCAATATAATCCACATTTCCCAATGACCACTCCTTTAGGACACCCCAGGAATCTGGGCCAGGTACTGTAATACTGAAACGCTTATTAAATGGCAGAGTAAGTAACACAATGAACACTCCCTCTCTCTATCTCTCTCCCTCTCTCTCTCTCTCTCATTCATGACGGCTTTAACACTACAATGCTTTTGGGAAACAGGCTCCTGATCGTTGAAGAACATCTAGACCGGTTCCTCTGAACTGCTGAATAATGGTTTTCATTTGCATGCATGCACCTTCAGTCATGGGTGTGGGCGGAATCAAACCGAGACCACGCCTTTCTCAACAGCCTGTTGGGTGACGAGACGTCTGTTGTGTTGTTATAAACCAACTACACTACAATGACTACACGCTTCCTTCTTGCATTCTTCAGTTTCTGTTGCTGAGTCAGGTACATCTGATCCATTTCCATGTTTATCTGAGTAAACACGGTGACGAAAGTCGGGCGACCGCAACAGGTTCATGCATGCCATGCTAGCCAATCACCACGGTAGCCATTCACCGTGGTAGCAATTCGCCATGGTAACAATTCATCGTGTTAGCCATTCACCATGCTGTATTATTGTACTGTAATGTGTCCTGTCTCTGTCATACAAGTCCACCTCCTGAGACAGGGGTGCTACTGCAGGGTCTCGTCAGTCCCGGTGTCCTGCAGGGGTCAGGCAGTCACTTGCGTAGCAGGTGTTCCTGCAGACCTGTGCACCTGCTCACGGTGTAACTCTGAGCACCGTCTGAGTCGGGTGGTAATGGGGCGACTGGGTCTGGGTTCTGTTACAGGCCCGGGTTCTGCTACACGTTATACTGAGGTCGGTAGCAGCTGCAGAATCTCTTCACAGAACTCTGCTCCTGCATTTCCCGGGTAATTGGCACCAAAACCACGCCCACCACCAGCACCATCAGACCAATGGAGAGCAGGGCGGGGCCCAGGATGTTGGTGGCCAGTTTGGAGAAACCGGCGAAATAGAGTCCACTCAGCAGCAGTCCACCGACCAGCACGCTGCCCCCGGTGGTCATGAGGAGAATGGCGTGGCGGTACAGCTCGCAGGTGGTCCGTGCGCTGCTGTGTGGAGCCGACGCCTCAAAGCGGGACAGGCTGAAGACGGTGCTCTCCGTGTAGGGCGTGAGCAGCTTCTCAGGCGAGAGCGGGCGTGAGCGCTGACCCGCGGACGTCTGCTCCGGCGGGGAGCCCATGGCCACCAGCTCCAGACCGCGACGGCAGAACAGACAGACGCTTGTCAGACACAGACAAACAAACAAACACAATAAATAAAGGTAAATAAAGGGTTCAATAACAACACCGTAATCAGCAGCAACCCCCTGTGCACATTAACATATACAAATTCATGGGGCATGAAAGATTTCAATAGACAGTTCAAAAGTGTCAGTGGACATTAAAATACATTTTTAAAAACATATAAAAACAGTATAATACATTAAATTATAAGTCTATAAACTCCAACAGGTGCATAAATGGCACAGACTGCTGCAGACACCATATATACTTCACATTGTACATGACAAAATGAACTATACTCATAGTTTTACTATACTCGTAGTTTTACTATACTCATAGTAGTCTGCAAAAAACAACAATGGAAATGACAACGATGTCTGGATTAGGGTAAATAAATAGATCTTCAGGAGAAGCTTCAGGCTGATCTGAGCAGCTAAACCCAAACGTTAAGCTAGGACACACCCTGATCAGAGCCACCCTGGCCACAAGCTTCACACAGAACCGTGACTCCCGCTCACTGAATCTTCTAGAACAAGACATTAAGGAGGGTTTTACGCTACAAATTAAAGTGCAAAAATTATAACACCCTATTTCCGTGGTAACCAGAAGATTGTTGTCAACTGTGAACTAACCGTCGCGAGGCCTGTGAAACACCGCACAGGTTTGTGAGCGGGTGCGGTGCAAGGAAACACCCTGTCCTGTCTGACCTGTCGAGAGTCCGATCGGGTCTTACCTGAAACCCCTGTTAGTGGCAGCGTCTCTCTGATGTGGTTCCGTTTGGATGAATTGTATCAGATCTTCAGATCAGATCAGATCAGACCAATAGCAGCCAGATCCCATTACCCCCCAGCTCTGTTCACAAGAAAAGAGATGGTGTGTGTGTGTGTAATGTATTAGAGTTGCTCTCTCAGGAATACATCCAGCATTTTAACCTTCCTCTCATATGCTCTCTCTCTCTCTCTCTCCCTCCCTCTCTCTCTATCTCCCCCTCTTTCTCTCCCTCTCCTCTCGCACTCTCTCAAGTTAAGATGGCTTTATTGGCATGACAGTAAAAGATACAGTATTGCAGAACTGTGAATGTTTCCATGTTTAATTGCACAAACTCACTGTGCTGCTCTGTGTTCGTGTTTTCTGGCCTGATAATGGTGGAGATTTGAACATCCTTCACGTTCGTCATTATTTCATTCATTTATTAAAGTCAAGTCACTGAAGATCACTTGATAATTAATACTGACTAATAATAATTCATATAAATTGATAAAGCTTGTTGAAAAAACACTTGATAAGATTGACTTACTGGAAATATAGATGAATAATTGATACACACTGAAACCACTTGCAACCAAGAGGGAACTATGGAGATTATTAAGGCACATCCTGCAGTGTTTTAGAGTGAAAGATTCTGGGCGAGAAAGCGAAATCAAGCCAGCTGCCTTCCTACAGACCTGAGGGGAGACAGGAGTGTCCACAGACCTGAGGAGAGACAGGAGTGTCCACAGACCTGAGGGGAGACAGGAGTGTCCACAGACCTGAGGGGAGACAGGAGTGTCCACAGACCTGAGGAGAGACAGGAGTGTCCACAGACCTGAGGAGAGACAGGAGTGTCCACAGACCTGAGGAGAGACAGGAGTGTCCACCTCCCAACGGGGCAGAGTAGGCGCCTCCCTGCCCTCCACTACTGGAGTACAATCACCCGTGTAACAAACGGAAAGAAAACAAATGTTTCCCTGAACTTAGGGAGGAGCTGGTGATGGGGAAGAGAGATGAGAGAGAGAGAGGGGGAGGGCGAGGGAGAGAGAAAGAGGGAGATAGAGAGAGAAAGAGAAAGAGGGAGGGAGGGAGATAGAGAGAGAGAGAGAGGAAAGAGATTTTGTGAATCATTCCTTCTGCGTTTTTCTCTGTCCATCTCACACTGCCCCACTAATCAGATTCCCGCCCTGCTCTCTGGAAATGCAAGTGGAAGAGCTTAATGAAGGCGTGGAGCATTAAAGCCCCCAGAGAGAGAAACACGAGCACTCACACACTCACACACACACACACACACACACACACACACACACACACACACACACACACACTCACTCACACACACACACACTCCCACTGTCACACACTCACACTGACTCTCACACACACTCATCCCCTCACACACTCACTGTCTCACACACTCACCACTTCTCTCACACACTCCAATTCAAAGAGTTTCATTGGCATGAATTGTAATAACTGTTGCCAAAGTAATTAACAGAATTATTAATACAAAAGCAATAAAACTGTAGAGAAAGAAAAAAGGGAAAGACATCTCTCTCTCTCCCTCTCTCTCTTTGTCTCTCCGTCTCTCCATCTCCCCCCAACCTCCCTCTCTCTCTCTCCCCCACTCTCTCTCCATCTCCATCTTTCTCTTAGGAAAAGAACGCAGCAACGCTGAGAATAGAACATAAAAGGATATCAAAATGATAACGATAAATGTAAGAAAACAGAGAAAACTAAATAAAGTGTAGAAATGATCAGAGAAGAGAAAGAAACATTTTAATCCAAGTGCATTTTTCCACATGTAGCCTTAATCAAACCGGACCATCACAAGGAGCATGATGTGCCGTGGTGCATTGTGGGTAGCTGTATGGGGTCTTGCATCTGTGCAAGACGGAGGGATAACGATCGTTCACTCCGGCTGACAGCGTCGGAGATGGAGACAGACACAGACGACACTCATATCCGCCATCATCACCACAGACCAGCCTGCAGTCTTCATGGGTGGAGGCCATTTTAACCTTCCTCTCATTTGTGTAGTCCTCATGGGAAAGGCGGCCAGTGAAACTGCATGTTCGCGTCAGCTTTTACACATGCACAGACTCGTTTAGTTACATGCGATCCAACACTAGGGGGCAGCAGAGGACTGTGGTCAAGCTATATAAAGGACAGTAAGACCAGGGGATTACGGCTGGATGGAATGATTGCCCTCTGACTGAGCTGTAGGGTTCTGTATCTCTCTGCCTGTTTCATTCTCTCTGTCACTCTGCTGTTCTGATTTTTCATAGAAACCAACTGAAAGGCTCCATCTTGACTGGGTGTTACTAACTGGGCATTGGACAAAAGCCATTGATTTCCACTCTGTAAATGGCTTCTGAATGGTTTGCATATTCTGTTAGCAGACCAATGCAAACCAAAGCACTGACGTATACAGGAATCTGTGAGCCGCTCTGTGTCTCTTAACAAACGTCTGTGAAAAGCATCTACCAGGCCTCAAAAGGGTTCCCATGGTGAAGCAAAAGACTAATACACACTGGTGGAGCTAGCGCGAGGCAGTGGTCATGTGACACACACCTCTGTCCACCTCAGCAGGGCGGAGGGCATCGGGGCAGCGGACATGGACACTGTCAAAGCACATCAGTGTTGGACACTGTGTCGGCACGGCGAGAAGACAGACCGTGTCACGCACTGTCAGACTGACAACATGCTATTGTGGGAGTGTGAGTGTGTGTGAGTGTGTGTGTGTGTTGAGGCTAGAGGGGGTGTGGAGAAGAGGGAGGAAATCGTTTCCTTCAGGTAATGTTCTGCAGACAGTAAGAGGTGAATAGCTGTCAAAGTGATTCTACACTGAGCACTCATATACCTCCACCAGCGTGGACGGAGGTTATGGGGGCGTCAAGTTCAGGGGTGGAGGGTGGGGGGGGGGGGGGGTGCAGGGAGTCGCACACTGAGTCAGGAGTCAGGAAGTGCTTCACAGAGTCAGATGAAATGATTCTGGTTCTTCTGCCCAACTGCTCGCTGATCTCTGGCTGACGGATGTGGAGCAGGAGTGTTCAGACAGCAGAACCAGGCTCGGCTGGGCTTTGTACTCTAGAGCAGCACCATCTGGATGTGCTGGAAGATGGTCAGAGGGGGAACTCCAGAGAACCTGGCTGAGGTTTCTGGAGGGACAGGTCTACATGGTGCACTGTCCAGCACTACATGTATAACACTACACAATAACAGGAGCGATGACAAGGAGAACTGGCAGAGCTGGTGGTAGGAAGGCAGTTACACTGGGGAGGGGGTATATCTGGAGTATGTCTGGAGTATATTTGTAGTATATCTGGAGTGTGGGGTTACACTGGGGAGGGGAGTATGTCTGGAGTATGTCTGGAGTGTATCTGGAGAAGATCTGGAGTGTGGAGTGTTTTGCATGACTCACAGCTGTCAGGCCTGTTTGTGTGTGCAGTCTCCTGGATAAAGAGCTGGTGTTGGCTGAGAACACTGAAAGCCTTTGTCATCACACACTGTCAGCGTAGCACACACACACACACACACACACACACACACACAGAGGGGATACACATGGCATCAGTGACAACACACACACCGCTGCTCATATCCCACAGCACTCGCACCAAACACACTGCCACGCCGCCTTCACACTCCCAGACGAGCTCACCCCCCAGTGCAGCTCACCCCCAGTGCAGCTCACCCCCCAGTGCCTCTCACCCCCCAGTGCCTCTCACCCCCAGTGCAGCTCACCCCCAGTGCCTCTCACCCCCAGTGCAGCTCACCCCCAGTGCCTCTCACCCCCAGTGCAGCTCACCCCCCAGTGCAGCTCACCCCCCAGTGCCTCTCACCCCCCAGTGCAGCTCACCCCCCAGTGCCTCTCACCCCCCAGTGCGGCTCACCCCCCAGTGCAGCTCACCCCCCAGTGCCTCTCACCCCCCAGTGCAGCTCACCCCCCAGTGCCTCTCACCCCCCAGTGCCTCTCACCCCCCAGTGCGGCTCACCCCCCAGTGCAGCTCACCCCCCAGTGCCTCTCACCCCCAGTGCCTCTCACCCCCAGTGCAGCTCACCCCCAGTGCCTCTCACCCCCAGTGCCTCTCACCCCCAGTGCGGCTCACCCCCAGTGCGGCTCACCCCCAGTGCCTCTCACCCCCAGTGCGGCTCACCCCCAGTGCGGCTCACCCCCAGTGCGGCTCACCCCCAGTGCGGCTCACCCCCAGTGCCTCCCCCCAGTGCGGCTCACCCCCAGTGCGGCTCACCCCCAGTGCCTCACCCCCAGTGCGGCTCACCCCCAGTGCGGCTCACCCCCAGTGCGGCTCTCACCCCCCCAGTGCAGCTCACCCCCAGTGCCTCACCCCCCAGTCACCCCCAGTGCAGCTCACCCCCCAGTGCCTCTCACCCCCCAGTGCGGCTCACCCCCCAGTGCAGCTCACCCCCCAGTGCGGCTCACCCCCCCGCTCACCCCCCAGTGCGGCTCACCCCCCAGTGCGGCTCACCCCCAGTGCGGCTCACCCCCAATGCGGCTCACCCCCGCCCCAGTGCGGCTCACCCCCAGTGCAGCTCACCCCCAGTGCCTCTCAGCTCCCCCCAGTGCCTCACCCCCAGTGCGGCTCACCCCCAGTGTGGCTCACCCCCAGTGAAGCTCACCCCCCAGTGCCTCTCACCCCCCAGTGCCTCTCACCCCCCAGTGCGGCTCACCCCCCCAGTGCCTCTCACCCCCCAGTGCAGCTCACCCCCCAGTGCAGCTCACCCCCCAGTGCCTCTCACCCCCCAGTGCGGCTCACCCCCCAGTGCAGCTCACCCCCCAGTGCCTCTCACCCCCCAGTGCCTCTCACCCCCCAGTGCCTCCCACCCCCAGTGCAGCTCACCCCCAGTGCCTCTCACCCCCAGTGCCTCTCACCCCCCAATGCGGCTCACCCCCCAGTGCGGCTCACCCCCCAGTGCCTCTCACCCCCCAGTGCCTCTCACCCCCCAGTGCCTCTCACCCCCCAGTGCAGCTCACCCCCCAGTGCCCACCAACAGCACCAACCCAGGGCGGAGCAAGAGCAGCGCCAGCCTGCCATGTGGAGTCGCCCTTTCATCCGTGTCTCAGGTGCGGTAGACGAGGCCCACAGAGAGACGGCTGGCCGCGCATCTGCAGACCGAGCCAGAACCGGCGCCGGCCCCAAGCACTTTGATCCCAGCACCTGAACGTAAGATCTGCAGTAAAGGCTGACTGCCACCAGGGGGCGTGAAGAGCAGCGAGACAGGCAGGTAGAGCTGGTAGAAGACTGGAGTCCTGTCTGATGAGCACATCCTATCATCATCATCATCATCTTTATTTAAGATGAAGGTCACACTGTGGGAGGACCCTCATCTTCTAGCTCCCCCCTGTTAGCTACCCCCACCCAGCTCCTCCCCCAGCTCCCCCCCGCTAGCTCCCCCTGCTAGCTCCACCCCCCCTACCCCACGCTAGCTCCCCCCCCCTCTAGCTCCCCCCCTGCTAGCCCCCCCTACCCCACGCTAGCTCCCCCTCTAGCTCCCCCCTGCTAGCTCCCCTACCCCACGCTAGCTCCCCCCCTAACTCCCCCCCTGCTAGCTCCCCCCCCCCCCCCCTGCTAGCTCCCCCCCTCTAGCTCCCCCCCTGCTAGCTCCCCCCCCTACCCCACGCTAGCTCCCCCCTGCTAGCTCCCCCCCCCTACCCCACGCTAGCTCCCCCCCTCTAGCTCCCCCTTGCTAGCTCCCCCCTGCTAGCCCCCCCCTACCCCACGCTAGCTCCCCCCTGCTAGCTCCCCCCCCCTACCCCACGCTAGCTCCCCCCTGCTAGCTCCCCCCCTACCCCACGCTAGCTCCCCCCTGCTAGCTCCCCCCCCTACCCCACGCTAGCTCCCCCCCTCTAGCTCCCCCTTGCTAGCTGCCCCCTGCTAGCTCCACCCCCCCGCTAGCTCGCCAGAACTACATCACGCACATTAATCATTTAATCAACTGTGAACACTTGAGTGGAACACTACAGTGGAAACACACTGACTGTGGACGGGTCGTGGTTTCCTCAAGCATTAATGTCCATTTGTGACACATGTAAATAAGGTTTCATCCCCTGATGAAAAATGAAATCTGAAAAATGAAATGAAAACAGCACAAAGACAAAACAAGTATTTCCTACACCACGGTTCAGAGATAAGATCAACAAGACACCAATAGCATGAATCAATAACGCTGGGAGAGTCTACTGGGAGAGTCTACTGGGAGAGTCCTGATGTGCTGGTGCCATTGCTTAACAAGCTTTAGTTGGTGCTTCACTTAATTACTGTTTTTTAATTGATAATATGGATGCAGCCATTAATTATGTGATTAAGCCCAAAACTCTAGCCTTAACTGCATAGGTTAGCAGAGTTTGCGCTTGTTCAGGCTGGGTTTCCTGGGTAACGAGCGTACTACCCCAGACCTGACCTCAGACCTGACCCCAGACCTGACCTCAGACCTGACCCCAGACCTGACCCCAGACCTGACCTCAGACCTGACCACAGACCTGACCCCAGACCTGACCTCAGACGTGACCTCAGACATGACCCCACACCTGACCCCAGACCTGACCCCAGACCTGACCTCAGACCTGACCCCAGACCTGACCCCAGACCTGACCTCAGACCTGACCTCAGACCTGACCCCACACCTGACCCCAGACCTGACCCCACACCTGACCCCAGACCTGACCCCAGACCTGACCCCAGACCTGACCCCAGACCTGACCTCAGACCTGACCTCAGACCTGACCCCAGACCTGACCCCAGACCTGACCTCAGACCTGACCACAGACCTGACCCCAGACCTGACCTCAGACGTGACCTCAGACATGACCCCACACCTGACCCCAGACCTGACCCCAGACCTGACCTCAGACCTGACCCCAGACCTGACCCCAGACCTGACCTCAGACCTGACCCCAGACCTGACCTCAGACCTGACCCCAGACCTGACCTCAGACCTGACCTCAGACCTGACCTCAGACCTGACCCCAGACCTGACCCCAGACCTGACCCCAGACCTGACCCCGGAATTACCCAGATGACCACCGTGACAGCATGAGACACTTCGACAAGGTTGCAAAACAGAATGAAGCCAACACTGCACAGCACAACACTGAAGCCAACAACAACTGCAACATAAACACCACCATCTACAAAACATGCATCATGTCCTAAAGGTCTGGGCTCCATGTTCTGTTTATGTATTTTATTCTCTGAACACTAATCGTTTAAACACAGGCCACAAATACATTACATCCTGCTTCCTGGACCATTTGAGAGTCAGGTGCTACCTGCCGGATCATCACTGAATCCACTGAGGACAGGACTGGTCACGGACCAGTGGCTGACAGCAGTACTGAGCCCAGTACACCAGTGAAGGTGCAACAGGGACACGTGTGTATGTGGATGGGATGAGGAGGCCGAGGTCTCGCTCTACACACTGGTCCATGCTTCCCTCTCTCTCTCTCTCTCTCTGTCTCTGTCTCTCTCTCTGTCTGTCTGTCTCTCTGTCTCCTTTCTCCTGACTAAAGCTGTTTTCCAGGACTCCTCCACTGTCCTCATGCATCTTGCTCTGTGTCTCTCGTCCTGCTCTGTGTCTCGTCCTCTTTCCAGAGAGACGTAATGAAGGCAGCAGACCAGCTGGTGTGTACGCACGCATGTGCATATATGAATATGTGTGTGTGTGTTTGACAGGGGGAGAGGGAGAGAGGGAGAGAGAGGGGGAGAGATTGGGGGAGAGAGAGGGAGAGAGGGAGAGAGAGAGAGAGGGAGAGAGAGAGAGGGAGGGCAGCTCTACCCCTGTCCAATTAAAGCACAGAAAAAACAAATCTGTCAGAAATGAGACTCGGCCAAGCCATTGATCTGTTTATCCAGTTCCACACACACACATACATACACACTGTGTTTTCCTAAACCCAGAGAGACAGAGAAGAGGGGCTGTGTGTGTCTTAATTATCTTCCACTACATGACGGAGGATCCCGAGGCAGACCACTACTTCCCAGTCCACACGTCGTTTTAAAAATCCACATCAATAAAAATGTTCTGCACCCTTTAGCTGGAATAAAGACGAGATCAGCTGAATGTAACGCCATTCTGATGGGCCTGCCGTGTGACACAGCAGAGGAGCTGTGCCCCTGTGGTAATCCAAACATTCATGTATCTAATCCAACCATACGTACATCTAATCCAACCATATGTATATGTAATCAAACCATTCACACATCTAATCCAATCAATTCACAGATCGAATCTAACCATTCATATATGTAATCCAACCATTTATGTATCTAATCCAACCATTCACACATATAACCCAAACATTCAAACGTCTAATTCAACCATTCACACTTCTAATTCAACCATTCACACTTCTAATTCAACCATTCACACATCTAAGACAAAGCACTCACTTGCAAGGAGCTCAGGACTTTGGAGTCACACTGTTTCCAAACATTTCCTGCTTGCTCTGGGGGAGGGCAGTGTTTGCCTGTTGTGATTGGCTAATTTCACCTGACAGCCTATCAAAACTCATTTAGAAGTGATCTAAGTCCACACACTCCAGCGCGGAGGTAAGCAGAGAGAACACTTTAAGTTCACGACTGCAGTAGCGCCATCTTCAGGTGAGCCCAGTTGGTTAAGGGCTCAAGGGGGAGACTTATGAAGAAAAGCCCTTGCACAGAGACTTTAATAGAGGCTTTGAACTGTGAGGGGACGGCTGGGATAAGAGCGTCTCTGACAGACAAGCCCAGATGCTAGTGAGATCACAGAACAGGGAGAGACGGAGAACGAGCAAACTACCCAGGAGACGCTGGAACCTGTGGTCTCATTAGACCAAGATGAGAAGGAGTGGGAGAGAGAGGGAAAAAGGGAGAGAAAGAGTGAGGGGAGAAGGATAGAAAGAGATAATGAGGCTTTATTTAGATCATTGAGGAGTGTAGAAATTGACAATCTTTAGACTAGTGACCAGTGATCTAGTGATCATTCTCCATCATGCTCCATAATGCTCCATCATTCTCCAACATGCTCCATCATGCTACGTGTAAGTCACTGTTCAATCGGCTGTGGAGTCAAAAGATGGGGAGAGATTCAGCTCACGGAATGGGGAAAATAGAGCAACCATGTTAAGGGAGATTTCAAACTCTAGGGAGTGAAAACATTTAACTCAGAAGGAGCTTCACACTGCTCAGTGCGTAGAGAAAAACAGTTCATCACTAGACAGGAAGCTAACATGAATGTTTACTCATAAATCATTGCACGTCTCATCAAGATCTTCTGGTGAGATTAACAGAGTGAACAGGGAAATTCACTCACGAGAATCAGAGTTCACTTATGTGTGAACGAGTGACTGATTTGTGCTGAAAACCTGTTCAGAAATTTGCTAAATTGAAATTGCTTGTTAACTTTTAATCTAGTTAGTTGGTGTATCCAGGGGTAAATATTGGCTGCATAGCAACCTGTTCAGACACCATCGGACAGATGTGATGTCAGCGTTAACTTGTATGCACGTCAGGAATTCAAATCCATATCAGCAAACACAAGAACTGTCTAATAGCGCAGATGTCCAACGGAACCACACATGTTGCAAGGCATTCTGGATGAAATTTGATTAGCTACGGTGACGGTGTTAATGTGCCAATTCCTTTAGAAAGGGACATAAAATGCGCTTCAAATAAATGAAAATTATGTAATTTTCTTTTGTTTAAGAGAGCAGCAATGTTGTCATTTCTGTTAATCAGAGGAAAACCCTTCAACCCCCTTTCCCCAAGATCCATACACCATTGTATGTGGTATTATGTGGAAGAGGAAGGTCTATGTCTTTCAGTAATGTAGTTTGGTATATTAACACTATAATTATATGCAGATGGTACAAACGTGGCTTAATTAGATTAGTGTCTCATTCATGTGGATCATTCTCACAGTCGGCTGCTCCTGTAGGGGATCAGTGATCCGCTACGTCAACGTCTTCAAACGTAATCCAAAAGAAACGGAAAATGACCAGATTTGATACATTAATCCAGTAGACGTTAATCCAGCAGCCCTTTGGATGAGATTACAGATGTTGTTTTTCTGTACCAGGTGATCAGTAATCTGTAATGCGTTTTAAATGAAGCCTCCCTGCTAGTCAGGCAGTCAGAAGTGGAGCAGGGGCTGGATCCAGGAAGACTGGATCCAGGAAGACTGGATCCAGGAAAACTGGATCCAGGAAGACTGGATCCAGGAAGACTAGATCCAGGAAGACTGGATCCAGGAAGACTAGATCCAGGAAGACTAGATCCAGGAAGACTAGATCCAGGAAGACTGGATCCACGCTTCCAGGTGGAGTCCTGAGCAGACTCTGTGCACCACCCTATTGTGTGTGTCCAAGCTCATTCTGCTGTAACATTTTCCATAATGCTCCATCATGCTCCATCATGCTCCATAATGCTCCATCATGCTACATTATGCCCCATTACGCTCCATCATGCTCCATCATGCTCCATAATGCTCCATCATGCTCCATAATGCTCCATCATGCTCCATCATGCTCCATCATGCTCCATAATGCTCCATAATGCTCCA
Organism: Brachyhypopomus occidentalis; assembly: GCA_020368025.1. Taxonomy (NCBI): domain Eukaryota; kingdom Metazoa; phylum Chordata; class Actinopteri; order Gymnotiformes; family Hypopomidae; genus Brachyhypopomus; species Brachyhypopomus occidentalis. Next base: position 788,798 of record JAGXOD010000047.1, read on the forward strand.
TCATGCTCCATCATGCTCCATAATGCTCCATCATGCTCCATCATGCTCCATCATGCTCCATAATGCTCCATCATGCTACGTGTAAGTCACCGTTCAATTGGCTATGGAGTCAAAAGATGGGGAGAGATTCATCTCACTGAATGGGGAGAATAGAGTCTCTTAGCAAAGCGTTAAATGGCATTTTGCCTTTCGTTTTATATTTCCCTTGTGTTTTGTGTTATGCAGTTTGTTTTCAGATAACGTTGGTGCATGTGTGTGTGCATCTGATTATGTATTTTTTTGTGAGTTTGAATATCAATGCACTGTTGGAAGTGGTGGGCCAAAACACTTCTGAAGAACTTCTGAAATTGTAATGAGAGTGTGTGTGTGTGTATGTGTGTGTCTTTTGGGAGGGGTGAAAACACTTCTAAGAAACTTAGAATTTCAATGTATAGACTAAAGTGTAATTATGCATATAAAAAATAAACTTGTCATAACCTTATTAATCTCATTAAACTTTACAGAACCTTAGTAATCTTAGTAAACTTTGCATAACCTTATTCATCTTATTCAACTTTGCAAAACCTTACTGATCTCCCACTCAGCATGGAGAGTGAGTTTACTTTAGCTTAATAATCATGAAACCAAAGCAATAAGAAAAAACTCATACTTACAGAAGGCTAGGACAGAAACAGTACAGTACAGCACAGTACAGCACAGTACAGCACAGACACAGCACAGTACAGCACAGTACAGCACAGTACAGCACAGCACAGTACAGCACAGCACAGTACAGTACAGCACAGACACAGTACAGTACAGCACAGACACAGTACAGCACAGCACAGCACAGTACAGTACAGCACAGACACAGTACAGACACAGTACAGCACAGTACAGCACAGTACAGCACAGACACAGCACAGTACAGCACAGCACAGTACAGCACAGTACAGCACAGCACAATACAGTACAGCACAGACACAGCACAGTACAGCACAGTACAGCACAGACACAGCACAGTACAGCACAGCACAGCACAGTACAGTACAGCACAGACACAGTACAGACACCGTACAGCACACAGCACAGCACAGTACAGCACAGCACAGCACAGCACAGCACAGCACAGTACAGTACAGCACAGACACAGTACAGTACAGCACAGTACAGTACAGCACAGTACAGTACAGCACAGACACAGTACAGTACAGTACAGCACAGTACAGTACAGCACAGTACAGCACAGACACAGCACAGCACAGTACAGACACAGTACAGTACAGTACAGCACAGTACAGTACAGCACAGACACAGCACAGCACAGACACAGCACAGCACAGTACAGCACAGTACAGACACAGTACAGTACTGTACAGCACAGTACAGTACAGCACAGACACAGCACAGCACAGTACAGCACAGTACAGACACAGTACAGTACAGTACAGCACAGTACAGCACAGTACAGTACAGCACAGACACAGCACAGCACAGCACAGCACAGCACAGCACAGCACAGTACAGCACAGTACAGTACAGACACAGTACAGTACAGTACAGCACAGCACAGTACAGTATGACACAGTACAGTACAGTACAGCACAGCACAGTACAGCACAGTACAGACACAGTACAGTACAGTACAGCACAGCACAGCACAGTACAGCACAGCACAGCACAGTACAGCACAGCACAGCACAGTACAGTACAGCACAGCACAGTACAGACACAGTACAGACACAGTACAGCACAGTACAGTATGACACAGTACAGCACAGCACAGTACAGCACAGTACAGCACAGTACAGCACAGTACAGTATGACACAGTACAGTACAGTACAGCACAGTACAGCACAGTACAGACACAGTACAGCACAGTACAGCACAGTACAGTATGACACAGTACAGTACAGTACAGTACAGTACAGCACAGTACAGTACAGACACAGCACAGACACAGTACAGTACAGTACAGCACAGTACAGTACAGACCCAGTACAGCACAGTACACTACAGCACAGTACACTACAGCACAGACACAGCACAGACACAGTACAGCACAGTACAGCACAGTACAGACACAGCACAGCACAGTACAGACACAGTACAGACACAGTACAGTACAGTACAGCACAGTACAGTATGACACAGTACAGTACAGTACAGTACAGCACAGTACAGTACAGACCCAGTACAGCACAGTACACTACAGCACAGTACACTACAGCACAGACACAGCACAATACAGACACAGCACAGTACAGACACAGCACAGCACAGTACAGCACAGTACAGTACAGCACAGACACAGCACAGTACAGTCACAGTACAGCACAGTACAGTACAGCACAGACACAGTACAGCACAGACACAGGACAACACTCTCAGTTGTTACCCTCTCAGTCAATTATTTAACAAAAATCACATTTTAAGGGATTATTCTATCATAGACCTCTCCTAGCATAGACCTCTCCTATCATAGACCTCTCCTAGCATAGACCTCTCCTAGCATAGACCGCTCCTAGCATAGACCTCTCCTATCATAGACCTCTCCTAGCATAGACGAGTGGTCTAATTCTGTAGGAAAGAGTCCATAACTTTTCGTACACCATTCGTGCTTCTCATCCTCAGTAAACTGTCCAAGCAGCCATAGAAGTCAAAGTGTCATCACGGATCTACACTGAACCAACCACAGAACCCTAAAAGAAGCATCTACTGCTAGTGTGTCCAGGAACCCACGGAGAGGGACCCTCTCTGCTCTATCATCTTCATCCCCTCGTGTTATGACAAAGGCTGGTGTGATGATGATGATGGTGGTGGTGATATTAGTGATTGAAATAATGGCTTCAATTATGCAATTATGACAGTGATGATGGTGACAATGGAGTTTCATAACACTTCCTTGCTATGAAGGGATGAATATTAAGTCTGTGTGAATGTGTGTGTGTGTCTGTGTGTGTGTGTGTGTGTGTGTGTGTAATCTCCCTTTCTGCAATGTTCAGTGGTTTCGTTTGTCATTGCTTCTCTCCACTTTTCCTCTCGTCTCATCTGTTGACATGCTCAGCTTCCCGTGACTGCAGCAGAGAGTATTCCAACAGAGCATTAGACCTACCACAGAGAGAGAGAGAAGGACGGAGGGAAGGAGGAGAGAGAGGGAGATGGAGGGAGGGAGGGAGAGAGAGAGAGAGGGGGAGGGAGATGGAGGGAGGGAGAGAGAGAGAGAGAGAGGGAGGGAGAAAGAGAGAGAGAGAGAGAGGGAGGGAGAGAGAGAGAGGGGGAGGGAGATGGAGGCAGAGAGAGAGAGAGAGAGAGAGAGAGGGAGGAGAGAGAGAGAGAGAGAGAGAGAGGAGAGAGAGGGGGAGGGAGATGGAGGGAGAGAGAGAGAGAGAGAGAGAGAGAGAGAGGGAGGGAGAGAGAGAGAGAGAGAGGGAGGGAGAGAGAGAGAGAGAGAGAGAGAGGGAGGGAGAGAGAGAGAGCAGCATCTCCTTCACGTGTTCATTCTCTGTGCTGCAGTGTGATGAGTGCTGACATGTTTTCTTCAAGATTATACAAGTCCAGATACACTGATATAGTCCCACTAGACAACCCAGACCTGATGACTATAAAGGCCCCATTAACCATAAAAAAGCCATAATGCAGCTCAGGTCTGTGAGTGTTACACAGTGATATGCAAATAAGGTCTGTGAGTGTTACACAGTGATATTCAAATCAGGTCTGTGAGTGTTACACATTGATATGCAAATCAAGTCTGTGAGTGTTACACAGTAACAGGCAAATCAGGTGTGTGTTACACAGTGACATGCTGTACCAGTACCTAGTCTTAGTCCCTAGAGCTCTGCATTTAGCCTCTGTGCTGCATCTCTGATCAGTGCTCTCTGTGTTCAGCCTGCATGTTTAGGTGGACGGCCATGTTGGGTAGGTTACAGGACTGATCAGTGCTCTCTGTGTTCAGCCTGCACGTTTAGGTGGACGGCCATGTTGGGTAGGTTACAGGACTGATCAGTGCTTATGGCCTAAGGCTGCTTTACACTTCTGCACAGCCTTATTCCTGACCTGTCTGCTGTGTGCTTTGGACTTCATGGTGCTGGTTACTCCCCAATATTCTCTTAACTAGCCTCTGAGGGCGTCACGGAGCAGCTGTATTTGTGTCTGATTCAGCAACCTTCCTGTAGTGTCTGATTCAGGAACCCTGTAGTGTCTGATTCAGGAACCCTGTAGTGGTATCTTGGGAAGTGCTTGCTGTGTCTGCACTTGCGCCCCCTACTGGGGGATGTGTGAGTGACCGTCTGCTTCCTTGTCCAGTCCTGCAACCCGCAGGGACGCAGGAGACAGAGAACACAACTGATTTTGTCTCTAAATGGACAAATCGGACATTCACAGAGGAAACATGCAGAATGGGTGTTTCCTAATACATTCCCTCAGCATGGAGCACATAACCCTAACGGAAGAAAAATCTCTCTCCTTTATCTATTTGTCTGCTTTCCGTTCTGTGAATATGTGAAGGAATGTGGGAAATAGAGGGAAAAGAGAGAGGGAGAGAGGGAGAGAGAGAGAGAGAGGGAGGGAGCGCCTGGCCAGTTGTGTTGTGTTGTGTGTTCGTTTTTCCATCTAAATGCAAATAGATACTCACTACAAAGGAAGCTGTAACACACTCTATTTACAGGCTGCGCGAGTGTGTATTTGTGAAGAATTGGAGCCACAAACCATTGTTCTCATGTCCAGAGAGATGCATTTCCCTCCAGATCCTCTGGGTATTTAGAGAACTTTTACAGTGCTGAGTGAGAGAAAGAGAGAGAGACAGAGAGAGGGAGGGAGAGAGGTAGATGTAGAGAGAGAGAGAGAGAGAGAGAGGGTAGATGTAGAGGTAGAGAGAGAGGTAGAAGGGGAGAGAGAAGCTTCCACATGTGGTGAGGAACAAAGTTAAATTGTTCCACAGTTAGAAAATAAACCACAAGGTTTCTTACAGTATTTTAAGTGAACAAACTTTGTAGGAAACACTTTCCCGAGTCCTGATGATGGATGTGACCGCTGTGTGCGTGTGTGTGTGTGTGTGTGCGTGTGGACGAGGCTGTGTGTGTGTGTGTGTGTGTGGACGAGGGCTGTGTGTGTGTGTGTGTGTGTGTGTGTGTGTGTGTGAGGAGCTCAGAGCAGTGAGTCCACTCCCAGCCCACTACAGAGCAGCTACACACAGACGTGTGTCACTTCCTGCTCCTGGAGCCCTACAGCACTGCAGAGATTAGCCTGTCCACCGTGTAAACACTGACCTATGTGGTACTGGAAGACTGGACCCGAGCAGCCCTGGGTTGTTGGTGTCTGATCTGGACACGGCACACAGCACACAGGACACAGCACACAGGACACAGGACACAGGACACAGCACACAGCACACAGGACACAGCACACAGGACACAGGACACAGCACACAGGACACAGGACACAGCACACAGCACACAGGACACAGGACACAGCACACAGGACACAGGACACAGCACACAGGACACAGGACACAGCACACAGCACACAGGACACAGCACACAGCACACAGGACACAGGACACAGCACACAGGACACAGGACACAGCACACAGGACACAGGACACAGGACACAGGACATGACTGAAGGCGGAAGACATGTCGCTGGTGTACAACGCAGCACACATGAAGATTTTCCACCTTGTAGTCCAGGAGAGACAAACTCTAGTTCTGCAGGGCAACGTCACATGATCCTCCTCTAAATCACCAGGCTCAGGTGCTCACAGTAATCTGGGTAATAAGCTAAAGCGCTGTGTCCAGAGGGACAACAGAGCCCAGAAAGGGGACGTGAACACACCACAGCCCAAACACTGTTGGTTTTGTGTGGGAGGTCCGTCCTCGTCCTGATCCACGTCCTGATGCTTCGGGTGATGAAAAGAAAGAAACAGAGAACACAAGACTGTCGGTCCATCAGCGGAGCAGAAACAGCCCCGTGCGTGTGCTTGCTGCGTGGGGTCAGTGTGGTGTTAACGGGCACCCCTGCCTTCCCACAGACCGGCCCAAACACACACGGGTGCGTACCTGCCGCCGGCCGCACCATCCCCCACGATTCTGCAGTGTTGTTCCGTCCACATCACGTGAGCTGCATTTGGTCCAAAGTCAGACGGTACTGACGAAACGGGCCGGGGGCTCCATGTATGGATGACATCAGCGGGAGGGGCAGCTCACGGAGACACTCTTCAGTCACGTCCTCCTCTACGATCATACACACGACGCATGTAACACACACGCATGTAACACACACACATGTAACACACACGCTGGAACACACACGCATGTAACACACACTCTGGAACACACACGCTGTCCGAAGCTGCGATGTCTGCGTTTGAAGGCACAGTGCGGAGTCATGTGTGTTCCTGATGATCACCGTGGGTTACCAAGCACATCTGGTAGCGGAGGTGAAGTATGACCAGCCTGTTAGATTAACACCCACAGAGTCACATTTCACGCCTGAAGAGTCTTGATTAGACACAGTCTGGTTAGATTAACACCCACAGAGTCACATTTCACACCTGAAGAGTCTTGATTAGACACAGTCTGGTTAGATTAACACACCACACATTTCAGTCATTAACACCCACAGAGTCACACCTGAAGAGTCTTGATTAGACACAGTCTGGTTAGATTAACTCATTTCATTTCACCTGAAGAGTCTTGATTAGACACAGTCTGGTTAGATTAACACCCACAGAGTCACATTTCACACCTGAAGAGTCTTGATTAGACACAGTCTGGTTAGATTAACACCCACAGAGTCACATTTCTGAAGGTTGATTAGACACAGTCTGGTTAACACCCACAGAGTCACATTTCACGCCTGAAGAGTCTTGATTAGACACAGTCTGGTTAGATTAACACCCACAGAGTCACATTTCACGCCTGAAGAGTCTTGATTAGACACAGTCTGGTTAGATTAACACCCACAGAGTCACATTTCACGCCTGAAGAGTCTTGATTGACAAATTAGATTAACACCCACAGTCACATTTCACGCCTGAAGAGTCTTGATTAGACACAGTCTGGTTAGATTAAACCCACAGAGTCACATTTCACGCCTGAAGAGTCTTGATTAGACACAGTCTGGTTAGATTAACACCCACAGAGTCACATTTCACGCCTGAAGAGTCTTGATTAGACACAGTCTGGTTAGATTAACACCCACAGAGTGGTTAGATTAACACCCACAGAGTCACATTTCACGCCTGAAGAGTCTTGATTAGACACAGTCTGGTTAGATTAACACCCACAGAGTCACATTTCACGCCTGAAGAGTCTTGATTAGACACAGTCTGGTTAGATTAACACCCACAGAGTCACATTTCACGCCTGAAGAGTCTTGATTAGACACAGTCTGGTTAGATTAACACCCACAGAGTCACATTTCACGCCTGAAGAGTCTTGATTAGACACAGTCTGGTTAGATTAACACCCACAGAGTCACATTTCACGCCCTGAAGAGTCTTGATTAGACACAGTCTGGTTAGATTAACACCCACAGAGTCACATTTCACGCCTGAAGAGTCTTGATTAGACACAGTCTGGTTAGATTAACACCCACAGAGTCACATTTCACGCCTGAAGAGTCTTGATTAGACACAGTCTGGTTAGATTAACACCCACAGAGTCACATTTCACGCCTGAAGAGTCTTGATTAGACACAGTCTGGTTAGATTAACACCCACAGAGTCACATTTCACGCCTGAAGAGTCTTGATTAGACACAGTCTGGTTAGATTAACACCCACAGAGTCACATTTCACGCCTGAAGAGTCTTGATTGAACAGTCTGGTTGATTAGACACAGTCTGAAGGTTTGATTAGACACAGTCTGGTTCTATAGACTCATCACACATGGGTTGTGTCCACAGAGTCACATTTGGTTTTATACATGCCTGCAACCTCTGAAGAGTCTTGACATTACAGACACAGTCTTCTACAACCTCTGCAGGAGATATACAGCCTCTGCGGGACATCTACAGCCTCTGCAGGACATCTACAACCTCTGCAGGACATCCACAGCCTCTGCAGGACATCTACAGCCTCTGCAGGACATCTACAACCTCTGCAGGACATCTACAGCCTCTGCAGGACATCTACAACCTCTGCAGGAGATATACAGCCTCTGCGGGACATCTACAGCCTCTGCAGGACATCTACAACCTCTGCGGGACATCTACAGCCTCCGCGGGACATCTACAGCCTCTGCGGGACATCTACAACCTCTGCAGGACATCTACAGCCTCTGCAGGACATCTACAACCTCTGCAGGAGATATACAGCCTCTGCGGGACATCTACAGCCTCTGCAGGACATCTACAACCTCTGCGGGACATCTACAGCCTCTGCGGGACATCTACAGCCTCTGCGGGACATCTACAACCTCTGCAGGACATCTACAGCCTCTGCGGGACATCTACAGCCTCTGCAGGACATCTACAGCCTCTGCAGGACATCCACAGCCTCTGCAGGACAGTTAAAGCTGTAGAACAGTTACAATCCCGCTCTGATTCTGGAGATGCCTGCCGTGCCTAATGAAGGATGTGAGCCACAGTGTGTGTGTACCAGAGCCACAGTGTGTGTGTGTACCAGAGCCACAGTGTGTGTGTGTACCAGAGCCACAGTGTGTGTGTACCAGAGCCACAGTGTGTGTGTGTACCAGAGCCACAGTGTGTGTGTGTACCAGAGCCACAGTGTGTGTACCAGAGCCACAGTGTGTGTGTGTACCAGAGCCACAGTGTGTGTGTACCAGAGCCACAGTGTGTGTGTGTAACAGAGCCACAGTGTGTGTACCAGAGCCACAGTGTGTGTACCAGAGCCACAGTGTGTGTGAGTACCAGAGCCACAGTGTGTGTGTGTACCAGAGCCACAGTGTGTGTGTACCAGAGCCACAGTGTGTGTACCAGAGCCACAGTGTGTGTACCAGAGCCACAGTGTGTGTGTGTGTACCAGAGCCACAGTGTGTGTACCAGAGCCACAGTGTGTGTGTACCAGAGCCACAGTGTGTGTGTACCAGAGCCACAGTGTGTGTGTGTAACAGAGCCACAGTGTGTGTACCAGAGCCACAGTGTGTGTGTGTACCAGAGCCACAGTGTGTGTGAGTACCAGAGCCACAGTGTGTGTACCAGAGCCACAGTGTGTGTACCAGAGCCACAGTGTGTGTGTGTACCAGAGCCACAGTGTGTGTGTACCAGAGCCACAGTGTGTGTACCAGAGCCACAGTGTGTGTGTGTACCAGAGCCACAGTGTGTGTGTGTACCAGAGCCACAGTGTGTGTGTACCAGAGCCACAGTGTGTGTGTGTACCAGAGCCACAGTGTGTGTACCAGAGCCACAGTGTGTGTGTGTACCAGAGCCACAGTGTGTGTGTGTACCAGAGCCACAGTGTGTGTACCAGAGCCACAGTGTGTGTGTGTACCAGAGCCACAGTGTGTGTGTGTGTACCAGATATATTGTTTAACATAACAGTATTAAACATTACAGTTTCGCCCCAAACCTGCCCCAGCAGATCAAGCCACCTGCCCCAGGAAATGAAGGAGAGTGACTATGTTTTTATGAACTGATCGTTATCAGGAGCACGGAGCACCGTGTGGGCATACTGAGAGTGCCAGGTAACGTTAACCAGGTGTTCTGAGCATGAAGCCCTTCAGGATCAGCCCTTCAGGATCAGCCCTCCATGATCAGCCCTTCAGGATCAGCCCTCCAGGATCAGCCCTTCAGGATCAGCCCTCCAGGATCAGCCCTTCAGGATCAGCCCTTCAGGATCAGCCCTCCAGGATCAGCCCTTCAGGATCAGCCCTCCAGGATCAGCCCTTCAGGATCAGCCCTCCAGGATCAGCCCTCCAGGATCAGCTCTCCAGCGAGCGCTCGTCACCAGCTCCAGGACTGGGAAGGCTGTTCTGTGCCAGCTTAAAAACAAACACAGGAAGAGGCTTTTTTCGGGGTTTTCATTCAGATTTTAAAATGTATAAATACAAAGAAAAAAAGGTGAGTTTTCCAGTGTGCACATCCCACTACCTGACACGGCCCATCGCCACGGCACATTGCCACGGCACATCGCCACGGCACATCGCCATGGTACCTGCAAGCCGTCTCCCACTTTGGGCTTTAAAAGACTTTGTTCCACTTTGCAGCTCTTGGGATCAGCTGCCTAGCAACAGGCCCGTGATGGTCAGAGAATCGTCATGTGCTCAGTTGTACACACCAAATACAGTATGGCAGCACTTCCCCGGCGACGACCCCTGACCTGTGGATACACCTTACTGTAGTGTTTTATTCTTCTCATTTGTGCAGGTGTGAAGCATCTTTAATATTGTCATAAAGTCCATGTGCAAAACATACTGGTGAATAAAAGTTTCTGATACTGTTTCTGAAAGTTCAAAGGTCATATATAGGAACTGATGTAGCAGTCAGGCCATATTATGATATTCCAAACGTTCTTCACGCTTGACCAAGTCGGAGGAACAGCAGTGCTAGAGGACCAGCTGGGAGAACATGACAGGGGCACCTGGGTAAAGAGAGCGATTTATAACCCTCATACAGGTGCTGGGAATGAACCCTACAGTACACCATGTGTGTGTATGTGTTCACTGTACACCACCATGTGTGTGTGTGTTCACTGTACACCACCATGTGTGTGTGTGTTCACTGTACACCACCATGTGAGTGTGTGTTCACTGTACAACACCATGTGAGTGTGTGTTCTCTGTACACCACCATGTGAGTGTGTGTTCTCTGTACACCACCATGTGAGTGTGTGTTCTCTGTACACCACCATGTGAGTGTGTGTTCACTGTACAACACCATTTCAGCAGTTCTTGCAGGACAGTTTGGAGACCGTTGCTCACTTAACCACAGCTCAGACAAATCTCCAGGTATCACAAAGAAATGTGTCTGCTGGGTTCGCCAGTATTCTGTTCACAATGACACACAATTCATGTGTTTTATTGCATTTTTTTAAATCAAGGTTGTAATGTAATTCACCTCATCTACACATGTGTAAGTGACTTGGACCATGGAGAGATAGAACCGCAAATTCAGAAGGATTCAGTTTGACAGGGTGTTGACGTCAGTGTTAATACCAGACAAAACACAATAATTCAAGACAAAATAAAAAAAACACCCAAATCTCTCCAGTGTCACTTACTGCTGAAATCTGAGGTCATGTGAGAGGTCATGTGATAGGTCATGTGAGAGGTCATGTGACCAGCGACGAGCTCTGGATTATAAACACATCAGCAGACAACAGTGATCTAAAACCTTCCAGAGCACTTGGGTACACAGCAACTCAACCAAATTTATTAACAATTAGTCCACAAGTAGATATTAAAAAAAACACACACACACACACACACACTCATATCCACACACACACGCACACACACTCATATCCACACACACACACACACACACACACACACACTGAGGGTGTATGTAGTGGATATGCCCCAGTGGGGTTTGTGCTAGGGATCAGGTCCACGTGACTCCGGCTGTTCCGGGAGACCAGGTCCACGTGACTCCGGCTGTTCCGGGAGACCAGGTCCACGTGACTCCGGCTGTTCCGGGAGACCAGGTCCACGTGACTCCGGCTGTTCCGGGAGACCAGGTCCGGAAGCTGGCAAAGCTAAACTCGGTGTCAGAGCTACAGCTACCATGGCAACATATATTTACAGTCCTCTATGCAGGAAAAAACTGTCCAGTAACACGTCTGAGAGGCGGATCAGAGGTGCTCAACAAACAAGGTAACGATTTAGAAAGAAAACAGAATATACAAACAGAGAAAAACATTTGATCCATTTGTGCTTTTTCAACCCATACTCCACTTCTACACTGAAATGGGGCAATATTTGATTTTATTGTTGTTTTTTCCCACAAGGGGCTGTTTCGAGAGCACCCTGTGGGCTTATATCTAGCAGTAATCTCTAAAGCTATACCAAGGACTAGAGTTACAAATCATAAACCTATTATACATGTTCATCTGCAGATCTGTCCTTTTTTGTCTCATGTCTTTTGTAGGATCTATAGCAGTGTTTTCTGTTTGTGTACATTTTTGTCACCATGAAAAGCCCTTACTCTGGCTGGAGGTGGGAGGAGTTCCAGAGGTGGGAGGAGTTTGCAACAGTGCAGGGGACATGTCCCTCCCTCTCTGGTTGTCCCAGAAGTGGATTCTTAACAGCCAGCATGAGTTCGGACAGTGAAGACGAACGTTGATACAAAGTTGGACGTCTCAGCCTATCCTCTTCTCTCTCTCTCTCTCTCTCTCTCTCTCTCTCTCCCACACACACACACACACACACACACACACACACACACACACACACACACTGCTACAGTAATGTTTGTTACACCATACTCTAATCCCCCACACCCACCACCCCAACCTGTAATGCTGTAATATTTCTGTAATACTGTATGATCTCCCTGTAATGCTGAAACATCTTTCTGTAATGCTGATGTATTTGTAATACTGTAACATACAGTATATCTTTAGTGCTGTAATATCTCTGTAATGCTGTAACATCTGTAAGTAATGCTGTAATGTCTTGCTGTAATGCTGTAACATCTGTAAGTAATGCTGTAATGTCTTGCTGTAATGCTGTAACATCTGTAAGTAATGCTGTAATGTCTTGCTGTAATGCTGTAACATCTGTAAGTAATGCTGTAATGTCTTGCTGTAATGCTGTAACATTTGTATGTAATGCTGTAATGTCTTGCTGTAATGCTGTAACATCTGTAAGTAATGCTGTAATGTCTTGCTGTAATGCTGTAACATCTGTATGTAATGCTGTAATGTCTTGCTGTAATGCTGTAACATCTGTAAGTAATGCTGTAATGTCTTGCTGTAATGCTGTAACATCTGTAAGTACTGCTGTAATGTCTTGCTGTAATGCTGTAACATCTGTATGTAATGCTGTAATGTCTTGCTGTAATGCTGTAACATCTGTAAGTAATGCTGTAATGTCTTGCTGTAATGCTGTAACATCTGTAAGTAATGCTGTAATGTCTTGCTGTAATGCTGTAACATCTGTAAGTAATGCTGTAATGTCTTGCTGTAATGCTGTAACATTTGTATGTAATGCTGTAATGTCTTGCTGTAATGCTGTAACATCTGTAAGTAATGCTGTAATGTCTTGCTGTAATGCTGTAACATCTGTATGTAATGCTGTAATGTCTTGCTGTAATGCTGTAACATCTGTATCTAATGCTGTAATGTCTTGCTGTAATGCTGTAACATCTGTATGTAATGCTGTAATGTCTTGCTGTAATGCTGTAACATCTGTAAGTACTGCTGAAATGACTTTCTATAATGCTGTAACATCTCTCTGTAATGCTGTAATGTCTTTCTGTCATGCTATAACGTCTTTAAAATGCTGGAATGTTCCTCTTGCTTTCTTTTTAAAATTTTTTCTCCATATCCTTCTCATCTCTCTCTCTCTCTCTCTCATCTCCCTCTCTCCCTCTCTCTCTCCCTCTCCCTCTCTCCCTCTCTCTCTCTCTCTCTCTCTCTCACCCTGACATATCCCCCTTCCTCTTATTCACACCCACTTTCTCTCCTGCTCTTCATTTACATTTGGGGCATTTAGCAGCATTTAGCACTTCCTCACTCTTTCTACCTTATCTATCCATCTTTCTTCTTCTCTCCCCCCCACTCCCCTAGCCCCGGGGCTCTCAGACCGTCACCTCGGTCTTGCTGGCCGTGCGGTACTGGTGATGCTGATGTCCAGGGATGTACTGCAGGTGGTCCACTGTGTGTGTCCTTCTGGAGGCGAATGCCTGCCTCTTGCTGGCGGTCTGCGGGCCTCCCACGCTCAGCGTGTTGTACGCCTCGCTGGATGTGCTGGGCTGTGAGTGCATCTTGGCCATCTTGTAGTGGCGGTCCCTGACGGGCGTGACGGGGGCGACGGGGGCGGCGGGCATGAACATGTCCGTGTGCGACAGCGCCCGGGACATGGCCTTCTCACGGAAACGGTGCAGCGACAGCATCTTGTCGGGCGAGAGCAGGGGATCCTGGGAGTGCAGACGGTTTGGCGACAGCAGCTGCTCCTGAGACAGAACGCGGCTGTGGTACGGCGACAGCCCGAGCGTGCCGGCCCCGGCGTAGTCGCGTGGGGGCTTGGGCGTCCGGGCGGGTGACAGCACGTGGTCTTGCGACATGGCACGTTGCACACGGCGCGGCTTCTGCCTCTGCGCCGGCGACTCTGGGGCGAGCTTCATCATGTGGGTCTGTAGGTTGATGCCCCGTGGGGTCACATCTGGGAGGAGGTGCTTCTTCATGTAGAAGTCATCAAAGTCTTTATCTCCTGACAGAGAGAGAGACAGAGAGAGAAAGAGAGAGGGAGAGAAATAGAGAGGGAGAGAGAGAAATAGAGAGAGAGAGAGAGAGAGAGAGAGAGAGAGAGGGAGAGAGAGAGAAGAGAGAGAGAGAGAGAGAGAGAGAGAGAGAGAGAGAGAGAGAGGGAGAGTGTCTGTGCTGGTGTGTGTGTGTGTGTGTGTGTGTGTGTGTGTGTGTGTGTGTGTGTGTGTGTGTGTGTGTGTGTGTGTGTGTGTGTGTGTGTGTGTGTGTGTGTGTGTGTGTGTGTGTGTGTGTGTGTGTATGTGTGTGTGTGTGTGTGTGTGTGTATGTGTGTGTGCTTGTGTGTGTGTGTGTGTGTGTGTGTGTGTGTGTGTGCTTGTGTGTGTATGTATGTGTTCTGATCTTCTTCTTTCCTCTTCCTCCTCAGTTCTCTGACACATGTGCTCAATCTGAAAACCTGCAGTAAACCTAACATACATACCAACACCGTGGCCGTGTGTGTGTCTGCGTTTGTGTGTGTCTGTGTGTGTGTGTGTGTGTGTGTATATTACTAATCCTAGAACACCTGAAATATTGATAATTATCTGAAATTTATATATCAAATCATTAGCTACTGAACAGAGAGCTCCAGTGTGTCACCCAAGGGGCAGACATATTTCATTTATCCCCAGCCAAGGGTAGCACCAGGTACCAGAGCAGCAGGTACCAGAACACCAGGTACCAGAGCACCAGGTACCAGAGCAGCAGGTACCAGAGCACCAGGTACCAGAGCAGCAGGTACCAGAACACCAGGTACCAGAGCAGCAGGTACCAGAACACCAGGTACCAGAGCAGCAGGTACCAGAGCAGCAGGTACCAGAACACCAGGTACCAGAGCAGCAGGTACCAGAACACCAGGTACCAGAGCAGCAGGTACCAGAGCAGCAGGTACCAGAACACCAGGTACCAGAGCAGCAGGTACCAGAACACCAGGTACCAGAGCACCAGGTACCAGAGCACCAGGTTCCCCGAGCACCAGGTACCAGAACACCAGGTACCAGAGCACCAGGTACCAGAGCAGCAGGTACCAGAGCACCAGGTACCAGAGCAGCAGGTACCAGAACACCAGGTACCAGAGCAGCAGGTACCAGAGCAGCAGGTACCAGAGCAGCAGGTACCAGAGCACCAGGTTCCCCGAGCACCAGGTACCAGAGCACCAGGTTCCCCGAGCACCAGGTTCCAGAACACCAGGTTCCAGAACACCAGGTTCCCCGAGCACCAGGTACCAGAGCAGCAGGTACCAGAGCACCAGGTACCAGAGCAGCAGGTACCAGAGCAGCAGGTACCAGAGCACCAGGTACCAGAGCAGCAGGTACCAGAGCAGCAGGTACCAGAGCACCAGGTTCCCCGAGCACCAGGTACCAGAGCAGCAGGTACCAGAGCACCAGGTACCAGAGCAGCAGGTACCAGAGCACCAGGTACCAGAGCACCAGGTACCAGAGCACCAGGTACCAGAGCACCAGCATCTCAAATGCAAACTAGCGATCTCCCCATTCAGGGTCGGATGTTTAATCTCAGCGTTGCTCACATGCAGGTGCATAGAGCAAAGGTGCTGTCTGGCTGAAGGGCAGTGGGCCTCTCACCTGTCTCACTCTGCTGATCCCTTCTGTCTCACTCTCAGCCTGCTGATCCCATCTGTCTCACTCTGCCGTTCTCATGTCTCACTCTCACTCTGCCGTTCTCATGTCTCACTCTCACTCTGCCGTTCTCATGTCTCACTCTCACTCTGCCGTTCTCATGTCTCCTCCTCACTGGTGTGAGTCCTGGCTCAGACATTAACAGTCACACCATGACGCTCATCACCCATATGATTGAATTCTTCGCTGATACATTCTGGCTGCTGCGCTAATTAGCAAACACGGAGCACTGGAACCACATGTTTTGATCCAGGACGGGAGCCACTGGGTGGTGATGACACGTGGGGGACTCGCCTTCTTACTAGGGGTCACGGATGACATGCAGGTCATTTATTTAAGCCACACAAAGCAGGTTTTGTGAGTCGTGGTCATTAAAAAAAAGACACAATGATGACATATTAATTAGAAAACAAACCTTTCAAACCAATCCCAATAGCACTCCACTGTTTCCATAGCAACAACAACAGAGGGAGAGTGACCTTGCTTTTGTCATAGCAACATTTCTGAGGTTCCGATACGATTATGGGCTAAAACAACAGGAAGGGTAGAAGTGAGAGTTACACTGCATGACCGCAGGACACGAGATGAGACGCATGAGTTGGGAAGCAGATAAACCAACATAATGATCACTGCTGTTTCCATAACAACACATAAAGGGACTGTGTACTGTCATTCTGAAACATGATAATTCATCAGCAACACTGTCTGCCTTTCCAAATACGTGTGTGTTTCCCTCAGGTTCCCTGTGTGTGTGTGTGTGTGTTTCCCTCAGGTTGTGTGTGTGTGTGTGTGTGTGTGTGTGTGTGTGTTTCCCTCAGGTTCCCTGTGTGTGTGTGTGTGTGTGTGTGTTTCCCTCAGGTTCCCTGTGTGTGTGTGTGTGTGTGTTTCCCTCAGGTTCCCTGTGTGTGTGTGTGTGTTTCCCTCAGGTTCCCTGTGTGTGTGTTCCCTCAGGTTCCCTGTGTGTGTGTGTTTCCCTCAGGTTCCCTGTGTGTGTGTTTCCCTCAGGTTCCCTGTGTGTGTGTTTCCCTCAGGTTCCCTGTGTGTGTGTATGTGTGTTTCCCTCAGGTTCCCTGTGTGTGTGTGTGTTTCCCTCAGGTTCCCTGTGTGTGTATGTTTCCCTCAGGTTCCCTGTGTGTGTGTGTGTGTGTGTGTTTCCCTCAGGTTCCCTGTGTGTGTGTGTGTGTGTGTGTGTGTGTTTCCCTCAGGTTCCCTGTGTGTGTGTGTGTGTGTTTCCCTCAGGTTCCCTGTGTGTGTGTGTGTTTCCCTCAGGTTCCCTGTGTGTGTGTTTCCCTCAGGTTCCCTGTGTGTGTGTATGTGTGTTTCCCTCAGGTTCCCTGTGTGTGTGTGTGTTTCCCTCAGGTTCCCTGTGTGTGTATGTTTCCCTCAGGTTCTGTGTGTGTGTGTGTGTGTGTGTGTGTGTGTTCCCTGTTCCCTGTGTGTGTGTGTGTGTGTGTGTTTCCCTCAGGTTCCCTGTGTGTGTGTGTGTGTTTCCCTCAGGTTCCCTGTGTGTGTGTGTGTGTTTCCCTCAGGTTCCCTGTGTGTGTGTTTCCCTCAGGTTCCCTGTGTGTGTGTATGTGTGTTTCCCTCAGGTTCCCTGTGTGTGTGTGTGTGTGTTTCCCTCAGGTTCCCTGTGTGTGTATGTTTCCCTCAGGTTCCCTGTGTGTGTGTGTGTGTGTTTCCCTCAGGTTCCCTGTGTGTGTGTGTGTGTGTGTTTCCCTCAAGTTCCCTGTGTGTGTGTGTGTGTGTTCCTGTCCCTTTCCGTTAGTGTGGTGTTAATCAGGTAGCCTTTAAAACGCCATCAGCAGACACATTAGCGTAACACGCAGATGAAGAACAGATGGTGGCCTATTAAAGTGTCGTTAGCGTTAGCGTTAGCTGAGGTGACATGCGAAGTGGATTTAAACGAGACATCCATTCACTGACACCTTTTCATTACCACGTATGCAAAGCCAGCCTCTATCAGGGCAGGGGATGTGGCTAATCAGAGACAGTGAACTGGGAAGGGGCGTGGCATGTGGGAGGTCACAGGATGAGAGGGGGCGGTCCTTACGTAGGTCTGCTTTGATGGCCATCTCGTAGGTGGGAGGAAGGTGTGTGAGGTTCTGGAAGGAGCGGGAGAAGGCCAGGTCATACGGCTCCGTCTGCGACGTCAGGATGTTGTTCTTACGTGGCTTCTCTGGAGGACAGGACAGGGAGGGTTGGAGGGATGGGAGAGAGAGAGAGAGAGGGAAGGAGAGGTGAGAGGGAGATCACGGAGAGATTGAACGGAGTGAGGGATAAAAGAGGTGGGGGAGACGGTCAGAGAGAGGAGGGAGAGAGTGAGAGAGGGATGGAAGAGTGAAAGGTAGGGAGGGACGGAGAGAGGGATGAGTTATAAACTCTTTTAGATAAGAGGTGGAAATTAGCACCTGGCTTAATGATAATGTCTGTGTGTGTGAGTGTGTGTGTGAAATATACAGGACTGAACAGTGTGTGTGTGTGTGTGTGTGAGTGTGTGAGATATATACAGAACTGCACCGGGGGAGACCAGCACTAATACATCATAATACAGCACAGCAAAAGCACTCGGGGAGAGAGACTAACAGAAAGAGGAGAGAGGGAGAGAGAGAGAGAAAGAGAGAGGGAGAGAGAGAGAGGCAGTTAGTGGGCTATGCACAAAAGTTGAGTAACTCATATTTGAGAGCATGTGAGTCTGAGTCACTAAAATTATAATGAGACAGGAAGAATTGATAGGTGTCAGAGAGAGAGAGAGAGAGAGAGAGAGAGAGAGAGAGAGAGAGAGAGAGAGAGAGAGAACTGATTCAGAGTGGAAACCTGGTGCATTCAGTCTAAGCATAAAGGAAGATCCTCTGTGCTTCGACCCCAGTCTGAAGCTACATACTACAGTTACACGTTAGTTACACAACACTGTTACACACTGCATTACACGCTACAGTAACACGCTAGTTACACACCACCGTTACACACTATACTACACGCAATAGTAACACGCTAGTTACACACTACATAACACGATACAGTTACACGTTAGTTACACACTACATTACACGATACAGTTACACGTTAGTTACACACTGCATTACACGCTACAGTAACACGCTAGTTACACACCACCGTTACACACTACACTACACGCAATAGTAACACGCTAGTTACACACTACATAACACGATACAGTTACACGTTAGTTACACAATACATTACAGGCTACAGTAACACGCTAGTTACACACCACCGTTACACACTACACTACACGCAATAGTAACACGCTAGTTACACACTACATAACACGATACAGTTACACGTTAGTTACACACTACATTACACGCTACAGTAACACGCTAGTTACACACCACCGTTACACACTACACTACACGCAATAGTAACACGCTAGTTACACACTACATAACACGATACAGTTACACGTTAGTTACACACTACATTACACGCTACAGTAACACGCTAGTTACACACCACCGTTACACACTACACTACACGCAATAGTAACACGCTAGTTACACACTACATTACACGCTACAGTAACACGCTAGTTACACACCACCGTTACACACTACACTACACGCAATAGTAACACGCTAGTTACACACTACATAACACGATACAGTTACACGTTAGTTACACACTACTGATACACACTACCATTACTGTGTGTGTGTGTGTGTGTGTGTGTGTGTGTGTGTGTGTGTGTGTGTGTGTGTGTGTGTGTGTGTGTGTGTGTGTGTGTGTGTGTGTGTGTGTGTGTGTGTGTGTGTGTAGGTGTGTGTGTAGGTGTGTGTGTGTGTGTGTGTGTGTGTGTGTGTGTGTGTGTGTGTGTGTGTGTGTGTGTGTGTGTGTGTGTGTGTGTGTGTGTGTGTGTGTGTGTGTGTGTGTGTGTGTGTGTGTGTGTGTGTGTGTGTGTGTGTGTGTGTGTGTGTGTGTGTGTGTGTGTGTGTGTGTGTGTAGGTGTGTGTGTGTGTGTGTGTATGGAGGGGACAATGTAATGGGCATAGATCAATCTCAAGTTTTTCTGGAGTGTCTGGTTTTGATGCTGGTTTTGATGCATGGTGTAGGGATCAGAGACTAGATGAATGGCAAAACACACAGTGGGTGTGTGTTAGTTTGTTGTGTGTGTGTGTGTGCGTGTGTGACAGGATTGAGTGATGCACAGGAAGACTAACACTGTTCCTGTTACACAGGAATCGATGTGACTAAGGCATAACAGCAGACTGTGCCTGGGCCACCGGGTCACAGGTCATGGTGCTGAGTTTTCCATTAAGTAGGTGGAGCCATGGCCACCTAATTAGCATACTCGTCTTCTTTTGAATTCAGCATATTCAGCAGATTCAAATTACCCAGCAGGTGAAGAGCACTGGATAGACAGCCTGCTACTGCCTACAGTGCTCTCTCCTCTCTCCACCCATTCTCCACCCATTCTCCAATCACACCCCACCAGCTCTCCGCCCATTTCTCCACCCATTCTCCAATCACACCCCACCAGCTCTCCGCCCAGTTCTCCACCCATTCTCTAATCACACCCCACCATTTCTCCACCCATTCTCCAATCACACCCCACCAGCTCTCCGCCCAGTTCTCCACCAAATTCTCCAATCACACCCCACCAGCTCTCTGCCCATTTCTCCACCCATTCTCTAATCACACCCCACCATTTCTCCACCCATTCTCCACCTGCTGCAATCATACACGAGATATAAAGTGCCGGGATGTGCAGCACGTGGCTTTGTTGGATCCCACCAAGATAAGAAAGTGGTTGTAAGAACCGTCACAGTCACTGAACACCCTGAGCTTCTCATTCGTATGGGCTCCGTCCTGTGTGCTGTCTGCCCAAACGCCTCCACTCCCGGGATGTTGGTCTGTTCAGATGAACGTAAAGTTGATGCACATCAGGCTAATTAACTCCACGATGACGTTCTTCGTTTAACCTGGAGCCTCAGATTTGTTGTGCATTTCTTATACTGGGGCATGATGGGTAAAGGTCTCCCAGCCACACCACACCACCTGGCGCATCCTCCACAACCCCAACCGCCACCTCCACCTGTGTACAGGCGGAGCTACTCCACGTAACTGCAGCTCCATCTCTGGCTCACGTTTAAAAACATGATGATTAATAATATTAATACAAAATCATCTGAATATTAATGTTATTCTCACCATGGTGTGAGGACTGTTCTCCAGTGCATGTGCACAAGAGCAGAAACAGTGATTCTGCTTCTAGATTCTGATTCTGCTTCTAGATTCTGATTCTGCTTCTAGATTCTGATTCTAGATGTGCAGAGGATGAATGAAATGTTCCTACCGATTTTAGGTGTGAGGGGTCTGGTGAGATCCAGATGGCTCCCGTAATCGTGGTGATGATCATCTATCAGAAAGTTAGAGAGAGAGAGGGAGAGAGAGAGAGAGGGAGAGAGAAGGAGAGAGAGAGAGAGAGAGAGAGAGAGAGAGAGAGAAGGAGAGAGGGAGAGAGAGAGAGAGAGAGAGAGAGAGAGAGAGAGAGAGGGAGAGAGAGGGAGAGAGAGAGAGAGAGGGAGAGAAGGAGAGAGAGGGAGGAGAGAGTTTCAACAGAGCTGTTTTATCCTCTACGAACTGGTGGCAGCAGAATCTGCTTTTCTGTTGTGGGGAATAATTGCTCCTTGATTTTGAAAGCAAACCATCTTCTGCATTCAGAATATTGCACAACAGGATTAAACCCCACGCCCCTCACAGAGCGTCTGTGTTCATCAGGAACGTGAACAAGGAACATAAACTACAGACAGAAACATACACATGAACATCAGTTACAGCTCCTTCAGCACTGACAGGAACAGCACTGACAGGATCAGCACTGACAGGATCAGCACTGACAGGAACAGCACTGACAGGAACAGCACTGACAGGAACAGCACTGACAGGAACAGCACTGACAGGAACAGCGGTCATTAACGTGTCAACAGAATGCCACTGATCTGAGATCAGCTGTAATAGTACATGTCCCAGCTAAATCAGTGGATTTAGTTCCAAACCTCTAGATTTTTGACAAACTCTTAGTACTGTATCTGCTGAAGAAAAGACAAAGGACATTAGCTTGGTTCACACACACACACACACACACACACAAAATCAGATTTATCCTTATAAAAAGAAAACAAATGTGGGCGTTACCATGGTTTCAAAGGGAAGAAGAGAGCGATTAGATCTGTTGATGACAAGATGCTTTGGGTTATCTATGGTTATGGTTTATCTCCCATAATCATAATAAACTCTTTCACCATACAAACCCCAAAACAACATCATCATCAACAACAACATCATCATCATCATCAACAACAACAACAGGAAGTACAAAGCTGTTGAATATTTACACTCACACTCAATCTGTCCAGCTGCACTCAAGAAACAAGGATGCAGTAAACAAAGACTCGAAGGCTGCGATCCAAACCGCAGGTGTGAGTAGAGCACTCTGAAGGGAGCACTCCAAAGTGAGCACTCCAAAGGGAGCACTCTGAAGGGAGCACTCTGAAGGGAGCACTCCGAAGGGAGCACTCTGAAGGGAGCACTCTGAAGGGAGCACTCCGAAGGGAGCACTCTAAAGGGAGCACTCCGAAGGGAGCACTCTAAAGGGAGCACTCTAAAGGGAGCAGTGTGATATCTGCTTATCCAGAGCTCAAAGCCCGTCTGGCAGCTTCCACCGATTGAATGTTTGATAATCGCTCCTGATCTGCTCATCTGCATACTCGTTTAGCATGTCATACATATGCAATAAGCCCTTTGGCATTTTTTTTTTTAGTCTGACAAAGAAAAAAAATCCCCCACAGACAAACGTGAGGTTTATTCTGCTGTCTTTACTACGTGGAGCTGTTGAGGAAGTGGCATCATGGAAACACGTTTCCTCTTCCTGTTCTCCAGAGACCAATCAATTAAAATGGAATAAAAAGAGGATGAGAAGATACACACTCACTCGTGCAGGCTAGTGTGAGTGTGTGTGTATATATGTGTATGTGTTTGTGCATGTGTGTGTGTGTGTGTGTGTTTGTGTGTGTGTGTGTTTGTGTGTGTGTGTGTGATTAACACCAGCACAAACCAACAGCAGCCCAATTTCAGTCGCCCTGCCCCCACACGGTCCCGCACGGTCCCGCGGGGAGAGAGGAGGCGCAGGACCACGGCTGAGCGCCCTGCCTTACCTGCTCCATCATTCTGCTTCGATCAAGGGACCAATTATCCACTCCAACACGAGACGCACTAACCTGAAGTATTTTAGCTTTTATCGGAAGCAGCCTTATCTTCAGTTACACACACACACACACACACACACGCACACACTCAAGCCAGACTAAAGTAAACAAGAAAAATGGACTTTTTTCTTTTAGGCAGGAATGCAGACCTGATTGGGTTGCAGAGAGACCTACGAGCTCCTACCACACCCACAGTTCTCCATCTGCACCTGAGCATCATGTTCTCCTCCACCTAAAACCCATAGAGCTGTGCTCCAGAGAGGAGGCGTCCAGAAGAAGTGGCACTAGAGAAGAGGGTTCTAGGGTGGGTTCTAGGGAGGGTTCTAGGGTGGATTCTAGGGTGGGTTCTAGGGAGGGTTCTAGGGTGGGTTCTAGGGTGGGTTCTAGGTCTGCTGCTACAGAAGACACACGAGCAGCTCCACTCCGGCTGCCTTCCACATGCGCTAGTCTCCTGGACACACTGGATCAGGCACACACACACACACACACACACACACACACGTGCAGGATACTCAGACGCAATCTGTCTGTTGCTATGCAGCTTGTCAGCCACTACTCCATCTCTTCACCTCCACCCTCCCCATCTGCCTCCTCCATCACTGAGACGTACGCAGGGTCGTTGGTGCCCAGATACACACACACACACATATTTAGTCCTGTATGACATTTAGTCCTGTAAGTTTCACACACATACAGGCACACACACACACACACAGTGGCAGTGTAGGCTGAATTGGTGTGAGTGTATTAAGAGTGTTAGTGTGACGGCTGTGTTGAGAGCACTGACAATTCTGCAGGTCAGTTCGAGGCAATACAAGTCCGTACTCAGTAGGGAAGGGGGAGAATTAATCATCATTGACAGTACTGATCTGGTGTCAGATCCCTGCGTCAGATCCCTATCATTACCTTTCAGAAATGATAGGTTGAAAACAGATCCTGGATCAGCACTCTTGTTCTGAAAAGAGAATATTATGGACCCTGGACTGTGGCTGACAGTAACCCTGGACATATGGACCCGTGTTTAAAGTAACCAGCAGGTGGCAGTGTGGTATCCAGCTATTCTGGTTATACTTTACATTTGCAGAGTTAAAAATTACAACTCGAGAGTGTTGTGTGAACCCTGAACTACATAACACAGGCAAAATCATCTGACCTAAAGTTCTAGATTCTTCTAGAAAACAAGACTTTTTCTGCACAGGTTGTGCACACATTACATTTTAAAAAAGAACCCATCATCTTTTAGAAACTGTCTGGATTTGACCTACATACGCGCCTTGTACATCCTGGGCCCGGCCAGTGCTCTGGTTAACAGGGCTGGAGTGCTGATGGCCACGCCCACATGTCTGCTCTGGTTAGCAGGGCTGGAGTGCTGATGGCCACGCCCACATGTCTGCTCTGGTTAGCAGGGCTGGAGTGCTGATGGCCACGCCCACATGTCTGCTCTGGTTAGCAGGGCTGGAGTGCTGATGGCCACGCCCACATGTCTGCTCTGGTTAGCAGGGCTGGAGTGCTGATGGCCACGCCCACATGTCTGCTCTGGTTAGCAGGGCTGGAGTGCTGATGGCCACGCCCACATGTCTGCTCTGGTTAGCAGGGCTGGAGTGCTGATGGCCACGCCCACATGTCTGCTCTGGTTAGCAGGGCTGGAGTGCTGATGGCCACGCCCACATGTCTGCTCTGCTCAGCTCGGTGCTGGAACAGTTGCCACGCACTGATGTGCCACACTGAGAAATGTTCCCAAACATTCCCAAATGCTCCCTATGTCTCCCATGTGTCTCTCATGTGTCTCCACAATGCTTCTGAAGTCCTATATACCCTCACTGGCTTTCACACGCTCCCAATGAGGCTCAGCCTTCCAAAATGCTCCTAAAAGCCTCAAACCACTACTGAACACTTCCAAACAATCCCAATCATTCCCAAACACTTCCCAAACGCTCCATTACATCTCCCAAACACCATTAACCACACACTGACATTCCCAAACACTTCCCAAACGCTCCATTACATCTCCCAAACACCATTAACCACACACTGACATTCCCAAACACTTCCCAAACGCTCCATTACATCTCCCAAACACCATTAACCACACACTGACATTCCCAAACACTTCCCAAACGCTCCATTACATCTCCCAAACACCATTAACCACACACTGACATTCCCAAACACTTCCCAAACGCTCCATTACATCTCCCAAACACCATTAACCACACAATGACATTCCCAAACACTTCCCAAACGCTCCATTACATCTCCCAAACACCATTAACCACACACTAACATTTACAAACAATCCCAAACGCTCCCCAACACTTCCCCAAGGCACAGAAATGCTCTCTGAGCATGGGGACTGAGCAGGGGGAGTGGTCTGAGCAGGGGGGAGTGGTCAGAGCAGAGAGGGGGGAGTGGTCAGTCTGAGCAGGGGGAGTGGTCAGTCTGAGAGATGCCATACTTAGTCTGCTGGTTCAAAATGCCTAATTTCACTCCCAAAGGCCTCATCTTCTCTTACGCTCACCATCTTCCTCTTCTGTCTAACCCTTCATTCTCTCATTTCTGTCTCCCTCTTTTCCATGTCTGTCTCTCTGTGTCTCTCTCTTCACTTGACATGCTGCAAAGTATTTTTGACAGGCCCTTATGACTTGTTGCCGCCCTTCTGAAACATCTGAGACACGGACAGTTAGCCGATGTCTCTTTAAGAGCTTGCGGGCTAACGGAGCTAACGGAGCTGCTCCCCCACTGGAGTGTGTCTATAATTGTACACGCCCTACATCCACAAACCTGCTGGGAATCACAACATTTCACCAGCCTCCCCTTCCAGGCCAAAGGCTTCCTCCCTCAGTACCTCACTACCTCCTGGTCCCCCCAGTACCTCACTACCTCCTGGCCCCCTCAGTACCTCACTACCTCCTGGTCCCCCCAGTACCTCACTACCTCCTGGTCCCCTCAGTACCTCACTACCTCCTGGTCCCCTCAGTACCTCACTACTTCCTGGTCCCCTCAGTACCTCACTACTTCCTGGTCCCCTCAGTACCTCACTACTTCCTCGTCCCCCCAGTACCTCACTACTTCCTCGTCCCCCCAGTACCTCACTACTTCCTCGTCCCCCCAGTACCTCACTACCTCCTGGTCCCCTCAGTACCTCACTACCTCCTGGTCCCCCCAGTACCTCACTACCTCCTGGTCCCCTCAGTACCTCACTACTTCCTCGTCCCCCCAGTACCTCACTACCTCCTGGTCCCCTCAGTACCTCACTACTTCCTGGTCCCCTCAGTACCTCACTACTTCCTCGTCCCCCCAGTACCTCACTACCTCCTGGTCCCCTCAGTACCTCACTACTTCCTGGTCCCCTCAGTACCTCACTACTTCCTCGTCCCCTCAGTACCTCACTACCTCCTGGTCCCCCCAGTACCTCACTACCTCCTGGTCCCCTCAGTACCTCACTACTTCCTCGTCCCCTCAGTACCTCACTACTTCCTGGTCCCCTCAGTACCTCACTACTTCCTCGTCCCCCCAGTACCTCACTACCTCCTGGTCCCCTCAGTACCTCACTACCTCCTGGTCCCCTCAGTACCTCACTACTTCCTCGTCCCCCCAGTACCTCACTACCTCCTGGTCCCCTCAGTACCTCACTACCTCCTGGTCCCCTGCGTACAGTGATAGAAGCATAGTGACAAAAGTAAACCCGTAACCAATGGCGACCCTCAACAGAGGATCAGAATAAGTGCTTATGACTCATTGGGAATTTGAATATTTCATAACATTGTTTTAATTACAATCCCATATGACTCATTGAGTCCACAAACCACACAAAATCATTCTAATTTTGAAATATTCGTATGCTATTTTTCATTTGATGATCCCTCTAGTAAAATGAAGAGATTATTAATGAATCAATCACTGCAGGGTTCATTCAGTGAGCCTCTACCGTGTTTATTTACACCTGGACACAAATGAACGTCAACACAATGCACTCAAGTGAACAAAGGATTCATTCAGCAGCCCATAATTCAAGCGTGGCATCCATGACAACGCACGGCTCTGTTTCACACTTCACGCCTTTGCTGGAGTGTTTCGTTGATTGAGAGTTGATTCTCTGCGTGGAGGAATGAGGCGGGGGAGGGGCACAGTCCAGATCCGCATAGTCCTCAGGTGAGATACCAACACTTTGATCATGAGCTCTATCGGACTGAACCGTGAGATCGGATCACAGCGGCATCGATTCTTGCGAACGATGAGTAACCCGCCTTTGGCATTGATGAGTAAATACAGCCACATTCTCATGTATGCACACTAATCAAGACTGCAGTGATTGCAGGTGAAGCCATTGGTAGGTTATTGCAAATGTGTTAATAACTCTGTTACAATAATTTAAAACAGTATTTCCAGTCTTGACAAGTGACAGCAATGTAAAATGTTAAGATACCTTGGATTACAAAGGTAAAAGCTTTTTTAAATATTACCCATAATCCCTCTGTGAAGCTTGCAGGTCTTGGCGGCAGTGAAGAAGAGATACCCTGGAGTCCGTGACTTGCTAGCAAGGATAACCACAGATTTAACTGATGTCTCCTTTAATATAAAAGAAGTAACATCACTCAAAACTGCCTTTACCCTTGTGCAGAAAAGGTTCTCCTCTCCCCGGGGGTCCTGACTCCAGGAAACAGGCCAGAAGATGCCGGAAGGTCTTGAAGTCTGGGAACGTACCAGTGCTATCAGAGAGGAGACCGACATATCACACGCCATGCTCCAAAGATCAAACAGCCAGACTTCAAACATGAGGAATGTCAGATGGAGCAGCAGCACTCTTCTGCAGGGCTCTTCTGCAGGGCAATCATGGCACAGAGAAAAGGACACAAATATCATTTAAAAAGACACGCGGACCAGTCACTACACCAGTCTCTCCTACGCCAGTCTCTCCCACGCCAGTCTCTCCCACATCATTCATTTTGACGTAGACAGTTTGGATAATTATGCGGAACCAATCAGCACACTGTCCTGCTGCACCGAATAAACATCGGCAAGAAAATAAACGAATAAATGAATAAATGAATCTGATTATATCTAGCGAATATTTCAAAACGCACATATTTTAATCAAAACTTGTTGCACTGGGACAATAGTTTCACATTTGGCTGGAAGTGCAATATTATAAAAAATCGAAGTAAATTATTTTCTTAAACATTTTGTCTGATTTGTATTTGATGAATCGCCTGCCACGCCTCCCCGTGTTTGGACGGCGCTGCAGCCGTTTGCGCCTGGACGTCATGAAACGCTCTAGCAGAACATCATCAGCTTGTGCAGCTGCTGCAAACTGCAGAATTACTGCAGAAATCTGTAAACAAGCCGCCAATTACTGACAGTTTAACTGCACTGACATTTCCATCTGAAGCGTGCGGACTGCATAATAACCCTAATATTTACATTCCTCAGATGCGTCTTCACTAAACGACAGTCGTACTGTGCCATCAGTGATTCGTGAGTTTAACACACAGCTTCAGTGCCACTGGATCTCATAGAGCAAGCAGCAAAATCCTCAAAGCTGAGGCAGCCGACGTGTGTGTGTGTGTGTGTGTGTGTGTGTATGTACAGGTTATGCAGGTCAGCTCCCTCCAAGGTCAAGGTCACCCAGAGGACATATGTAGTGTCACCCAGATGTCATGTGTAGTGTCCCCCAGAGGACATGTGCAGTGTCCCCAGAGGACATGTGTAGTGTCCCCCAGAGGACATGTGCAGTGTCCCCAGAGGACATGTGTAGTGTCCCCCAGAGGACATGTGCAGTGTCCCCCAGAGGACATGTGCAGTGTCCCCCAGAGGACATGTGCAGTGTCCCCCAGAGGACATGTGTAGTGTCCCCCAGAGGACATGTGCAGTGTCCCCAGAGGACATGTGTAGTGTCCCCAGAGGACATGTGCAGTGTCCCCAGAGGACATGTGTAGTGTCCCCAGAGGACATGTGCAGTGTCCCCCAGAGGACATGTGCAGTGTCCCCAGAGGACATGTGCAGTGTCCCCCAGAGGACATGTGTAGTGTCCCCCAGAGGACATGTGTAGTGTCCCCCAGAGGACATGTGTAGTGTCAAGCTGCCACACAGGAAGTCTACATGGGGCTGTGACTGCTGACACCCAGCCAATCAGAGTCGAGAGGTGTAAGCACACACCCCCGTGTTAACACACACACACCCACATTAACACACAAACACCCACGTTAACACACAGTGTTTAAAGGGACGTATTTACTGCTCTGCACACATCTGTGACTGCACCACTAATAAAAGGAATACTAATACTAAAGAAACCTGCCAAGCATCCTAAACTATCATTCTCTCCATCGCAGAGACAGAGAGAGACAGAGAGAGAGAGAGAGGGAGAAAGAGAAGATGCTGTTTCAGACAATCAATTTTATAGTCATCAAAAAAAGAGCAAGACATGTTAATACTGCTGACATACAGAAATGATTCATCATACAGATATGATTCATCATACAGATATGATTCATCAGTTCTATCTGAGGTAATCTCTGAATAACCCTATGTGCATTTAATATGGGGGAGAGAGACAGAGAAAGACAGACTGAAGGAGTGAGGAAGGGAGAGAGAGAGAGAGAGAGAGAGAGAGGAAAAGAGAGAGACAGAGAAAGGGAGAGAGAGTGAGACAGAGGGAGCAGAGAGAAAGAGAGCGATAGAGAGAGGGAGGGATAGAGAGAGGAGTGGATTTATCTCAGTCTTAGCCTAGTTTCCCAGAATGATTCTGCAATAATTCCACTGCAGTTGCAGAGGTGTGAGGTGTATCTCCAGAGGTGTGAGGTGTATCTCCAGCTCTGTGACATTCCCAGACCCACAACCCCCACCATAAACCTCTCGTCCAGGAGCTTCCCATCTACAGGGCATCTACAGGGCGGGGTATCTGCCCGTCTCCATTGCCCTGCCGCTCGGAGCAGACGGCGTTTGTAATTGACTTAATGATTCAACAGCACCTAATCAGGAGTCTCCATGGTAGCCACGGAGACGCAGATAAATAGAGCCAATTAACTCACAAAGAGACCACAGTGAGTCTGACAACCGTGTGGCTGAGGTTCTCACACTCACACACACTCCATCCCCAGCTACACTCAGTCTCCAAGGGCGGGGCCAGCGTAAGGGTGGGGCCAGATGATGGGCGGGGCCAGCTGTTGGGCGAGGCCAGCTGAAAGGCTAGGGCGGCTATCAATCAGGTTCACGAGTTAGCGCCCTCAGCTGTTACCATGAGTTGACATGGGCCCTGCTGCTCGGACGTTTAGCGCAGCGGCAGGAGGAGCTTGGGTTAGCCTAGCCGCTAGTGTAGCGTGACGAGCTAGCATTCTGCGAGAGGAGTGAGTATTCCGACGCCACCTGCCTGGTTAACACCTCCGCCCTGCTGAGCACACTTAGTGGAGACCAAGACTAGCGGGGAGCATACATCATGGTGATAACTACACCCTAATTACACTTACAATAACACACAGCAGTGGCCTGGTGAGAGAGAGAGAGAGGGAGAGGGAGAGAGAGAGAGAGGGAGAGAGAGATTTAGAAAGGGGGGGGGGGGGATTGAGCGTGTGTGTGTGTGGGGGGGGGGGGGCAGTGTTTCCCAGGCTGTGTCATCTTTAAAGACTGTTATCAGCACTGATAACTAATTACATACCACCAACAGCGATCAACTAAACACACACACACACACACACACGCGCACACACAAACACACACAAGCCCTCCAGAGGCATTCCTTTAACATTAAATAAGTGAACCAGAGGCAAAGGTAAAAAACCTTTTCATATAGTCAGACCTCTCGTTGTCAGGGGGAGGAGTCATGAGGCAGGCATCCCAGAGTCAGTAGTGAGGCCCTGTTGTCAGGGGGAGGAGTTACGAGGCAGGCATCCCAGAGTCAGTAGTGAGGCCCTGTTGTCAGGGGGAGGAGTTACGAGGCAGGCATCCCAGAGTCAGTAGTGAGGCCCTGTTGTCAGGGGGGAGGAGTTACGAGGCAGGCATCCCAGAGTCAGTAGTGAGGCACTGTTGTCAGGGGGAGGAGTTACGAGGCAGGCATCCCAGAGTCAGTAGTGAGGCCCTGTTGTCAGGGGGAGGAGTTACGAAGCAGGCATCCCAGAGTCAGTAGTGAGGCACTGTTGTCAGGGGGAGGAGTTACGAGGCAGGAATAATTTTGTCTGCTCTGGAGCAGCTAGAGAAGCTGAGAGGAAAATGACTGCAAACATCCCTCGTCACCCCTCAGTGTCATCATAAATACCCCCATAAACAGCTCCGCACTCAGCAATATACAAAATGAAAGCATCACCCCCCTCATTCTCTCTCTCTGTCTTTCTCCCTCTCTCTCTTTCTCTGTCTTTCTCTCTCTCTTTCTCTCACTATCTATCTCCTCTCACTTTCCTTCACACTTCCTCGTCCCCCTCTCTCATTCAGACCAATGTGCCATTTTCTACATTCTGTAGGTGAGACAGAAGGAGAGAGAGAGAGAGTGAGAGGGTGAGAGAGAGAGAGAGAGTGAGAGGGTGAGAGAGAGAGAGGGTGGGGGAGAAACAGTGAGAGAGGGACAGAGAGGAAGATAAGGCAATACAGAGACCAGAGAGGTGAAATCTGCCTCTTCAGTCACGCAGCTGAACTCAGCAGAATACGGATCAGGCAGGTCTGTGTGTTGGGCACAGAACTGCAGTATTAACATTCATAAGAGCTGAATGGAATATTCCAGTATTAACATTCAGAAACTAGTACTAGTAGAATGCAGCAGTATTAACATTCATAAGCGTTCAGAGTCACCCCCCCACCACATGCGGACAGAACTTGCCAAAGCAGAGCAGAACCTTCAGCTGGGCCCGCTGGGCCCGCTGGGCCCGCTGTCCCTGCCTGTGGGTAGAGCCCCACCTGGACCTCCTCTGGAGTGCACCACGGCAGGTTTTCCTCAGACTCGAGAGCGCATGAGAAAACCGCTCTGATAGCCGGGGCATGGTTTGTAGATCTGAGAAGATGTCTTCTGATGTGTTGGACTGCCCCAAAGGTACTGGCACGAAGCTTTACATCTCTGCTGACCTGAAGATCACGGGGTCTGGACCCCTGCGCTGTGGGCTGGCAGGGCGGCAGGCGGACTGGTTCTCGTGGTAATGCCATACCTCATGTACCACCTGCGGTTCTGACGGCAGGGCACACACACTGGGCCCGTTTGGACCGCTCCATCCGCTAAACATCTCCCAGTGTTGAGCACAGATGTTCATCAGCCTGACGGGTCTCGTACGCGCCTGCTCAGGGTGGGACTAATGGCCTGAGGTCATATTACCCGATACGTCTTCGTGAAATATCTATAAATAAACTCAAAAGCCTGACATGCCCATCAGAGGGGAGAAGAGGGTTTATTGCTTTAAGGCAGTAATGCTGCTTTGTCTCTTCCCAGATAATGTGTCTCAATTTTCAACTAATATCAGGTCATAAATCTTGGGCAGGAACTCCTGGGGAAGCAATGACAGCATCATTAAACACTGTTACGTTCAGAAAAGAGGCCCTGTTTGTTTATCTGTCTGTTATCGGTGTGCTGCGGACGAGATATTTTAACTCAGAACAGAACTGCGCCAGTCTGTCTTCCTTATTCTCACTCTCTTCCTGCTCTCCATCTCCCTCTCTCTCTCCCTCTCTCTCTGTGTTTTAATTAGTTATGGATAGAGGTCACTCCACTGTAGTTCAGAGCTGCTGGTATAACAAGCCTGTCTTCCGTAAACATCACCAGTCTGTCTGAGCTCCTTCTGCCCGTCTGTAATGGCCTGGGGATGGTCACAGCAGGTCTACATCAGCCATCACACATCTGATCAAACCACAGCAGGTCTACATCAGCCATCACACATCTGATCAAACCACAGCAGGTCTACATCAGCCATCACACATCTGATCAAACCACAGCAGGTCTACATCAGCCATCACACATCTGATCAAACCACAGCAGGTCTACATCAGCCATCACACATCTGATCAAACCACAGCAGGTCTACATCAGCCATCACACATCTGATCAAACCACAGCAGGTCTACATCAGCCATCACACACTCTGGGTGCACACGGGGTTCAGTACACAGGCACACACACACACACACACACACACACGCACACACACACACACACACACACACACACACACACACACACACACACACACACACACACACACACACACACACACACACACACACACACACACACACACACACACACACACACACACACACACACACACACACACACACACACACACACACACACACTCACACACTCACACTCACACACACACACACACACACACACACACACACACACACACACACACACACACACACACACACACACACACACACACACACACACACACACACACACACACACACACACACACACACACACACACACACACACACACACACACACACACACACACACACACACACACACACACACACACACACACACACACACACACTCACACACACACACACACACACACACACACACACACACTCACACACACACACACACACACACACACACACACACACACACACACACACACACACACACACACACACACACACACACACACACACACACACACACACACACACACACACACACACACACACACACACACACACACACACACACACACACACACACACACACACACACACACACACTCACACCACCACAGCTCTCGTCCTGCCCTTTCACACCTCTCCACTCAACAGCGTATGCGGGGGGCAGAGGTCAGAGGTCAGCTGGCACTAGGAAGAGGGCAAAAAGCAGACGGTATTCTGGCCTTCTGTTCACACAGGTGAGAACAGGAACAGGGTAGATGGAGGAGAGGTGATGGAGGCATCATGACCACTAAACACCCAGCCAGGCGCTCCACTGCGCCCTGTGGCTAATTCACCCACACCCCAGAGCAGGGGGCTGTCATTGGAAGGCTGAGCACCAAGCAGGGTAAGGAGAAGGAGGAGGCAGGCGTGGCCATCTGTAGGCCCCGCCCCCTTCTCACTCGTCTGAACATTGGGACTTTCATTATCACCAGAGCTCTGCAGAGCAGCTGTGAGTTTACGTGAATGTGCTGTTTGAGCAAGACAATATTCAAACACGCTGCCTTCTTTACCCTGCCAAGCGGGATGGGTTTGGCTGGGCTCGACTGAAACATTAAACACACAATGTTTACCACAGCTGTGGCAAAATGAAGGCTGGGACAAACAATGGGTCCAAACCGTGTACCATCAGGAAAACATCCCCCCTCTCACATGGACACTGGACAGAGTGGCTATCAGAATGACTGTGTAAGTTACCAACACTCTCTGATGGGCGGAGTCAGACATGCATCTGTCATGTGCCAGAACACTAAAACCAGGAATGATGCTTCAGGAACCACTGAGCACGTTCCCCCCAGGACCACGAGGGTGAAGGTGCTTCAGTGTGGTGCAGATGCTTCTGCTGCATGATCCATGAGGCTGAAGGTGGTTCAGTGTGGTCCAGATGGTTCTGCTCCTGGACCGCGAGGCTGAAGGTGGTTCAGTGTGGTCCAGACGGTTCTACTGCAGGACCGCGAGGCTGAAGGTGGTTCAGTGTGGTCCATGGTTCAGTGTGGTCCAGACGGTTCTACTGCAGGACCGCGAGGCTGAAGGTGGTTCAGTGTGGTCCAGATGGTTCTGCTCCAGGATCCGTGAGGCTGAAGGTGGTTCAGTGTGGTCCAGATGGTTCTGCTCCTGGACCGCGAGGCTGAAGGTGGTTCAGTGTGGTCCAGACGGTTCTACTGCAGGACCGCGAGGCTGAAGGTGGTTCAGTGTGGTCCAGACGGTTCTGCTCCAGGATCCGTGAGGCTGCGACTGTGACACTCTGCACATTGTGCCGTCTGGGAAGAATTATAAATACACGCAGAACTGGGGCAACTTGAGAGGGTTCTGGGCAGGTTTGCTTCTATACAGAGTACCGAGGTTTGACGTAAGTGCACACACAGATACGTGTCCATACGCACGCACACAAGTTCAAGGTGATGATCTCAGTGTGTGGAGATGAGAGGTCACAGAAAGGAACACATTTCACCTTGTTCCCACACTTCCCTTGGAGAGCAGGTGCACGTGTCACAGCTGAAGGCTGAGATGCAGCGAAGCATCGCTCAACATAGCAGCAGCCACCTAAGATACAGAACACACCTGCCTCTGTAGCTCCGCCCCTGGTTACCACAGACACACCTTTACCTGTGCTCTCTGCAGACAGAGTATGATATTTGCCTCATCAGAGCAGAATATCTTTTATAATTCTCTCCGACTGTCAGGCTCTCCCATCATGGGGCTTTTGGTGCTTTTATTGTGACTGCTTGGTTCTGTCTCATCTCCCTGAACTAGACTCTCCTTACCAAGACGCCTGGCCAGACCACCAACTCTACGGGGGTCGTTGTGGGGTCGTGGTGGGGTCGTAGTGGGGGTCTTGGTGAGGCACTGTTGTCAGAAGGTTGTCATGTGCCTTCTATTCCAAAATGCCTCAGTCCAGTTGGACACTGAAAGCCTGAGAGCTGGTTTGATGTCCTCAGCGGTGTCATGCCAGTTTGATGACAGAGATCCTGGGGTTTCCTTGGCTGGTTTTTGTCCTGTAAATGGGGCTTACAGGACCAGGTGCGGGACGCTCTACACTATGTCCAATCATGCTGATTGCAGCAGGTGGACTCCATCTGCGCTCTACACACAGGATAATTAAAGCAAGCAGGACACACCTGACCAGTTCAGCCACAGCAAACATTTCACTTTTGGCAGTCAGCGCTATTACCATTCAAACATCATGTAGATGAATGGGTAGACATAGCAAATATAACCATTCAAAATCAAACCCACAACACAAAGTGTAAGAGATGAAACAAAATCTGAACACTTTCTATATATATCTGATATTTCTATATATATCTGATATTTCTATATATATCTGATATGTATATCAGGCGGAGCGGCAGTGTCAGGACTGGGGAACAGCGCTGAACATCTGAACGTTACACATGCGTCTCCTTCTCCTGCCATGACCAATCACGTCTTCCTGTAGCCACGTGCTGGGGGCGTGTCAGACGTACAGGGTCTAATGGGAGAAGGTGATGAAGAGTTCGGCTGAACAATCACAGCACAAAGGGAGCCTCCTCTCACTCTTCTCTCACGCTTCTCTCTCTTCCCTCAATCTTCTCTTTCTTCTCTCTCACTCTCTTCTCTCTCACTCTTCCCTCACCAGCCGTGGCCATCTGCGCTTTATTCAGTAGATTATACATGTCCTGTGTGTGCGGCATGTTGAGCTGAGGGGTCACACCAGCACTGCTGAAATGACTTTCTGAAGCCCCAAATCAGCCACTCTTGTTATGAAACGTGGCGCTGGAACAGCTGGGGAGACACCAGTCCATCAGCGCGCCGACACGTGAGGGGAGACGCGGGGAGGGGTGTGGCCAATCCAGCACATGTGGTGAGGCGAGACACGGGGAGGGGTGTGGCCAATCCAGCACATGTGGTGAGGGGAGACACGGGGAGGGGTGTGGCCAATCCAGCACATGTGGTGAGGCGAGACACGGGAGGGGTGTGGCCAATCCAGCACATGTGGTGAGGCGAGACACGGGAGGGGTGTGGCCAATCCAGCACATGTGGTGAGGGGAGACGCGGGGAGGGGTGTGGCCAATCCAGCACATGTGGTGAGGCGAGACACGGGGAGGGGTGTGGCCAATCCAGCACATGTGGTGAGGGGAGACGCGGGGAGGGGTGTGGCCAATCCAGCACATGTGGTGAGGCGAGACACGGGGAGGGGTGTGGCCAATCCAGCACATGTGGTGAGGCGAGACACGGGGAGGGGTGTGGCCAATCCAGCACATGTGGTGAGGCGAGACACAATAATATCTTTGATTCCAGCATTTTTCTGTTTAATGGTGAATGAAAGGTGCCCATAATCCCTGTGTGTTTGTGCGCAAACGGGGGCGGTTACCTACAGCACAAGCCCCGCCTACAGAAGGAGATCCTTCTGTTCTGTGGCCCCTCCCACTCGCCAGTCCATGCAGTGCGAGTGTGTGTTATATTATATTATATTATATTACATTATTTGATTATATGTTTATATGTTTATATGATTTATTCTATTAGAACCTTTTTTTATGATATCAGAACCAGTCGACAGGGAATTTGGCTTCATCATGTAGGGCACCAACAGAGCAGCTACGTGGCAGATAGCCAGCTATGCTAAATAACGTTAGCTATGCAAATGAACAAATGAAGCCTGTTAAACTCATCTCAGCATGTGTTCTACAGTCACCTCACCCAGCATGGACACTAGAACAGCCAGCATCTCAGCATGTGTTCTACAGTCACCTCACCCAGCATGGACACTAGAACAGCCAGCATTGCTAGCCGCGCTGCCACTAGGCACACGACTGACGCAGGACGCGCAGGACGCTAGGCGCACGCTACGCACGACTGCCGCTAGGCACACGCACAGGACTGGACGCTGAGCAGGCGCTGCCGCAGGACACACGACGCAGGACTGACGCTAGGCACACGTACGCCGGACTGCCGCTAGGCACACGTACGCAGGACTGACGCTAGGCACACGACTGACGCTAGGCACACGTACGCCGCGCTGCCGCTAGGCACACGTACGCAGGACTGACGCTAGGCACACGTACGCAGGACTGACGCTAGGCACACGTACGCAGCACTGCCGCTAGGCACACGACGCAGGACTGACGCTAGGCACACGCAGGACTGACGCAGGACTGACGCTAGGCATACGCAGGACTGACGCTAGGCACACGTACGCAGGACTGACGCTAGGCACACGTACGCCGGACTGCCGCTAGGCACACGTACGCAGGACTGACGCTAGGCACACGTACGCAGGACTGACGCTAGGCACACGTACGCAGGACTGACGCTAGGCACACGTACGCAGGACTGCCGCTAGGCAGACATTTCAGCTTCAGACCCCCTGAACCCAAAACAACATGGTCATGGAAATGCTGTGCCTTCCTGTAGTCTTAACAACCAATCAGATATCAGAGCTGTCAGGCCCAACTAACCTAGACCAATCAGAGTCAAACCTGTGTTATCAAACCCAGATAAGACACATCTGGGCTCGTTCAGAGCAGCTCAAATATAAACATGAATCAATTTAACCCAAAATGCAGAGGAACATCTGTGTCCTAGCATTAGGGTTAACCATCCTGGAGTTTGTCTTAAGCAGCTCCACTCTAGATTGATCCTGTAGTTATTGATCCTAAGGCATTGTATTCAGCCCCTCCTGTGAAGTATCCAGTGCCTGTACTACACGGAGTTCAGCTGTGCTGCTAAAAGGACCCAGTCAGTGTGAGTTAATGCCCTGAGCGCTTTGAGTTGCCCGCATACGGTTAGCGTGTTAGCGTTCCCCGAGGACCAGGCACTGCAGCAGTGTCCTGTAGGCTCTCACAGCCGCCACGACCTCTCTGAGGGCGGAGAGCAGGACTGTCACCATAGCAGCAGGGGTGTGGCCAAGTGTCCAGGGCACGGAGACAGCTTGGGTGAACCAGCGGGGAATTAAAATGTAACAAGATACAGAGAGAGAGAACACATGATCAGAGCTCTAACCCTTAACCTTTAACCCTAACCCCTAACCTTTAACCCTAACCTTTAACCCTAACCCTAACCTTTAACCCTTACCCTTAACCTTTAACCCTAACCCTAACCTTTAACCCTAACCCTAACCTTTAACCCTTACCCTTAACCTTTAACCATAACCCTAACCTTTAACCCTAACCTTTAACCCTAACCCTAACCTTTAACCCTTACCCTTAACCCCGAGATCCAAACTCCACAGTGGGGCACAGGGCCTTTTCTGCAGCTGCTCCGCGCCTCTGGAATACTCCACCAGATGACCTAAGGGCACCACAGACTGGGCACTGTTAAGGGGACTTTAAGGGTTTCCTGAATCACACATCCTTATTGGGGTAGGTGGGTATATCACCCACACACCCAGTGGGGCAGTGGGGTAGGTGGGTATATCACCCACACACCCAGTGGGGTAGGTGGGTATATCACCCACACACCCAGTGGGGCAGTGGGGTAGGTGGGTACATCACCCACACACCCAGTGGGGCAGATGGGTAGGTGGGTATATCACCCACACACCCAGTGGGGCAGTGGGGTAGGTGGGTATATCACCCACACACCCAGTGGGGCAGATGGGTAGGTTGGGTTTATCAACTGCACATACAAGAACTAGGAATGTCTTTCTTCCACATCAGAATGTGTAATTGTGAAACTCACCGCTAACACTGTTAATCTTAGCCATCCATAATATTTTGCATGCTGGGAAAATTCTTATTAATTTGCAATCATCAGGTTAACTGCTAAACCCTCAAGATCTCTAATCTAAATGGGCTCAGACTGGGACCCCTAGCCATGTTGACTAAGCCTGCGCCAGGCAGGGGCTGATCCCAGATCAGCATGGTCACCTCTGCGTGTTTCAGCGCCACGGTTTCCTCCTCCAGAACAGAGCGGTGAGAGTCTGTTCAGACGCCATAACCACGTTACAGGAGCGGACGAGTCCCTAATGAAAAGATGAAACGCTTTGCAGACTTAATTTCTTTATGACAGGCAGGAGAGAGAATTTAATTATAATAATGATAAAACAGTATAATGAGTGAAATGCTAAGATTAGTTATGCTGATGTCAGGGTCACAATCCCGACTTCTGCAGAGAGACATCTGAATAAAATGAGTTTGAAACTGAGGGACTTGCAATTGGACCTCATGAACCTTCTAATGTTCAATAACTTCCTAATGCTGGATGATCCAATGAGAGGAGTTTTCTGGGGTCCTAGAAAAGACAAGTGAGCCCTAAACACCTGTCCAGCGTCCGCAGAGCCACGGAGGACAACCGACAGCGGGTGTGTGTTCCAGTAGCCACGCCCATAAAGGAGAGGGTAACCGTGACGGCGGTCTCTCTCTCTGTTTCTCTGGTGCAGGACAACTCTGTCTTCGCTGCACGTCTGTCAGACGTGCGTGTGCGGTCACCAAATATGCTGCCGTTCCTCCTCATCTTCATCACCGTCGTTCCTACACACACACACAGCACTGCTCCACATCAGCTCATATTAGCAGCAGTATCACGATACTATCATGATGAACACTGACTCACTGGCCACACACACACAGCCTGTGTGAGAAATGTTTTTTACTTAAAACAATTGTCAGTGCGTTCTTACATAAAGCTTTGACCTGAGGGGGAGGACAGCACTGCAGGACACACGAGGAAACAGGAAACACTTCAGGACGATCAAACTGACCCTTCAGAAACATGCAACACCATCACAGCCAGTGAAACCAAAGCAGGCAGATGCTCCTACGTCTGCTCCGCTCTGTCCTGAAGTCAGTGGCTGGTCATGACAGAGTGTGACGCTGATATGTATGGAGGTGAACTGTATTCAGAACCTTGCTCCTGTGTGTCCTAGTCGTGAGATGGTTAGAGCTTATAATTTTTTCCCCAAACAATTTTCTGAATCATATCCAGAAGGTGCTGTAGTAACATGGCTGACTTCAAACTTGTTTCTCCAGAACTAGTACCAGTGCGAACACCACAGGACTCCCCGCATGAAACACCACAGGACACACCACAGGACACACCGCATGAAACACTACAGGACACACCTCATGACACACCGCATGAAACACCACAGAACACACCTCATGACACACCGCATGAAACACTACAGGACACACCTCATGACACACCGCAAGAAACACTACAGGACACACCTCATGACACACCGCAAGAAACACTACAGGACACACCTCATGAAACACCACAGAACACACCGCATGACACACCGCATGAAACACTACAGGACACACCGCATGACATCTCGCTTGAAACACCAGAGAATGCACCACAGGACTCCCCGCATGAAACACTACAGGACACACCTCATGACACACCGCAAGAAACACTACAGGACACACCACAGGACACCCTGCATGAAACACCACAGAACACCCTGCATGAAACACCACAGAACACACCGCATGACATCTCGCTTGAAACACCAGAGAATGCACCACAGGACTCCCCGCATGAAACACTACAGGACACACCTCATGACACACCGCATGAAACACTACAGGACACACCTCATGACACACCACAGAACACCCTGCATGAAACACCACAGAACACACCGCATGACACACCGCATGAAACACTACAGGACACACCTCATGACATCTCGCTTGAAACACCAGAGAATGCACCACAGGACTCCCCGCATGAAACACTACAGGACACACCTCATGACACACCGCAAGAAACACTACAGGACACACCTCATGAAACACCACAGAACACACCGCATGACACACCGCATGAAACACTACAGGACACACCGCATGACATCTCGCTTGAAA
The DNA here is from genome assembly GCA_020368025.1 of Brachyhypopomus occidentalis. Taxonomy (NCBI): domain Eukaryota; kingdom Metazoa; phylum Chordata; class Actinopteri; order Gymnotiformes; family Hypopomidae; genus Brachyhypopomus; species Brachyhypopomus occidentalis. The sequence continues at coordinate 830,433 of JAGXOD010000047.1, forward strand.
CACCAGAGAATGCACCACAGGACTCCCCGCATGAAACACTACAGGACACACCTCATGACACACCGCAAGAAACACTACAGGACACACCGCATGACATCTCGCTTGAAACACCAGAGAATGCACCACAGGACTCCCCGCATGAAACACTACAGGACACCCTGCATGACACACCGCATGACACACCGCATGAAACACTACAGGACACACCGCATGACATCTCGCTTGAAACACCAGAGAATGCACCACAGGACTCCCCGCATGAAACACTACAGGACACACCTCATGAAACACCACAGAACACACCGCATGACACACCGCATGAAACACTACAGGACACACCGCATGACACACCGCATGAAACACTACAGGACACACCTCATGACATCTCGCTTGAAACACCAGAGAATGCACCACAGGACTCCCCGCATGAAACACTACAGGACACACCTCATGACACACCACAGAACACCCTGCATGAAACACCACAGAACACACCGCATGACACACCGCATGAAACACTACAGGACACACCGCATGACATCTCGCTTGAAACACCAGAGAATGCACCACAGGACTCCCCGCATGAAACACTACAGGACACCCTGCATGACATCTCGCTTGAAACACCAGAGAATGCACCACAGGACTCCCCGCATGAAACACTACAGGACACACCTCATGACACACCGCAAGAAACACTACAGGACACACCGCATGACATCTCGCTTGAAACACCAGAGAATGCACCACAGGACTCCCCGCATGAAACACTACAGGACACACCGCATGACATCTCGCTTGAAACACCAGAGAATGCACCACAGGACTCCCCCGCATGAAACACTACAGGACACACCTCATGACACACCACAGAACACCCTGCATGAAACACCACAGAACACACCGCATGACACACCGCATGAAACACTACAGGACACACCGCATGACACCGCATGACACACCGCATGACACACCCCCCATGATGCACTTCCATTCCTGACACGGTTCAACGTCTTTCCTTCACAGCTCATCACTATCTTGCTGTTTTCCTCAGACAATATTCAGCCAATCACTGATCCTTTAGAGGGAATAAATAAATAAATAAATACAGCCAACTTTGCACACCAATTTTCCCTGCACAATGGAGATGAATCGCTAGATGGATTCCAATTGTGTGGACTATGCAGCTTTGATAATTCGCTTTTCCCTGCAGCTCTGGGGTAATTATGTGTGGTTAAGCTCCCATTTTAGTAGGGTCAGCTCAATGAAGCCTCAAGGGGCCACCCTCCTCCACCCAAACCCCCACCCCTCCACACTAACACCCACCTCCTGGAGGTAGAGGGCTGGAGAATGTCCAGGTTTCTCCTCAAGAAGCAATTTATGATCTTCACAGTCAGGCTGGTGTTGCGCACAGGAGACCCTGGACCAGCCCACACAGGACACGGCAGCCTTGAGCTGTGTGTGTAGGTCATGAGTGTGATGACACACACACACACACACACACACACACACACACCTGCGTGTTCCCATGACATCACTTACACTAATATTAGAAGACTGAAATGCAGAAGTGCAGGTGCTTTAATACTTTCATTTAGAAATTTGGCGATATATGAGAATGGAATATTGGGCCCACACACACAAACACACACCACACACACCACACACACATACACACACCACACACACACGATGGAAAAGGAGAGGAGATGGGAATAACATGGTTATTCCTCCATAAATGAATGTCATATCTTATCAGTGTTCTGCACAGCTTGTAAGACAGGGTGCATGTCCTGGTGTGTCTCCAGGGCCTGCAGATACAACCCAGCACACTTCAGTACCACACACACTGCACGTCTTCATTAAATGAAATGCATGTTCAGGAAAGGTCGGACTGCTTATCTGGGATCAGTCCTTTCCTGTGCGTTTCTTCCATGGCTGTGGAGGTCCAGAGCTTCAGAGTTCAGTGAACACTGTAGCTGGGTCAGCAGGAGGAACCAACTGGTGTGAACCACCCACAGGACACCACACCACAGTAAACCGCATCACGTGATTGGCTGAACGTCTG